>CM041781.1:159327986-159623369 GCA_023374045.1 Limonium bicolor
CCTCCATCACTAATGATTGCTCGCGGAACACCAAAACGAGTGAATATATTCCGCTTCAAAAATTTCAGCACTACTTTTGCATCATTAGTTGGTGCTGCTATTGCTTCAGCCCATTTTGTAATGTAGTCCACTGCGACCAAGATGTAGAGGTTACCTTGAGATGATGGAAACGGTCCCATGAAATCAATGCCCCAAAGGTCGAATGGTTCAACTTCCAAGATCGAATTCAATGGCATCTCGTGGAGTCTGGATAAATTCCCTTGCCTTTGACATTGATCACAAGTGGAAGCAAATTGATAGCAATCCTTGTTCATGCTCTTTCAGAAGAAGCCAGCCTTCAAAACTTTTGCGGTTGTCCTAGCCGGACCAAAATGACCCCCTGCTTCTCTAGAATGGCAATGTGTCAGGATGTCTCTAGCTTCATTCTCAGATACACAACGACGAATCATACCATCTGCACAGACCTTAAACAGAAACGGGTCGTCCCAAAGGTAATGCTTGACCGTGGAGAAGAACTTCTTCTTTTGCTGATATGACAACTCTGGAGGAACAATGCCCTTGGCTAGGTAATTTGCAATATCAGCATACCAAGGGTCCGTGGAATGACCGATCATGTAGACATACTCATCAGGGAAATACTCATTGATCAGCCTGCCATCATCTGGAACTTCCATACGGGATAAGTGATCCGCTACTCCGTTCTGTGCTCCAGGTTTGTCTCTAATCTCAATGTCAAATTCCTGCAAAAGCAAAATCTATCTGATCAAACGAGGTTTAGCGTCAACCTTTCCAAAGAGATACCTGAGAGCGGAGTGGTCAGTGTGCACGATGACTTTGCTACCAATGATGTACGGTTGAAACTTATCATAAGCAAAAACAATCGCCAGCAACTCCTTCTCCGTTGTGCGTTGTTCTTCTGTGCCTCATTCATAGTCTTACTAGCATAGTAGACTATCCTCAATACCTTGTCATGCCTCTGACCCAAAGCTGCTCCCAATGCGTAATCGCTGGCATCACACATAATCTCGAAAGGCAACGACCAATCAGGAGTGACAATAATAGGTGCAGAAACCAACTTAGCTTTAAGCAAATTAAATGCATCTAAGCACTCTTTTGTAAACTCAAATTTAGCATCCTTGAGTAATAAATCGCAAAGAGGCTTAGAGATCTTAGAAAAATCCTTAACAAAATGCCTATAAAAACCTGCGTGACTGAGAAAACTTCGGACATCCTTTACCGACGATGGTGGTGGCAGCTGCTCTATTACTTCAATCTTTGATTTGTCTACCTCGATCCCTTTCTAGAAATCTTATGTCCGAGCACGATGCCTTCCTGCACCATGAAGTGGCACTTCTCCCAATTGAGCACCAAGTTAGTTTCCCTGCATCTAGCTAAGATTAAATCCAAGTCTCTCAAACATGAATCAAAAGTCGGTCCAAAGATAGAAAAATCATCCATAAAGATTTCGATGCATTTTTCAATAAAATCAGCAAAGATAGCAGTCATGCATCGTTGAAATGTAGCTTGTGCATTACACAAACCAAAGGGCATGCGTCGATAAGCATAAGTACCATACGGACATGTAAAAGTGGTTTTCTCTTGGTCTTAGCAATTGGAATCTGAAAATAACCGGAGTAACCATCTAAGAAACAGTAATATTCTTTTCCTGCAAGCCTCTCCAGCATCTAGTCAATAAAAGGAAGGGGGAAATGGTCAATCCTAGTGGCGGCATTTAATTTCCTATAATCAATGCAAACTCTATGCCCTGTAATAGTACGCTGAGGAATTAATTCACCTTTATCATTAGGCACCACAGTTAAACCTCCTTTCTTAGGTACGACCTGTGTAGGACTTACCCATTCACTGTCAGAAATTGGGTAGATGATACCTGCATCCAAGAGCTTGATAACTTCCTTTTTAACCACCTCTTTCATGTGCGGGTTCAGTCATCGTTGAGGCTGTCTCGTTGGTTTGTCATTCTCCTCAAAGGTAAATGCGGTGAGTGCAGAATGTAGGGGCAATGCCTTTGATATCAGCAATGGACCACCCTAGTGCCTCTTTGTTCCTCTTTAGAACCTGCAACAAGGCTTTCTCCTGTTCATTGGTTAAACTATTAGAAATAATGACAGGCAAATCAGATGGAGGAACTAAGAAAACATATTTAAGGTGACTAGGAAGAGGGTTATTTCAAAGAAGGTGGTGAGTCCAAGTTAGCATCTTTGGAACTCGGTCCAGCGGTTCCTCTTCGATTTGTGGTTCTTCCTATATGGCCTCCCAGCAGCAAGCTGAAATGCTGCAGTAGAACTCAGGGTCATCATGAGCTGTTTTATGGATTCTACCAAGCACTTCTCCAATGCATCCTCCGTGGGGCTGTAAGAATAGTCCTGCATCAAGGTATCAATACAATCTAAACTGAAACAAGCATGAACATCAGAAGGGTGGGTAGTAGCCTTGGTCATATCAAATACAAGCTGCTCATCATGTAACCGAAGTATAATCTTCCCTCCTTCGACATCAATGAGGGTCCTTGCTGTACGCATGAATGGTCGACCTAAGATAAGCGGTACTACCTTGTCCTCTCCATGTCTAAAATAACAAAGTCAGCAGGGAAAGCAAAAGTACCAACCGAAACAATTAAATCCCTTACCACCCCTTTAGGTAGGATGATTGACCTATCACTAATTGTAGAGTAATTCGGGTAGGTTCACATTCTCCTAAACCAAGCTTCAAATACATTGATAAGGGCATTAAATTAATACTCGCACCTAAGTCACATAAACCCTTACCACAGTTTACATTACCTATCGTGCAAGGTATGACCGGAGTACCTGGATCATCAAGCTTAGGTGGAAGCTTCTTCGAAAGGACGGCTGAAACGCTCTCGTAAGCTGCACAGTATCCTTCTCCACTAAGGACCGTCTATTGGACAGGATGTCCTTCATGAACTTCGCATATATCGGCATCTGCTTCAACGCTTCAGAAAAAGGAATGTTAATGGTTAGTCTTTTAAAATACTTAAGAACTTACCAAACTGCTCATCCAGTCTCTCTTCTTCAACCGATTTGGAAAAGGAACCGACCTTCATCAACTGCAGCGCGTGGAGGTGGGGAAACTTAGGAGTCTTGCTAATCGCCACCTCCTCTTCAACTGGTTCCTTGTGAGAACCTGCTGGTGTAGTTTCTTCATTTCGCTCAACATTAGGAGGGGGAGCCTCAGCTTCAGGGATCACAGGGTCAAGCTGTGTACCACTCCTCAACGTGATTGCCTTGGCATGCTCTCTCGGATTCTGCTCTGACTGACTAGGCAAAGAACCCAAAGGACGCTGAGCCAACTGCTGCGATATCTGAGATAGCTGGTCTCGATGTTCCTATTGAATGTCCTTTGATCATTGTTGAAGGTCCTCTGCTCCTGATTGAAAGCTTCCAGCTCATTAAATTTCTTGGTGTTAACCGTGATGAAATCATTCATTCTGGCCAGAACTTCATCCATACTAGAGGACGCACCAGCACCCGTATTCTGTACTTGCTGATTCTGTAGTGGCTGCTTCTGATAAGAGGAATTATACTGCTGTTGAGGTCTTTGGTTGTAATTGCTGTTACCGCCAGCTTGGTAACGATTCTGCTGAGAATGGTAACCCGGGTTGCCTTGATTTCCGAAATAATTACCCGGTCTGTTACCAACATAGTTTGCTGCCTCTTCTTGCGGTGGAACACACTGGCACATGTTAGACCTCTACCACAATACTCACATTGAGGGAATGAATCAGTGATAGCCGATGCGTTTGATTTTGGGTTCATCAGTGTGCACATCTTCTCAAACTGCTTAGAAATGCTATCCATCTTAGCAGCTAAGAGGGTATTCGAGTCTACCTCATAAATTCCTGCATTCTTCTTTGGAAAGATCTCAGTGGCAGCTCTAGCACCTCCCCATTGGTTAGCTGAATTGGAAAGAGTTTCCAACAACTCCTTTATCCTGGTGATTGGAAGCTCCATAAGACTTCCTCCTGCACAGGTATCAACTAATAGCACTCTGGGGGTCTAGATCCTTATAAAATGATTGCAATACAACTTCCTCTCCAGACCATGATGTGGCACTCTTCTTACAATTCCTTTGAATAGCTCCCAAGCTTCAGAAAGAGTTTCACCGCTATACTGTTTGAAGTTTGTGATCTCACCTCTCATTGCCAGCATTCAGGACGGTGGAAAGTACTTTGCTAGGAACGCATTTGCTAGCTCGCTCCAGGAAGTGATACTGTTTGGAGATAGGGAGTTCAGCCACTCTGCAGCCCTATCCCTGAGTGAAAAAGGAAACAAGGTTAGCCTGGCTACCTCCTGAGAAGCTGGTGTTGAACATGCTCCAACCAATCGCAGGAAGGATGTAAGATGAACATTTGGGTCTTCAGTAACTACTCCACTGAACTGTGGAGCATTCAGGACCATCGTGACATAATGGGTCTTGAATTGCCATTCTACCCCTTCCGGTAGTGCAGGGATTACTATTGGTGATGTGAGTCCCTCCACATTCGGACGAGTGTAGTCGTTCATCCTTCTTTCTCTGCTGATACCATCCATAAGATACTTGAAATACCCCTAATCTTTAAAATATAATTAAATGATCTATTAATGATCAAAGATGATTATTAAACATCTAAATATTATTGGGGAACAATCTAAAAGATCTCAACAAGGCAAAACACGCCTTAAGATCGGTAAAGCCAAAAATGTGCTTTAAGACACCATAAAGATTGTATGACCTCAAATAAGATCCCAAGTGGATTCCTAAGTATTATAATGAATCAAGGAACACAATAAAACCATTCTCAAGGAGAACTAAGCTCAGGAACACCCTGTGACACAAAAATGTGCGCTAAAACTCCTTAAAGCGCGTTTTGTGAGATTGCCTTTTAAATTGATTTTTAATGGGCTTAAAAATTATAAATATCCTTAAATATGATATAATCATATTATATCATATTATGAATTTAATTCCAGAAATTTACGAATTTTTACAAATTTAATATTAAAATATTAATAAACCCTAAGTGGGGCCCGCATGAGTCAATATTGACCAAGCATGGTCAATGGTCAATAAATTGACCCACTTGGACCATGGCAGCCGGCTGGCAATAAGAGAGGAGACAAAATAATTCCTTGATTGACAATAATGCTACCTAATGCATTTACTTTTAGAAAATAAGTTACTTTTTACATTATTCAAACGTTACTTACCTTTCCCACTTCCTCCTTTCCTTCCTTGTCCGATCTGCACCATCCCAGCCGAGCCTCTCCTTCCTCTCAAGCTCTCAAAGCCTGTTCTTGAGCATGGAAGGCAAGTCTAGCTCCTAAGCTTCTAATGTAAGTGTTTAATGCCATTTTTAGCTCTTTTTCTTCATCTCTTCACTACAAACACCTAAATTTCGTGGCTCATCTATTCCTATGGCTTATTATCAGTGTTCTAAGGTTAGAACAAGAGCTAAACTCGGTTGAGACCAGTAGAGGGACCAAGGTTGTTCAAATCTACATTTTAAGGTAAAATGTGCTTTAAGCTCAAACTTTTGATTCCCTTCGAGTTTGGCTGTGAAACTTTGGTCATAGCCTCATCTTCTTCTCCTTTTCATATAGGATCTGTTGGTTAGCCATTTGGAGCAAGGGTGACCGAGATCCGAGAGAAATACTCTCTTTTAAGGCATTTTTCCAAGGTAAAACCTAATAACAAGGTAGGATTTCGAGATATAACTATTTCCTATGTTAATATGGTAAATCTAACACCTTGTGGTGTGTTTGGTTCAGGTCGAAAATACCTAGAACTTCCCTTGCATTTTTAAGGTGATTTTTGCCTTAAATCTTACATTAATTATTCCTTATGGTTAAACTCAAGCTTGGAGTGTAACCATACCTTGTTTTTGTGTATTAAACATGTCTAAATCATGTGGTGATTTTTCCTACAAGTGACCGAGCCCATACAAGGATTAATCAAGGTATAAACACCTTAAACTTATGATTTTTGTAATCTTTAAGTTATATATATACATGGCCGAGGTGAATATACATATATAGGTCATATTGACCTAAAAATGTAAAAAAAATGGCTAAGATAAATTAAGCTAGTCATTTAAGGGATTTAATTAACATAATGGTCAAATTATGACATTATGTGGAAAATAATTAAACCTAAGTGAGGCCGAATATATATGTGATATTTTGAGACATTTATTGTGTAAATTATTTGCAAGTTCAAGGTTTAATAAGGCCATGTCATTAGGCCATTTTAATTTAAGTTTATAAGCTTATTTAGTTTTATTTATGCTTATAATTAAAGTTGGGGCCAATTCGTAATTACTAAGAAAATAAAAAGCCGTGGGCTTAATTAGAGCAATTTAGGATTTTTAAATGAATTTAATAAAAATTATAACACTTTATAAAGTGTTGGGTCAAAATTGTAAAAATAGAAAAGTATAGGTCATTATTTGTAATTACTGAAAAATTGGTTCCCATTTGGTATTAGGAGTCAAAGTTGGCTATATAGGAGACTTTGACCAAGTTTAGAAAATTTAAGAAATTAAAATACTACCTTATAATAAGATACTTATTAAATTGTAAAAGAATTATAAGTCTTGGGGTAGTAATGTTATTACCGAAACTTAAGGGGCTAAATGGAGTTTAGTAAGTCCTTAAGTTATTAGAAATTTTTAGAAGTTGATTTGGGTAAATTTGGAGTTTATATGAATTATCTAGGTATATTATAAGATATTTCATAACATTGTTACACATGGGTAACATAGGTGGTAAAACCGAGATTTAGAGAAGGTATAAGGTTAATAATGATATTTATAACCTTTTGGTATAGTTTGGTAATTTTTGGGATTATATATAAGGTTTTATGAAGATATATGTATAATATATAGTTTTGGTGATATTAGAAACTATATGTTTAAAAATGGGGTAAATTGGTGAATATAGAAAATTAAGTGGTGGGAATTAATTAAAAACCGAGAGTTTAAGTGTTGTTTGGATTTTATAACAAAATATAACTATAGGTTATAATTGTTTTAATGACTTAAATGTCATAATATATGTTATATAACTATAATATAACATTATATAAACAATGTGGTGGATTTTGTAAATATTTGAGAATTATAGGTGCTGTTCGGAAATATTACTATTTTGGAATAAAATTTATAATATGGTTTTAATGTTATAAGAGCTATAACATTTATAATAAGAGGTATTCATTAAAAAGAATGAAAATATTATAATGACTTACCATATAATAAATAGCCCTATAATGCACATATATAAGTAAATATATGTATAGTGTGGAAATATAATATAGTTCAATAACTATATATTACCACAATTAAAATGATACGAGATAAGGGAAAAGAATTATAAACATTAGATAAGAAATTCTAATGTTAGGAGATACATGAAATAATAAGGCTTTACATAGTTCAAGGTATTTTATACATGAATTATACTCCATTAAACTTGGAAAAACAAACCTTAGAAAAATAAATACTAAGGTGAGATGTATAATACATGATAAGAATTATACATGCAATATAGAAACAAACTATACAATATACAAGGGTATATTAAGTTACATGCGATGACAAGTTTAAACGTTAGATATATTAATATACAATACGAGACTACGCATGTAATATAACGTTTTTCCGAATCCTGAGTTAAACCGAAAACCCGACAAACGTTGACAGATAATAACGGGGGATTAACCGGGAAGTATTAGAGACGGTACGGGGTACCGTAGAGTTGTGTCGTTATACGGGATGCTAATCAGTAGCATTATGTATTGTTTAGATTGTTAGAGACGACACACGGAGCATAGGATCTGCTGATTCATACTCCACCGTAATACTTCCAGGGTGAACGGTATGTTATTTATGTGGCTTGATTGTCTCTGAGGATTTCCTCAGTTCAGACTTTGTGTGAAAATCTGTGATAAGATTGAATGTCTGCTTGTGTGATTTAATATGCCTGGTTGTGTATTAATGCTGCTATTATTGTTACTGTTGCACGATAACAGTACCGTTCGTATATATGAACATATTATAAAACGAACTAGCGGCAATGATGCTATCTTATATGTGTAATATAAGGAACGTAAGTAAAACGTTGTAGCATTAAGATAATAAGATATATATAATATCTCAGATTTATATACGGAGCACCGGCCTCTTTAACGCCGCTCTCGTATCTAGCACTGGATCCCGAGTCGACATACTCAGGATTGGACTGCGACCTTAGTCTGCTGTGCTAGGAAAAATTTATGGTAAAGCGATGCGATGGTATAAATAAGTTATCAAAAGGGATGTGGCTCTTGCTGTGAATTGTGATCCGTTAACGATACTAGGATACCGTGTGGTAACCGTAAGTATCTGGATAAATTTCTGATGGACTACAGATGGTCCGTCGGTCGGAGACTCTACCGCTGGAGTGGCTACTGCCGTGGGTGACCCGCCATAGGTGATGGGTAATTAGAGACACGTCGTTAACGAGACGTTGTCATTAGACATGACTGAACAATTACGAACAACTATATAACTCGTACATTAGGCGAACTTTATTTGGGCTTGCATGCCAAAGACGAGAGTTCATACTCGTTTATAATTCTCGTTGATTCGCCTTGTTGTTCATGGTGTTGTGCTTTGTGGTTATGTGTGGTATGTTGGTGGTTTTGTTTGGACGAGCCATTGTGCTCATATTGTGTGTATGTATTGGTTTGATTGAGTCGTTGTACTCTTGTCTGTATGGTGAACTTTTTGAGTCGAGCCGTTGTGCTCGTGAGTGGATTATTGTGGATCGTTTGGTCGAGTGAGTCGCTGTACTCAATTATGAACTATTAAGTGTTTGTTGGAATGGAGTCTCGGTACTCATATAAGCGTTGTAACGCTTCCAGTGATTATTACGATGCGATGTGTGAAGCCGGGGGCTTGTTTGTTATTTGAGTTTACTGCAATATATATTGTTGTACAGTTTTAACATTAAACTATTGCATGAAAATGGTTTGCATGCTCTCGACCAAATAACTGAATGGTCCGAGGGTGCATGACAGTCAGGTAATAACATACTCAGCAGGGGCTGATTCCATACCACAAACTACCATTTTTGCAGGTATGCAACTTCCGGTGTCGGCAAAGAGAGTGACGCGCTGGGTAGTATGATTACAGTTATTCGAACATGCACTGTTGCATTTTGATACGAGTCTAGAAACGTGTATAGGTTTTGGATACTTAGAAAGCTCACTGTGAATGTATTATATTTTGGCTTGGGAAGTTTAGATCTATCTCTTGTTGTCACTGCGAGAAAATGTTTCGTATGTAAGAATATATCAGGAAGCACGTTATTACTCGTATGGGCGAGTAAGAACGGTGACACCAGTAGTTGATTTGTTGAGATTACCGCTGCGATTATATTGTTAAGTAAGATGATTAGGAGTCGATTAGAGTAGGGGTGTTACAAAAGTGGTATCAGAGCGGAGTACCGCTCTGATGACAAGAGATAGTAGGATTTATACAGTGAGCATAGGTTATGGGAATATGGGAAACGTTGTGAGGATACGTGACCTTGCGGGGTTGATGCAATGATTAAGACTTGCACACCATAGCCGTAGAGGCACTTCAATATTAAAAGACCGAGACTGCGGTATTAGACCGAGTTGAGGTTTAACCCGTCCTCTTGACTTATGTCAGGGAGAGGTCTGGGTAACAGTACTAAGGAAGAACACGGGGCAGCGGATGGTGGTGAAGGTTCAGCAACCCCAAGTAATGCGAGGACGGTATGAACCGCTCGCACTTGATGGGAGAACATCCCGGGGAATTTGCAATGGTACCCCACCCGCCGCAGCCCGTACCTTGGGTACTATCTAGTGAGACAATGAAATGAGAAACACCACGGAGATAACTCTCCTGATCGGAAAGACCGATGTGGATGCTATGAGTATTATGTTAAGTATAGAGAATAAAACTTTAAGTTATGATGGGTTGAGGACCGGGAATCCTGGTAAGGCATAATGCCTACCATATGAGTATTAAATGAATATTAAAACAAGGTTGAGGAGATAATTTCCATAGGACTAATGGGGTTCGCTTGCTATAAGCAAAACAACCCTGTCCTATATCCAAGAAAGCACGGGTCAGTGCGCTTGGGGGAAAAGAAGTGGAAACGACGAGTAATGATTAGTTTAAAAGATGTGACAGATGGAAGGAATTACCTTTGAAGTCTCATCCAAACCGGGTAACTCTAAAACCATGCAACACTGAAGGTTCAAGATGGCCCGACGTGCATGAGGAGAAATCTTAAGAACTGTAGGAACAAGAACTCGTTAAATTGCTATCATGCAACGCCTCGTGAGGAAAGTAAGACCTTACTACCATGACAAGCTTGTGGGAACGAGTGCGGGAGTGAGACTATATAAATTTGAATAAGAATTTCTGACATGAACAGGAACCCGACTAGGGAATAGCACTGCACTGACACACCGTACCGGTGGCGCAGGCTGCATGGCGCACTTGCCACTGCAAGTGCCACACTAACCAAAGTACTAAATTTCAACCTACCTTGCGCACTTGCTACAGCATGTGCAGCGACAGTAAACTATTTCTAAAGGACCGAGTAGTCCAGGCGGATACCATTAAACACTAAACTCTTATGCGAGTCCGTAATGCAATAAAGCAGGACATAGCCTCTTAAAGGCAGGGGTACGACACCCTTGGGCTAGAGGTCGGTAAAACCTCGGGAGGACCTAGCCGGTCTGACCATTAAACCTGAAAACAATACACCATTTAGTAGAAATTAAAAGGAGAGTAAATGAGAATAACAACAATTAGTGCCTAACAAGCCTAACCCCAGTGCCGGCAGGGACATTAAACGTCAATCATTACCGGTGGGGAGTGACGAGTCTTCAGGACCAACATACCATATTTAAGAGTGCGCGACACTCATGGTTAAACCACTACCATTGAACATTGCCAAAGGGCAAGGAGTGAACTATACGAGTCAAAACTTCAAAAAAAAATTAATAGACATATGTGAACGTGTAATAAGGGGCCGATGTAATGCCCGCACCACACACAGTGGAAGTGCTGTTGATCCATTAAGCTGCTAGACTCCCGTATGGAGGGCAGTGGATAACAAAAAAAAAGTGAAAATTGCCTGACGACGGAAGATACCGTTACCTCAAGAGATGGAGGAGAATATGAGTTAAATAGAGTAAGGACTATACAATGAAAAGGAATGATTAACGGAAACCACTAAATTGTGGGTATTCAATTGTAACCCCAGGAGAAAGTATTGGAACCAACTAGGAATAAATTATATAATAAGACTAACAATCATTGAACTATCAAGATAAGTATTGGATCTGAATATCGTATGGCCTAGGCCTACGGAGAGATACCTTAGTACCAAAGTGACCCAAAACTAGGGAACAAGGGTGATGAATCACAAGTACTGATTAATATCAGACTAACGGGACTACCATAAGACAGGGGAGACACGAGGTGTCAACCTTTATCATGGAGTCCGAAACACCATAAGGTATAATCCAAGATTGGGTGAAGTTCTAGAAATGAAAACATACCTGAGGCGTTAACAGCCTAGGAGTGAACGGGAGAGGTAATAAATAGTTACTGATCCCCACTCACAGATACCAGATGACGAGCATGTGGAGACCAGAATTAGAGCGATAAGTCGCAAACACCTATCTTGGAGAAGGTAAAGGAAACATACATTAATTAAGAAAACCATAGAACCTAATATTAGGGCCATTCTGACGATAAGGTTAAGAAATGGCAACAGAGTTACTCAAACATAAATTACCGGGACTAAGGTACGATAACCACCGGGTACGAACGCTACGAGTGCACTAAACGAGACATGGACGACCGCACTCCTAGGAGCTTGTGGGCCTGACAGACTATATTAAGTTAGTTGGGTAAGTAGTAATGTATCAGTATGGTACCCCATGCATGTAAACGAGTAGTGTAGGACCCAGGAGGTAATCAACTCTGTGTCTAAGTCAGCGAATGGAACCCTGACTAGGTAAACCATGTAATGACGAGAGAGATCTCAGTCAAACTAGCAAGTTAGGAAAATCAAGGATAGCTTGATAATAAAGTGACATAAGGTCGCAACTCCACAATGGAGGAGTTAAACATAAGTTTTGGGGATTTTAGTAAACGAGGAAACTAACACCAATTTAATGGTAATGGCAAGTTGAACTCATGAATGAAAAGAGGAATTGAGGTATCTAAGGAAGTTATGTTAGAGAAACCTTTGTGATAATAGATGCTACCCAAAAAGGGGACACAGAGAGAATTGTACCACGCGCTGAGGGCGCCGCGATGATGTCGCATTAAATAATAATAACCACATGCTCAAGTCATAAACGTTAGTATGTTAGTACCAATTAGGTTGAACAAAAAATGAATACCAAGCTAAAACCCACAGTCGTACTGTATGATTACAACAAACGAAGGGCGAAAGCGAGCATTATGAGAGATACTCTAAACTAGAGATTAAATACTCCATGCAAACCGCAATAGCGGATAACCGTCTAATCGACTGGTACATGGTGCGCAACAAGCGACCATTAGAATAACTGTTAACCCAATTATGTTAGTATGAATTAGAACATGAAAGATCAGATAAACTAATGGATTCCCCTAATCGAGTAGAGGGATGAACCATACGTGTGGGTACTAAAATACCAAAACACTAGGGATTCGAGTTCACACCAGCAAAAGAGGACCTATAAGGTACCTACGGAATGAACTCATCCCTGAGGGAATGACTTTGAGTCTTGAAGCGCCAGTTAGTTGCGCATATCAGACTCGTTTTGACATTTAAGGGAAATTACTACAAACACTAGGTGCTAGAGCATAGCTCGACAACCCTTAAACCGAAGGTTAGTTCGGTAGGGTGACATGAACCCTTGGGAGTATACCATGAACATGTATAGAATACAGGAAGAATAAATAAATAGCTAATTGAAATAATAAAGGTGTATAACAAACAATACCACAGTGAATAACTTACTACATTCCCATAATTATGGAAGACCGTGTAGAAAACACCGTCACGTGGGTTGAAACCGACATAAAACTACTACCTAAAAGAGGTAAACTAACCATAAAGTAGTTGGGCATACTGCTTGCGGAGCGAGTGGGCCCATATATTGCATAGGTTTGACATACCTAGCAGGTTTGGGGAAAAACAAATGATGTGTTTACATCTCCCGATCAAACCGTATATAAATAGACATACACCTAACCGAGATAGGCTATATAGCCAGACGGACTAAAGCCGACCCTAAAAAAAAAAGGAGTAATGAAATATGTAACACATTAGTGCACGAATAGATCCACAGGAATGGAACATCTTGAACTTATTACTTCAAGATGATATATATTCGTAGATTACGTGGGCGTAATCCTTTTAAGAGGGGGTAGAACGCCTTAAACATACCGTACGTTGGAGTACGTAGCGCATGGTACACGTGCTGCAAACACTATTATTGTACGTAGAGTACAAGTGTCATGTTGTGTTATATTACTTGAAGTAATATGTGATGTATTATGTGTATGAACATAAATATATTTTAATTCGCATTAGTTATGGCGAATAGGAAAGGGAGTACAGATAGATTGTTCTTACCCTATTTCCGATTATTTACGCAAACATTGCGAACAATAGTCACATCACACCTAACTTGTTAGCTCTGATGTGAGAATTCAAGTAGGACTTTCTGTAGCTGATGAGAGATTTCGGATAGAAGGAGTAGCAAGCTCCATATTATGTGATTTGTGACTCGGTATAAAACCGACTGTTTGAATGCGATGAGTGGATCGGCATGAGACCGATGTGTAATCTAGTAGAAGAGAATACTCTAGGTGTTGTATGAATAATAATAAGTCAAGAGAACTTGGTACACGGTTAGGATACATGATCTTATATGCCAATGACTAGATTAATTACACTAGTTGACTTGTGTATCTATAGAACGCAAGGTGGCAAGTAACAAGAGGAAACAAGATTAGAAATGAATAAACAATTAATTGATTGAAATTGACGTGGGAAGTTGAACTTGATCCTGGTCCGTCAAGGGAAACCGAACACAAATTGAGGTGAGAGATAGTTCAACACTGACACTGACCACGTCGGGGTTGAATGATTCTCGAAACTTCCTACAAGTGGACACAGATATGAATGGAAATTGGAAGTTAGGCGTCACTCGAAGAGCCGTGGACCGTGGAGTCCTTGTCATTAGACCGGTGTGTCTGCGAGTGACATCACCCAGAGAGCCGTGGACCGCAGAGCCCTTTGTCATTAGACCGGCGTGTCTGTGGGTGACTAAGGAAATAAGGTGACTGCCCGAGGAGCCGTGGACCGCAGTGTCCTTCGTTGTGATCAAACCGGTGTGTCCGCGGGTAGTAGACGTTGGTTGGGTTGGGGATCGCCAAGTCCTGGTCTTTAAGACTGCTTCCCTGTGAGTTGTCAACGTTAACTATATGTGCACACATACATGTGGAATGATGTGTGGGTATCCTCGCGAGATACTAACATATAGATAGGGATGCGTGGAGTATTCCTTGCAAACACCTTTGAGTACTTTATGAGATTTGCACCTTGTCTAGTGCTGTGTATTATGAGATTTGCACCTTGTCTAGTGTTGTGTATTATGAGATTTGCACCTTGTCTAGTGCTGTGTATTATGAGTTTTGCACCTTGTCTGGTGCTGTGTACTATGAGTTTACACCTGTTGAATATGTACATAGTACCGCTGAGTACTTTTGGTTGATAAGTTGGATGTGTACCTTGTTTAATGTTGTGATGTGAATGGGTATACCATGAATTTAATTATTTAATATAGGTTGTATGCATAGACTAGGTTTGAACCTAGTGGGAGTTACTCCCTAGCAATGGACTGTCGGGTTACTGTGAGCCTCGATTTTAAACCCTATCCTATGTGGATTAATATGATTGGGATCTAATCGGGTTTTAGGTCCACTTATAGCCTAAGATTAATAACTATGTCATATAACATAATATTAAAACCTAAGCTAGTCACTGGAACCTATTATGAGTCGCCACCTATTTTAACCTAGATCAAATAGGAAGAGAGTTCGGGTTCGGGGCTTGATATTCGACTGGTTAGGGTCAATTAACTTTCATTACCCCTAGAGGTCGTTTTTCCTCTACTTAGTTTAATTAACGGCTTATTACGAGTCGTTTTAAGCTAGTGCGCGAGCTTCTGTTTTTTTTTTTTGTTTTTTAGCATTTTTGACTGAAATAAAGTGAAAGTGAATTACCTAAACTAGGGTTTCGGAGGCAGAATTAGGTCAAATTTTGTTTCCGTCCGTAGCCACGGACCTAATGTCCGTAACCACGGACCCTAGTTAATCTATGTGAAAATAAAAGTCGAATTAAACAGAAAACAAAAAATTGTAAAGTCCGGGGCCACGGACAGGCTGTCCGTGGGCCCGGACTTATTAGAAAACCTAAATTTTTAAAATTTAAAAATCCCCCGCCGTCCGTGGGCGTCCGAGCTTACGGACAGGGAGTCCGGGACCCCGGACATGACGTCCGTGGGTGCGGACCGCCCTCGGACGGCGACGTTGAGGCTGTTCCCGAAGGTGTTTTTTGGTTCAAATTTTATGGGCGTGTAGCCTAAAAGATGTACAAGACGTTAGTGATTGAAAGAATTCAATTTGAAGTCAAAATTAATACAAAACTTAGTTAACAAGTTATTAGACAGAAACACAACAAACCTTAATTCAGAAGCAATAAAAGTCAATTCGATTAGAAATTTCACACATAAGTGTATTCTGATCAGAGGGTTAAGGAAGTCAAATTCCAACCTGTTTTGACTTCGGGATTTGATTGTTCCTTCACGTCGGGAATCTTCGAGAGCTTCGTTGATGGCCAATCCGGTTCGACTTTGACCCAAGCTTCTGGCTCCTTCTTCCTTGTATTGTTAGCCACGGTTTGCTTCTGTATTTTTTGTTTTTGGGCTAGGAATCTCAATGGGAGAAGAAGGAATGTGTTTTTTGGTGATTTCGGGATGATTTCGGTATAGATTCGAGGCTCGGGGTTGCAAAAACGTTGGAAGTGGGGTTGACGGCTGAGTTCTCTGACTTTGGGGATGATCTCCTCTGCCCTAGTTCGTTCTTGGGGGGTTCTTTTATAGAAAGAGCATGGTCAAATTGATAGAGCAAGATCTTTATCTAAAAGACTGATTTTGTGCTCTAAGGGAACTGATTTTTTAGAATGTGTTGCAAGCCGATAAAAATTATGAAAATTTAACTGAAGGTAAATAATGATTTTTAGGAATTTTGAGAGTTGGAATCGGATTATTTTGATAAATAGTCGATTAGATAAAAATCGCACAATATGGAATCTCCCATAATTCATCTAATTATTGGAAAGTCGAAATAACGAAATTCCAACGGATTTAGTCTCTAAAATCATCCTCTATCTTGTGTTAAAATTTCATGACATTTTGTTTTCATTTCGGTATTTTCTAGAGGAGAGAGAAAATTGCAAAAAATGATTGATTTCTCTTTTAAATTTTGGGATAAGGTTCCCAATAAAATAATTTCAGGTTTATGACTGTATGTAGTCATGGTAACCATGTGACACTTTTATTTTAATTTTGGAAACCTTTTAATTTCTATTTTGAGGCTATTTCATGTGTTAATTATTAAAGAAATTAGCTTATAATATGAATTAAAAGCTAAATTTCCAGAATAAAATTATCAGAGAATCATGAAACCTTCATAATGACCATGATGTTTGGAAGTGTTTGGAGATAATGAACAAGTCATATGAAAAATAGAAAATCCCGAGAATGTCCTTGGAAATCCTACATTGGTGCATTTGACCACTTTGCCCTTTGTAACACGTATGCCTTAGAGACTACTCCGAGGGGGTTGAAATTTTGGGTATAACAGATTGCCCCCCGTCAACTAGGCTTTGTAATGAAGATGAAAAGACTAGTTGATGCCTGAGTGATACCCCCAAAATTTTAGATCTTAAAAGGCCCTATATGCAGATTGCGTCGAGCTATTCTAAGGCGCTGACTACCTATGAGTGAGAATGAGAAGATGTCAACCGATTCTAAGGCGTTGACTACCTATAAGATGAAGTAATGTCAAGCGATTCTAAGGCGTTGACTACCTAAACGATGAAAATGATGTCAAGCTATTCTAAGGCGCTGACTACCTATAATGAGTGAAACGTGCTTAATGTGATGATGAGTTGTATGACCTAGGTGCATCTAGGGACCGGAACCTATTCCGAAGTGTGTGTAAAAGGTTAAGGACAGAGAGTGCCAAACGTGGCAGGTGCTAAGGAAGTGGGTAAGACTTATGACAAGCTTGAGGGTGAGTTCTTCAACCCAGGTGAGAATTTGTATCTGTAAAGAATCTGCATCTTCGTGGTGAGAATCTGTATCTGAATCTACGGGTGAGAATCTGTATCTCTAAAGAGTTTGTATCTATGGATGAGAATCTGTATCTCTGAAGAATCTGTATCTTCGTGGTGAGAATGTGTATCTCTGAAGAATCTGTATCTTCAGGGTGAGAATCTGTATCTCTGAAGAATCTGTATCTTCGGGGCGAGAATCTATATCTCTGAAGAATCTGTATCTTCAAGTTGAGAATCTGTATCTCTGAAGAATCTGTATCTTCGGGGTGAGAATCTGTATCTCTGAAGAATCTGTATCTCTGGGGCAAGAATCTGTATCTCTAGTCAATGATGAAGAGTTTCGTGCGGACGGATGCAAGGCAAACTTTATGCAAATGATCATGATGAAAGTTGATTATGAAAGTGCCAAACATGGCTATGATGATGTGCATATCAAATTACAATCAAAGTGTATGTAGGAATGCTGATATGCTAGCGTTGCTAATGATGCTAATGATATTGATGATGTTGATGATGCTGATGATATTGATGATGTTGATGATGCTCGATGCTTCTGGGGACCGAAACCCATGCCGATGCTCCTGGCTGGACCCAATGTGGACTTATTGCCATCGCCCCCAAGCCGGTGTGCAGGGATGACTCCTGGTAAAAACCCTGGGGACTTATTGCCTTTGCCCACCATTCGTTGATCCCAAAGCAAGTTGACATAAAGATGGGGACTTATTGCCTCTGCCCCGCCAACTTAGATCACGCTCTGTTCTACTTGTCTCGCACTGAAGATGATACTAGGTCTTGTACTGGTCTCGCACTGGATGATGATGCTCAGTCTTGCGCTGATGAAGGTGATAGGTCTCGCACTGATGAAGATGATAGGTCTCGCACTGATGAAGATGATAGGCCTCGCACTGACGAAAGTGATGGTATCGCACGATGAAGATGCATGGTCTCGCACTGATGAGGTCATGGTCTCGCACTGAAGTCTCGTACTAAAGTCTTGAAAATGATGGGTCTCGCACTGATTTTTGGGTCTCGAGCTAAATGAGTTAGAAAGATAATGGTCTCGTGCAAATGGTAAAAACTGATCACTGGAGTGCCAAACATGGCAATGATGATAAGATGTACACAATCAAAATATATGAAAGATACTCGTCCAAAAAAGGAATTTGTTGGAAAAGGTGCCAACGTGGCAATGTTTGAAGAAAATTCTGTTTACTGAAAAGGAAGGTGAAATTATCATTTCCTGACCATAGATTTCGGACTTGTAATTTATCTCCTAGGAGATGAACATGCCATCGGTGGGGTATAGTGTATGATGTAAAGGTAAGGGCTTATGTGGGCCTGTGTAGTGGTTTGGGCTTGTGTGGTGTATGGTGTGAAAGTAAAGGCTTATGTGGGTTGTGGTGTTTGATGTGCAGGTAAAGGCTTTTGTGGGCTTGTGGTGTTTGATGTGCAGGTAAAGGCTTTTGTGGGCCTGTGTATGGTGGTGTGGAGGTAAGGGCTTGGGTTCCAATTGGTGTTGTCATAGCAATTGTTGGAACCAACAATTGCCCCCAGTATTTTCCCTTAAGACAATCTGATCTAGAGTTCATGGCAATCGATCGGAACGATCGATTGCCCCCAGTATTTTCTTTTATTAAACGTGCGAACGAGTCTCGTCCTCACAGGGTCAAGGCTTATGTTTTCACGTGGTGTTTCCTAACCTACACTCGGCGTGTTTGGTGTTTGCACTCGTTCCTCCCCTACGGTCACAACTTCTAGACCATTGAATTCGATATTTGATGAATTTACGCATTCGATCTGTTACTTTCACGTGATTAGATACACAACTATCAAGTCGGAAGTCTTTAAAGCTTATAACATGGCCATGGGGTGTGATGAACAACGGGACCATGGAGGGATATTTCAGGTATGTGGAGCTATAAGGGTGACCAAAGCTGCAACTTTCACCTTCTCTCGGACTTGTCTTCTTTGCCTTGAAGTCGTTTGGCTACTTCGTGATGACTTCGCTTATGAGCTTGGAACTTAGAACTTTTGGGTTGTTCCTTGCGCCTTCTCTCTTTCTACTGATTTTGGATTACTTCGAGGCTTTCCAGGTTTGCCTTTCTTTGAATCTCTTTTCCTCCGGGGTTCTTGTGTTTCCCGGTTTTGAACTTTGAGAGCTGTTTTTGATGTTAGCGCATTTGAATCCTGTGCCACTTTGGGGCCATTTGCGGATCACTCCGTCATGCTGGTAGCAGTTCTGCTTCTTTGGACTTGTGAAGTTGCTGTTCGGAAGTCGGGCTCCTTGCATCCTTTGGTCACCGGGTCGGGTATTCACCATTGGCTGGCTTATTCTGTGGAGTTTGTAGTGTTGTAAAAGAGGTCATATATCAAAAGCTCAGCGGGGGTGCCTAGGGTGTGATGTCAGGGTTCACAAGCTTTTGGATGTGTGGTGCTGTACCTAGGTGCTTCGTCATCCCTAATAGTTGTGTATCCTTTCTTTGTTACTTTTCGCAGGTCTAAGCGTAAATTTACAAATTATCTCCTTCGGAGTTATGCCGTTTACCTCACCTTTGGATGTGGTCTCACCGGAGTCGTGTAAAAATGACACGCTCGTTCGCTCATGGTTTTTCCGCTCAAGACACTCTCGTGAATTTCACTCAGAGACTAGTTCACACGCTTAAACGAAAGATGAAAGATGACGAACCTAAACTCAGATTGCCCCCAGTATCGATTTGGGGTTAGTGACAACAATTTAAAAGATATGGATTTGGAACCGCTTTGGGGGTTATTTGGATGTCTTGGGATGAGCTGTGGGGTTTGGTAAGGCATGTTCAAAATTTCGGAAACAAAATACAAGTCTTTGCATGCCATTGTCGGGAAATAATTATTTCATGAACCATTTTCTCAAAAGAAACTTGTGTGAAATAAAATCTTTTTTGTTACCCTTTAGACTCGAAAATGTCATCCATTTGTGAACATGAGGAAGAAAATGAAAAATCGATGCTTCTTATCGGTGGTTTGAAAACGATCATTCTTTGAAAACTTTGAGCGATGCATTTGAAAGATGAATGTTTTAGCAAGTTATGCAGTAGAATGCATGGGATCCCTAAACTTTCCCTTGAATTTGAACTCTGCTGAACCGTCTGATGTCGGCATGCTGAAGACTCGAGCTCTTGACTGCTAGGATGTCGTTAAGATGACCGTGACCGTCTTCTTCTTGGACTCTGTGTGGGCCTGAAGGCCCTTAATCTGGAGGTGATATGTACAGGCTGAAGGAAGCCATATGAACTATGAATGGGCCACTGGGCCGAGAGAGAAACTTTGAAGTCTAAGATTTGTTTGATGTTCCTGTTGGGCCTTGAGGCCAGAAACTACAATGAATGAAAAATTATCTTGAATTTGAATGAGTTGAAACCTAAACAAATAGTTTTGAGTGGGCCTAAAAGGTATGACACCTAGATCTAGGACTTTGGGCCAGGGCCCGAACAAAAGGTTCACCTAGACTAGAATGGGCCTTGGGCCGAAATGGAAAAGCCTGATTGATTTTCATGTCTTATGGACTGCTTTAGGTAGATTTGTTTTTCATGGGCCTAGAACTAAATTGATAATTCAAATTAGGCTGAAAGAGAAATCACCAAAGTCTAAACTTTTGGGCCGAAGCCCAAATGACACACATATCAAACCAAACAGGGCCTCTGGGCTGTAAACGATAAAGCTGCCAATTCGGGTTGGGCTGAGTTGAGGTAGGAGAGGTTCCTATCAATCTCTAGGCTGGGTAATGGGCCGATCATACAAGCAAACAAGGCCCACACAAATTCAACATGTCCTCACTAGACGTTTAAATCAAAACCGGGTAAGGATCGATCCGGAGAGGTGCTTGGGGCATGGGCCCAGGTCACCACAAAGGAATAGGGTTTGCACGCTATTCTCTTTGGGCTTCCCCACTCTTTTCACATCACCTGAAGGTGTGCGTCTACGGTCGGGTCTTTGACTGACCAAACATTGGGCTTGGTAAGGACACTGCCAGGAAAACGCTTGGGGCTAAGGCCCAGGTATTAAGGGGATGTGGTTAGACGACATCCTCCTCTTTTCCCCCGCTTATTCACATCACCTAAAAGGTGTGAGTCCCTGACAGGGGACCCTAGATGGGTCCCGGGGTGGAACTGGTTTGTGTGGACCCTCGCTCTCATATGATGCAAGGGTGCAAAAATTTAAAGTGCGCACGAAAGTAAACAAACAAAGTAATAAAGCCATAAATAAACAATTTTTCGAGTTAAGCCCTCTTTCTTAAAATTAAACAAGTTAAAATTAAGAATTTGTCCCCAGCAGAGTCGCCAGTCTGTGAGCCTCGATTTTAAACCCTATCCTATGTGGATTAATATGATTGGGATCTAATCGGGTTTTAGGTCCACTTATAGCCTAAGATTAATAACTATGTCATATAACAATAATTATTAAAACCTAAGCTAGCTCACTGGAACCTATTATGAGTCGCCACCTAATTTTAACCTAGATCAAATTAGGAAAGGAGAGTTCGGGTTCGGGGGCTTGATATTCGACTTGGTTAGGGTTCAATTACTTTCATTACCCCTAGAGGTCGTTTTTCCTCTACTTAGTTTAATTACGGCTTATTACGAGTCGTTTTAAGCTAAGTGCGCGAGCTTCTGTTTTTTTTTGTTTTTTAGCATTTTTTGACTGAAAATAAAAGTGAAAGTTGAAATTACCTAAACTAGGGTTTCGGAGGCAGAATTAGGTCAAATTTTGTTTCCGTCCGTAGCCACGGACCTAATGTCCGTAACCACGGACCCTAGTTAATCTATGTGAAAATAAAAGTCGAATTAAACAGAAAACAAAAAATTGTAAAGTCCGGGGCCACGGACAGGCTGTCCGTGGGCCCGGACATTATTAGAAAACCTAAATTTTTAAAATTTAAAAATCCCGCCGCCGTCCGTGGGTCCGAGCTTACGGACAGGGAGTCCGGGACCCCGGACATGACGTCCGTGGGTGCGGACCGCCCTCGGACGGCGACGTTGAGGCTGTTCCCGAAGGTGTTTTTGGTTCAAATTTTATGGGCGTGTAGCCTAAAAGATGTACAAGACGTTAGTGATTGAAAGAATTCAATTTGAAGTCAAAATTAATACGAAACTTAGTTAACAAGTTATTAGACAGAAACACAAACAAACCTTAATTCAGAAGCAATAAAAAGTCAATTCGATTAGAAATTTCACACATAAGTGTATTCTGATCAGAGGGGTTAAGGAAGTCAAATTCCAACCTGTTTTGACTTCGGGATTTGATTGTTCCTTCACGTCGGGAATCTTCGAGAGCTTCGTTGATGGCCAATCCGGTTCGACTTTGACCCAAGCTTCTGGCTCCTTCTTCCTTGTATTGTTAGCCACGGTTTGCTTCTGTATTTTTGTGTTTTGGTGCTAGGAATCTCAATGGGAGAAGAAGGAATGTGTTTTTTGGTGATTTCGGGATGATTTCGGTATAGATTCGAGGCTCGGGGTTGCAAAAACGTTGGAAGTGGGTTGACGGCTGAGTTCTCTGACTTTGGGGATGATCTCCTCTGCCCTAGTTCGTTCTTGGGGGGTCCTTTTATAGAAAGAGCATGGTCAAATTGATAGAGCAAGATCTTTATCTAAAAGACTGATTTTGTGCTCTAAGGGAATCTGATTTTTTAGAATGTGTTGCAAGCCGATAAAAATTATGAAAATTTAACTGAAGGTAAATAATGATTTTTAGGAATTTTGAGAGTTGGAATCGGATTATTTTGATAAATAGTCGATTAGATAAAAATCGCACAATATGGAATCTCCCATAATTCATAACTAATTATTGGAAAGTCGAAATAACGAAATTCCAACGGCATTAGTCTCTAAAAATCATCCTCTATCTTGTGTTAAAATTTCATGACATTTTGTTTTCATTTCGGTATTTTCCAGAGGAGAGAGAAAATTGCAAAAATGATTGAATTTCTCTTTTAAATTTTGGGATAAGGTTCCCAATAAAATAATTTCAGGTTTATGACTGTATGTAGTCATGGTAACCATGTGACACTTTTATTTTAATTTTGGAAACCTTTTAATTTCTATTTTGAGGCTATTTCATGTGTTAATTATTAAAGAAATTAGCTTATAATATGAATTAAAAGCTAAATTTCCAGAATAAATATTATCAGAGAATCATGAAATACCTTTCATAATGACCATGATGTTTGGAAGTGTTTGGAGATAATGAACAAGTCATATGAAAAATAGAAAATCCCGAGAATGTCCTTGGAAAATCCTACATTGGTGCATTTTGACCACTTTGCCCTTTGTAACACGTATGCCTTAGAGACTACTCCGAGGGGGTTGAAATTTTGGGTATAACAGTTACTTAGTGGAACTTGATTCCTTAGGTGAATTGTAGAGGATTAAGGACTTCGGGACGAAGCCTTTTTAAGGGGGGTAGACTGAAATACCCCTAATCTTTAAAATATAATTAAATGATCTATTAATGATCAAAGATGATTATTAAACATCTAAATATTATTGGGGAACAATCTAAAAGATCTCAACAAGGCAAAACACGCCTTAAGATCGGTAAAGCCAAAAATGTGCTTTAAGACACCATAAAGATTGTATGACCTCAAATAAGATCCCAAGTGGATTTCTAAGTATTATGAATCAAGGAACACAATAAAACCATTCTCAAGGAGAACTAAGCTCAGGAACACCCTGTGACACAAAAATGTGCGCTAAAACTCCTTAAAGCGCGTTTTTGTGAGATTGCCTTTTAAATTGATTTTTAATGGGCTTAAAAATTATAAATATCCTTAAAATGATATATAATCATATTATATCATATTAGGAATTTAATTCCAGAAATTTACGAATTTTTACAAATTTAATATTAAAATATTAATAAAACCCTAAGTGGGGCCCGCATGAGTCAATATTGACCAAGCATGGTCAATGGTCAATAAATTGACCCACTTGGACCATGGCAGCCGCTGGCAATAAGAGAGGAGACAAAATGATTCCTTGATTGACAATAATGCTACCTAATGCATTTACTTTTAGAAAATAATGTTACTTTTACATTATTCAACGTTACTTACCTTTCCCACTTCCTCCTTCCTTCCTTGTCCGATCTTCACCATCCCAGCCGAGCCTCTCCTTCCTCTCAAGCTCTCAAAGCCTGTTCTTGAGCATGGAAGGCAAGTCTAGCTCCTAAGCTTCTAATGTAAGTGTTTTAATGCCATTTTTAGCTCTTTTTCTTCATCTCTTCACTACCAACACCTAAATTTCGTGGCTCATCTATTCCTATGGCTTATTATCAGTGTTCTAAGGTTAGAACAAGAGATAAACTCGGTTGAGACCAGTAGAGGGACCAAGGTTGTTCAAATCTACATTTTAAGGTAAAAATGTGCTTTAAGCTCATAACTTTTGATTCCCTTCGAGTTTGGCTGTGAACTTTGGTCATAGCCTCATCTTCTTCTCCTTTTCATATAGGATCTGTTGGTTAGCCATTTGGAGCAAGGGTGACCGAGATCCGAGAGAAATACTCTCTTTTAAGGCATTTTTCCAAGGTAAAACCTAATAACAAGGTAGGATTTCGAGATATACTATTTCCTATGTTAATATGGTAAATCTAACACCTTGTGGTGTGTTTGGTTCAGGTCGAAAATACCTAGAACTTCCCTTGCATTTTTAAGGTGATTTTTGCCTTAAATCTTACATTAATTATTCCTTATGGTTAAACTCAAGCTTGGAGTGTAACCATACCTTGTTTTTGTGTATTAAACATGTCTAAATCATGTGGTGATTTTTTCCTACAAGTGACCGAGCCCATACAAGGATTACAAGGTATAAAACACCTTAAACTTATGATTTTTGTAATCTTTAAGTATATATATATACATGGCCGAGAGTGAACATACATATATAGGTCATATTGACCTAAAAATGTAAAAAAATGGCTAAGATAAATTAAGCTAGTCATTTAAGGGATTTAATTAACATAATGGTCAAATTATGACATTATGTGGAAAAATAATTAAACCTAAGTGAGGCCGAATATATATGTGATATTTTTGAGACATTTATTGTGTAAATTATTTTGCAGTTCAAGGTTGTAATAAGGCCATGTCATTAGGCCATTTTAATTTAAGTTTATAAGCTTATTTAGTTTTATTTATGCTTATAATTAAAGTTGGGGCCAATTCGTAATTACTAAGAAAATAAAAAGCCGTGGGCTTAATTAGAGCAATTTAGGATTTTTAAATGAATTTAATAAAAATTATAACACTTTATAAAGTGTTGGGTCAAAATTGTAAAAATAGAAAAGTATAGGTCAGTCTTATTTGTATTACTGAAAAATTGGTTTCCCATTTGTATTAGGAGTCAAAGTTGGCTATATAGGAGACTTTGACCAGTTTAGAAAATTTAAGAAATTAAAATACTACCTTATAATAAGATACTTATTAAATTGTAAAAGAATTATAAGTCTTGGGGTAGTAATGTTATTACCGAAACTTAAGGGGCTAAATGGAGTTTAGTAAGTCCTTAAGTTATTAGAAATTTTTAGAAGTTGATTTGGGTAAATTTGGAGTTTAATGAATTATCTAGGTATATTATAAGATATTTCATAACATTGTTACACATGGGTAACATAGGTGTAAAACCGAGATTTAGAGAAGGTATAAGGTTAATAATGATATTTATAACCTTTTGGTATAGTTTGGTAATTTTGGGATTATATATAAGGTTTTATGAAGATATATGTATAATATATAGTTTTGGTGATATTAGAAACTATATGTTTAAAAATGGGGTAAATTGGTGAATATAAAAAGTTAAGTGGTTGGGGAATTATTAAAAACCGAGAGTTTAGTGTTGTTTGGATTTTATAACAAATATAACTATAGGTTATAATTTTTTAATGACTTAAATGTCATAATATATGTTATATAACTATAATAACATTATATAAACCATGTGGTGATTTTTGTAAATATTTGAGAATTATAGGTGCTGTTCGGAAATATTACTATTTTTTGGAATAAATTTATAATATGGTTTTAATGTTATAAGGGCTATACATTTAAATACGAGAGGTATTCATTAAAAGAATGAATACATATTATAAGACTTGCCATATCTAAATAGTCCTATATGCACATATAAGTAATATATGTTATAGTGTGGGAAATATAATAGTTCAATACACTATATATTACCACAATTAAATGATACGAGATAAAGGGAAAAGAATTATAAACATTAGATAGAAATTCTAATGTTGGAGTATACATGAAATAATAAGGCTTTACATAGTTCAAGGTATTTAATACATGAATTATACTCCATTAACTTGGAAAAACAAACTTTAGAAAAATAAATACTAAGGTGAGATGTATAATACATGATAAGAATTATACATGCAATATAGAAACAAACATACAATATACAAGGGTATATTAAGTTACATGCGATGACAAGTTTAAACGTTAGATATATTAATATACAATACGAGACTCGCATGTAATATAACGTTTTCCGAATCCTGAGTTAAACCGAAAACCCGACAAACGTTGACAGATAATAACGGGGATTAACCGGGAAGTATTAGAGACGGTACGGGGTACCGTAGAGTTGTGTCGTTATACGGGATGCTAATCATAGCATTCTGTATTGTTTAGATTGTTAGACGACACACGGAGCATAGGATCCTGCTGATTCATACTCCACCCACCGTAATACTTCCAGGGTGAACGGTATGTTATTTATGTGGCTTGATTGTCTCTGAGGATTTCCTTAGTTCAGACTTTGTGTGAAAACCTGTGATAAGATTGAATGTCTGCTTTGTGATTTATATGCCTGGGGTTGTGTATTAATGCTGCTTTATTATTGTTACTGTTGCACGATAACAGTACCGTTCGTTATATTGAACATATTATAAACGAACTAGCGGCAATGATGCTATCTTATATGTGTAATATAAGGAACGTAAGTAAAACGTTTGTAGCATTAAGATAATAATATATATATATATAATATCTCAGATTTATATACCGGAGCACCGGCCTCTTAACGCCGCTCTCGTATCTAGCACTGGATCCCAGTCGACATACTCGGATTGGCTGCGACCTTAGTCTGCTGTGCTAGGAAAAATTATGGTAAAGCGATGCGATGGTATAAATAAGTTATCAAAAGGGTGTGGCTCTTGCTGTGATTGTATCCGTTAACGATACTAGGATAAGTGTGGTAAAACCGTAAGTATCTGGATAAATTTCTGATGGACTACAGATGGTCCGTCGTCGGGGAGACTCTACCGCTGGAGTGGCTACTGCCGTGGGTGACCCGCCATAGGTGAAGGGTAATTCAAGACACGTCGTTCTAACGAGACGTTTCATTAGACATGACTGAACAATTACGAACAACTAATTAATCGTACATTAGCGACTTTATTGGGCTTGCATGCCAAAGACGAAGTTCATACTCGTTTATAATTCTCGTTAGATTCGCCTTGTTGTTCATTTGGTTGTGCTTTGTGGTTATGTGTGGTATGTTGGTGGTTTTGTTTGGACGAGCCATTGTGCTCATATTGTGGTATGTATTGGTTTGATTGAGTCGTTGTACTCTTGTCTGTATGTGAACTTTTTGAGTCGAGCCGCTGTGCTCGTGAGTGGATGATTGTGGATCGTTTGGTCGAGTGAGTCGCTGTTACTCAATTATGAACTATTAAGTGTTTGTTGGAATGGAGTCTCGGTACTCATATAGGCTTGTAACGCTTCCAGTGATTATTACGATGCGATGTGTGAAGCCGGGGGCTTGTTTGTTATTGAGTTTACTACTGTATATATTGTTGCTTGACAGTTTTAACATTAAACTATCTGCATGAAATGGGTCATGCTCTCGACCAAATAACTGAATGGTCCGAGGGTGCATGACAGTCAGGTAATAACATACTCAGCAGGGGCTGATTCCATACCACAAACTGCCATTTTGCAGGTATGCAAACTTCCGGTGTCGGCGAAGAGAGTGACGCGCTGGGTAGTAGATTACAGTTATTCGAACAGGCACTGTTACATTTTGATACGAATCTAGAAACGTGTATAGGTTTTGGATACTTAGAAAGCTCACTGTAATGTATTATATATTGGCTTGGGAAGTTTAGATCTATCTCTTGTTGTCACTGCGAGAAAATGTTCGTATGTAAGAATGTATCAGGAAGCACGTTATTACTCGTATGGGCGAGTAAGAACGGTGACACCAGTAGTTGATTTGTTGAGATTACCGCTGCGATTATATTGTTAAGTAAGATGATTAGGAGTCGATTAGAGTAGGGGTGTTACAATACTCCTCTTCTGAAACAAAGGTATCACCTGGTGAGTCTTTGAAAAACACTTCTGGTTCAACTGAAGACTCCAGTACCAATCTCTGACGACTTCTTCTTGTAAGTCGTTCTATCTCATGTTCCAGCTCAATTCAGGATTTCCTTCAGAATGAGTTTTAACCATAAATCAAAATCAGATAACTGACAGTAATGTAGTTGAAAAAGTAAACTCAATCGGGTAAAACCAAAATAAACCAGAACCAAAAATAAGAAACAATTCGCACAAAGCAAACAAAATGGACAAAATAAAATAAAACAAGGATAAACTTAAAAAGAACAAAAACAAAACAAAATTAAATAATAAAAAAAATAAAAATTAAACTAAGCAACCGTGCCTCCCCGCAACGGTGCCATTAACTTGTTGGGCAAAAACTAACGGCAAGTATACCGGCCGATTATAGCAAGTTTTCCTAGAAGTGTCCCTCCAGGTTATCGAATCCAAGGGAGGCAGCGTTTTAGTTTAATTAATATCTAAAAACGAACTAATAAATCGGTTTACTCCAGTAACAGGGGAATTTTGTTTGTTGAATTACTAAATTACGAAACAAGAATGTAAATAAGAGCAAGAGTAATAAATACAAGACGGTGGGCAAAATAATGATATTCTTGAATTAATAAAAAGGGGGAAATTCCGGTTTACTAATCCTCCAATTTCTTCGGTTCCTTTCTCAATGTGTTTACCAAAATCTAGACTAAAATCCTAGATCAGAATTATTCCACGTTCGGTCTCCCGCTCGGTGGAATCTAATTAACAACTAATAAATTTTAACTCTCGTTACAAATTTACTGGTTGCTAACAGCTTTAAGATAAATCCAGTTTATTAATCAGTTAATGTCCTAGAGGAATTACCATCTCTAAATTAACCGGTACCGCTCCTGTTGTCTATTATCTACCGCAGTTCTCACTTATAAGCAGATAAACTAATAAAATCCAGTAATTGGCCAAATCACAAGATTATAAAAATAGATAAGGAACAAGCACTTTAATCTATTTAAAATGGTAAATCACAAAGATAATGGAACCTTGAATTTGGATTACATAGCAAACCGAAATTTATAAAAATTAATCAGCCATGGAAATAAAAGTACTGTCAAAATATGTAAATAACATTAAAGAGGAAGAGCAAGAAGAAACTCTGATTTAAGATTAATGGAGCCTCTGTGTATGATCAGCACTTTCCTCTGCTCAATCTCTAGGAAATACGGTGAATTCTTCAACTGCAATTTCATGAACTTCAGACTTCTGTGAATGTGTACAGGTACGTAGGTGTATAATGAGGTGGTTGATATTTTATATGGAGGATGTGTGTGAAATATGGATGATGGAGTGTGTAAAATGGTATGAGAATGGGAAATGGAATTGTGTACGTAAAGGAGGAGATGTTATCTGCTGGAGATATTGTGTGTTTTAGAAGAGGGATGAGAATGGTTATTTATAGTGTGAATGGGTGAGGTTTATAGTGGGGATAATGGTGGTGATTAAGCTGGAATGATTCAAAGAAGATGGTGGTGTGGTTGGCAAGATTTGGAAGGTAATTAGATTAGTGGGATTAGAGGATGGAAAGTAGTAGCAGTGGTAATGGATAAAAAACGATTGTGGAGGACAAGGCTGGAGAATATGGGGCGGCCATAAAAAACTCATTATTCTCCTTTTGCGCTGCAGATATGTCGGCCTAATCCCACTTGGTCCAGGACTTGGGCTGGGTATGAGGTCCCGACCATGTGTTTTGAGAAACGGTTTTAAATCATCGTCTGTGTGGTCCGGGACTTAGGCCGTGTATCAAGTCCCGGACCATACCTGAAGACTTCGAGATTTATACTGCAATTGTGGTCCGGGACTTAGGCCATGTAATAAGGTCCCGGACCATGCTTGAAATCAGGTCGAGAGAGCTGCCACATGTGGTCCGGGACTTAGGCCGTGTATCAAGTCCCGGACCATGCCTAAAATTAAGTCGAGAGTTTTTCCACAATGTGGTCTGGGACTTAAGCCATGTAAGAAGTCCCGGACCATGCCTGAAATTGATTCGAGAGTTGAATCACAAGGTGGTCCGGGACTTAGCTCCATAATCAAGTCCCGGACCATGCTTGAATTTAGGTCGAGAATTGTTTGTCTTGACTCAAATCGGCTTGTTTGATTTGCCATGGGTTGCAACAATGATAGGAATGTGTTTCCTTGAGATTAAAAACCTGAAAAAGCACATAAAAACCATAAAAGAAGACAATTGCAACAAGAAACACAAAAATACTCATAAGACAGGAATTTAGCAGTAAAAAGCAACGAATTAGGTATCAAAAGACCCTATAGAAATAGGTAAATTCCTGACTTATCATTTAGCCACTCAATACCCATTTACAAGACAATTTTTCAAAAATGTGCTTTAAGACTCCTTAAAGCACATTTTGTGTTTTAACTTGTTTTCAAGCTTGGTTTTCTTTGGTAATTGGTTTAACATGTTCATTAGCATGTAAAGAAAGTCTTGGTAGGCTCTAAGAGTCTAAACCAAGGTTATCCCAAGCTTAGAGCACATTTTCGCTCTAATTGCCTTTATGGTATTTTATAGTGTTTTCTATGGTTTAAATTGTTCACTAATGTTTCTAAGGCACTTTTTAGCCTTAATATACCATAATTTAATATTTAAACAACATATAAACGTTTGGGGTATTTCAGTTGTGAAATACCCCTAACAAATAAATGACGATTAAAACATCTAATAATGGCGTATTAAGGCTAAATTGTGCCTTAAAATTATTGAGGAACGATCCAAGATCACAAACAATCAAAATTATGCTTAAAAATCACTTAGGGCAAAAATGTGCCCTCATAAGGATTGTTAGACCTCAATTAGGGTCCAAAGTGGATTCCTAAAGCTTAAATATAAGGTATGAAAAAGTATAAAAAAAAAAACCATTACCAAAGAAAACCAAACTCAATAATAAGTTAAAACACAAAAGAGAGTCTTAAAACTCCTTAAGATACATTTTTATAAATGTGTCTAGAATTGACTTTGGATGGTTAATTAAGCTTGGATACACCTTAATCAACATGTGTACCATATAGTATCACATTAGGAAGCCTAATTCAAAGAATTAAAAATAGAATTATAGCAATGATTTATGAATAGTACCCAAATAGTGCCAAACAAGGCCTTAATCTTTCTAGATTGGTCAATGGTCAATATTCAACCTAAATTATCTATATGAGGTGGAATCCTCCATGGTGAATCACCCCTCTTAAGTCATGACTCATTCCTAGATAAGACTAAAATAAGAAAATAACTTTTATTTCCTTATTTTACACTTAAGAAATCAAAATATCTTTACTTATCTTGCTACATCCTCTCTCCTACCATCGAGAACACTTATCTTCTCCATCTTCATCTTCTTCAATCTGTTCTTGAGCTACAAAACACCAATAACATCCAATGTCCTGAAAACCCATACATCAAAATCCTTCCAAATCTCCTCTCGTCTTTTCTACTTTAAATCAACCGAGAGACCATTCCAAACACTTTTCTTCAGAAAGTAAGCTCAAAATCAAGAGTTATTGGAGCCAAATTTTTGGCAATAAACATCCATGGAGCAAGGATGGATCCTTTCAAAGCTTAAGGTATAAAAAGGTGCCTTAAGTTTCATCTTCCCTTCTTTTCTAATTTTGGCCAAATTTGTGCTAGTTCTTGAACTCATTTTTCTTCATCTTTTCATGCTTGAAATTAAGGATGATGTAGCTCCTTTTGTTGGGAAAAACTCCACCAAGGAATCATCTTCCAAAAGGATTCAAGAGTACGTCATTTTTAAGGTTTCTATGTACCTAAATCTACCTTATATCCTTAGATCTATAAAAGATCTAACTCCTAGATATTCTTCTCTAGTTGGCCAAGATTTTGAATCCAAGAATCACCTTTGAACACAAAGGTAAAGCTAATATTCTTAAGCTCATTTTAATGCCTTAAGATTCCCTATCTTGTTAAGCTCCTTAAAATTTCCTAACTTGATCCTTTCTTCCATGCATAAATCATGACCGAATGGGTCTTCTAAACCATAGATTTGATCTGACCAAAGAGGTGGAAACAAGCTTGAAAAATCAACTCTTGGAGGGTAAATGATTTAACTACATCATAAGAACTCCTTAAGCATGTTTAAGCTTATGTTTTGGGAAAAATCTAACCTAAGCTTATAATTAATCTAGTGTCGAGAAATGGTGGTGATAAGGATTGTTTTGGAGCCTTGAACAATGTAAGTAAGCTTAAATCAAAATTTTAAGCTTTAAAGTACTTAGTGATGTTCAAATAAATAAGGCCGAGACTATGGTGGTTACAATGGACTCAAACTACCGACCCTTATGGGTCATTCGCCTATTTCGGCGATTTTTAGCAAGAAACCGCCGAAATAGGATAGGTTAATTTCTCTATTTCGGCGGTTCTTTCCTAAGAACCGTCGAAATAGGTCTTCAACCCTATTTCAACGATTCTCATTTCGACGGTTCACAACCGCCAAAATAGACCTTTTTCAACTGTAGAAATAAGTGCTTTCTACTAGTGACTACAAACCCTAAAAATTCCTTTAACGTTTTTCAACTTTCATATGTGGTTTTTAGGGTGTGTTGGTAATCTTTTTTTAAGTTATTCTATATTTTATAATGTCGTCAGTGACTCGACAATTTTTTAGGGTTTGTGGTTTAGGGTCTATATTGTCTTCATTGACTCGACAATTTTTAAGGGTTTCTGGTTTAGGGTCGTTAGACCCTAAGCCTTACACTACAAACCCTAAAAATGCCTTCAATTTTTTTTAGCTTTCCTAGGGTGTGGTGTGTAGGGTAATATTTTTTGAAGTCGTTTTGTGCTTTATATTGTCGTCACTAACTCGAGTTTTTTAGGGTGTGTGCTTTAGGGAAACCCTACACTACGAACCTTAAAATGTGTTCGATGTTTTTTACCTTTCCTAGGGGTGGTTTTAGGGTGTATGGTGTAATGTAATCTGTTTTGAAGTCATTTTATACTTATATTTTCATCACTGACTTAACAATTTTCCCTAATCCCAAAATCGTAGACCTAAAAATGCCTTTGATGTTTTAGTATATTTATGACTACAAATAATAATATTTTCATTTATTATTAAACAAAATTCATTTTGTAAATGTAGAAGATTCATTTTAAAATATGTAATATATCATTCCAAAAACATAAAATTTAAGTACCAAAATATATTCATGATGCATCTTGTTTTGAAGAGCACGAATTATGATGAAAATTTGTATATTTTTTTTGTTTTTACACTTATATATTAAAAAGTTACAACATTTTAAAGTTTACCACAAAAACACAATTTATGGACCAACAATATAATGACATGTGTTAGTCCTTCCCCTAAAAAATTTGCGTCAGCTCCAATTCTCCTCTTGGTGTGTGACTAACCTTTTTTCTTCTTAATTTAATTCTCCAATAAACATTTGACACTTGGCATAAAAGCCACTCACACCATGGCACCAACTCCAGAGTTTCCGAACTGATTTTATTAACAGTTAGGAGAAGCTGGAGCTAGCTCTACCTTCTTCGGTGGATTCATGCCACATGTCCGTAATTTACTGGCTAAATTAAAAGCTAGAGAATAAGAGGCGTAGTGAAAAATAAAAAAATAAAGAGGAAAATTCTATATATAAGCGTGTTGGAGTGTTTATTTCTAGAGTGGATGTGGTCTTTGTTATTTGAAGAGAAGAAAAAAAAAATTAAATGTTATAACTTACAAAATACAAGTGTAAACATAAAAAAAATTATACCATTTTTCATCATAATTCACGCTCTTCAAAACAAGATGCATCATGGATATGTTTTGGTAAACTTAAAATCTTATGTTTTACATTGTGATGTGTTTGTGCAAAGTGAATCTGAAATACCCCAAATACTAAACAAAATGTTTTAAAGTGTAACAAGAGGTGTAATAAGATTATAAATAATCTTTAAACCATTGAGGAACAATCTAAGATCTCAACAAGGCAAAAACATGCCTTAAGATCACTAAAGCCAAAAATGTGCTTTAAGAAACCATAGAGATTGTTTGACCTCAATTAGGATCCAAAGTGGATTCATAAACCTTATAATTGGGGTATGACACAATAAAATAATTACCAAACCAGACAAATCTCTAAAATTAGTTTTAACACAAAAAGGAGCACTAAAACTCCTTAAGACACATTTTTGTCAAAGTGTTTAAAACTTGACTTTGGATGGATAAATGACCTTTTATACACCCTAATTAACATGTGTAATACTAGTATCACATTAGTAACCCTTAATCCAAAAATTTATAAAAAAACTAAAGTTTGGCACTAAAATGTGAATAGTACCCAAATAGTGCCAATTTAAGTAATGTTGACTAAGCAATGTCAATGGTCAATTAATGACCCATGTTTGACCATATATGGGCAGAAATTTGAAGGGATGTAGGACAGCTCACTTATGTTTGATCAAAATATCTTCCAAAGTTGGTGAATCACCATTTACTATTCACTTTTCTACTTTATCCCTTACTTAAGTTATAATCTAGTAATTCTCTTCCCTCTTGTCCTATTCCCAGCCGAGAATACCACTCCCTTAGCTATCTCAACCTGAGTTCTTGATCAATAAAAAAGCCATTCATACTGTAACACCCCATCCAACAACAAATATATAACAACAATCTGCAGCGGAATACACAACTCATCAATTAACTCAACTCGCTGGTGTTACACGCCGTTAACCACCCACGTGGCTAACAAGGCTAATACACATACATTGTACCGGTCTGATGGGCTAAATTCCCGAGCGACTACACATTACTATGCCTTTCCATTAACAACAACACAACGTACACCTTCCAACTATACCGAGTATTTATAAACTGATGCCGACAACAATTTCGGTCTTACTACACCTACTGTATGCATACACTTAAATGATTACCCATGTACAACGACTACCCATCCTACTCTCGAACGGCTTCCAACACTTCGTACCTGAAATAGGAAAAAGAAGAGAAAGGGTGGCCCCCAAGGGGCTCAGCACCTTTGCTGGTATGGTAATCCCGCAGCCCACATGCTACCGGGCCACGCACAACTAATTGTCGTCTTAACATGCGGTTGATTATATTTAAATCATGCATGTAACAGTAAACACACATCACATAACATTTCGCCTCAATGGGCTCAACAAACGGATAATATATCCTTACTTAATAAGTCACTCTTGGTATTCATTATCCCTAGAGTGTTCCTCCTCTAATGGAGCTACTTCCTTAATAGACGACACTTACCCTTAAGTCGGGTTATCCTTAAACGCCTCTTATCACAAACTGGGATTCATTTCCATGATCCACACACTCCATATATTACACCATATAACATTCCTCACATAACAAACATAACCACACTTGCACGTTTCCACGTGTACAACATAACACCGCAATAGATATTGCATCACAACAAAATACATAACATAACGGGAATGGTTCTCTTAGGAACCGACCCAAACATTGCTTATACACTGGTGAGCCTAGAGAGTGTTGTCAGTCTCATGATAAGCTCGTTATACAATAACAACAACACTCATTACCGTCCTAATAGTTGGACGAGTAACTTAAGTTAAGGCGGTTCGGGTTTGGAGGCCCGGACACACCACACAAACACATGTTCCCCCTAAACCGATCATAAGTCAGAATAGCTAAGCTTTGGAGTAAGCTAATGGGAGATCATAACCCGTGAGGGAAACAACCATAACAAAGAGAAGGGTAAGGCTAAGAAGGATACCCTCTCCCAAACAACGCGCGACCGGCCAAACCGGATTCCTCACTACTGTTAGTACATACTTACCTTTATATATTAGTTAGAACCCCACTATGGAGTCTATCATAACTACACTCATACAGTATTAGAACTGGGTTAAACATACAAGGGAGATCCCTACATTCACATACACATATCACACATTTAACACACGCATAGCCGTGGTTAGTACGTCCCATAGTTCGGGTCGTTTACTCCGGATACCGAACTCTCATATGATCCTAGACTCAGTTAACTAAGGTTAACACTTCCGAGGTTAAATGGTATCGGAGTTGCACACGCCACATAAATGAATTACTGTAAACTCATTACATGTTTAATCTTACAACGTGGCAAACATACAGAAAAACACTTTGGCATACAAGCCGGTGTAATCCGGTAGGACACAGGTTGCAAGAAAACCATACCTGTCACCGGAGTCCACTTTACCACGTCCACTTATGTTCCTCGAGCGATTCTCGAACAACTGTTAGCATCACATGTGTTTTTATTAACATCGGGGTTTGCTTGATTATTTAATGTCTAATGCTTAACTTTCCCCGTTAACTTAGTTACATAACTTTACATTTTAACTTGTTTTACTTTTACATTTTGATACAACTTTTCACCCACTTAATTGCCATTTAAAACTCACCTAACATGTCCTTAACAACCTTATAACATCATTACCTATCAATCCCCATCATTACATATCATTTCATAACCTTAAACCATGTTTTTGGTCCGACCGGACTTGCCGACCGGACTTACCCAAGTCCGGTCGATTCCAGAACACATTTCCGTCAGAATTTTTCTACTCCGACCGGACTTGTAAGTCCGGTCCTATGTCCGGTCCATTCCAGAAACTAATTCCCACAGAGTAAACTGGGCCCGACCGAACTTGTAAGTCCGGTCGCAAGTCCGGTCTGCCCCAGATCTTTGTTTTCCTTTTTACATTCAACTCCAAACTTCACCCCACATATCCTAGTATACCCTAACCTCATTTGGGCACTTCAAACACACCTTTATCCATGTGCTAAACTCTTTAAATCACTCACCAAAACCATTTTATCATTCACAAACTTCTTACAAAGTTCCTAGCACTTGGGATGTTTTCTCCTTAAGATTTATAAGTGGTAGTTCACCAATAATGACCACTACACCAAGGTGTTTCCTCTACACCTTAACATCATCTCTCAAACTTCTTTTCTTACTAACTAAATCTCCTTTTTCACATCTTACCTAATCATCACCTATTCCTTGGATATCAACATTATCTAAACCTTAAACAAACTCCTCCAAGACTTAAATACATTCTCAAAACACACATTGAATTCCTAGAACTTCCAAGATAATACCTAATTCCTTGCATCACTCTAAATCACCTTAATACATGTTTTCTTCTCAAGTAAACATTTATTCACCTTTAACACTTCCTAGTTCACCAAAACTTACTTAAAACACTTAGAACTTCTCACACATTTTCCCAAATTTGGCCATAGCTTCTCTTGTATATACTCACATCCAAACACTTAGGTTTTTACCTTATTTCATTCAAGAACACCTAAAATCCATCAAGAACATTTTTATACACAAACTTTACACATTAAGCACTACATCACAATATAGTGCATAACTTAAATTGCTTGGCACTTAGGCCCTTAAATAACATGGCTCTTAGGCCCTTAAATTGCATAAACCTTAAACACTGAATTTCCCACATAAGTAATGCCTTCGACCTGCAAATACACCCAACGGTACATATGCCCTTAATAAACTCCTTGAGAGCATTTTACTAGATCATTCACCATTGGCTCCTTAGGTATTTTATTAAGCAAATCAAGCTCATTTTCCTAAGGCATTTAAACTACATTGAGATAGCTTGTTTACCTCTTTTCCTCACAACTTCTTTCTTGTTTCCTTGTAAAACCGGTGGGGTGTTTGGTTGTTTGTCAACTTCTAAACAATGTACAAATAATAGAATGAGTATTCAAGCATTATGCTTCATCTCATTGCAAACCCTAGTTACACATATTGTTTTAACACATTAAGGTAATTGTTTTACCTTGGAATTGGAAGAGAACTTGAATAAGTATCAAGAGAGGACTCCTCCTAGCCCTTGGAAGATTCAAATGAAGCTAAAACAAGCAAGGTAAAGACACCATGGTGAGGTGAATTTTCGGCCATGTACTATAAGGAGAGGAAACTTGATTTTTCTTTGAGATTCCTTACCTAGAAGCAAAGGAGAGTAATAATATGTGGAAAGACAAGCTCAAGCTCCATCAATGGTGGAACTCCATGGCACCGAAATGGTGATCTTCAAATTTTGAGAAGATAGAAATGAAGAGCTTGATGAGAGGAAGAGAATGGTGGTGTTTGTTTTTGATTTGGTTAAGTGAGCTAGGTTTTACATGTGGTCAAAGATGGACTTCCATGGTGGTATTGTGTATTACCGAGAGAGAACAGCAAGAAGGGAGAATGAAGAAGGTGAAACCGTGTGAATGAAGAAAGAAGAGAAGGAAATGAGAAGATGAGTTTGCTTTTGGAGATATTTATGTTATAAAGCAAAATAGTACTTTACTTTAAGCTTTACTTTACTTATTTGATTTCTTTTACAACTTGGTGACTCACTCCTTGAAAAACCGGCCCCCATTAGTTAGAAGGGTACTTTAGTCTTTATTTGTCAATTTAATTACTTATAACATTATATGTTACAAACTAGCTTATAAAAATCACTATTCACTAATACAAGGCACATAGATGTGAAATTTTTGATTTCCCATTGATATAGACTTCCAAATGTGATACTATATAGTACACATGTATATTTAAGAGTAATGATGGACATTTAGCCACTCAAAACTCATTTACAAGACAATTTTTCAAAAACGTGCTTTAAGACTCCTTAAAGCACATTTTGTGTTTTAACTTGTTTTCAAGCTTGGTTTTCTTTAGTAATTGATTTAATATGTTCATTAACATATAAATAAGGTATAGGCATGACCATTAGGTCTTATACAAATTCATCCCAAGCTTAGAGCACATTTTTGCTCATATTGACTTTAAGGTATTTTTTTGTGTTTTATTTGGTTTAACTGCCCACCAAGGTTTCCTAAGGACTTATTTAGCCTTATTAAATCATAATTGAATATTATTAAGTCTTGGTAGGCTCTTTGGGTCCTAACCAAGTTCACTCATAGCTTAGAGCATGTTTTTGCTCAAACTGTGTCTTAATGCTTTATTGCATTTACTATGGTCTAAATTGTTCACTGATGTTTCTAAGGCACTTTTTAGCCTTTATATAACATAGTTTGCTATTTAAACCACATATCAAGGTTTGGGGTATTTCAATCTACCCCCCTTAAAAGAACTTCGTCCTCGAAGTTCACATTTCCCACACATCATTAGATTAGAACACAGGAATCACTTGGAAATAAACTTCCATAACCAAACGCACTTTACATCACAACCTCGGACTTAATGGTCCGGGCAACACATTCACATCCACACATAACATGACATATCCACATGATAACCTCGGACTCTATGGTCCGGGTATCTTAACAACACTTACACATACATAACAACCCCTTTGACTCGCTGGCCTTGGGTAACATAACAACATTAGACACATAGGTCCCGATAACATAACAGTCCTTAGACACATAGGTCTATGCAACACAACACATTTAGACTCATAGGCCTTGATAGTATACACTTTAGGAAATCCAAGTCAAAACAACATTTATTACACATACCACACAACATGTCATAGCATGAATAGCAATCAAAATATTTTTGATATACACTGTGATCCCGCAGAACCCGGTCGCGATGGACACCTTCCGTCCCCGTGCCTTTGGGAGGTCAAAACAATCACTTAAGTTTAAAATTTCCTTGTGAGGTTAAGTAAGAAGACTTTAATTACGTAAAGTATCCATCAACGTTTTATAAATACCAATTGAAAATCCTTTTGAAAACACACACAACTCCAAGTCCAACTTAAGCTCTTTGCTTCTTTTCTTAGCGTGGTTATTTGTGACCACTTATAGGGAGTTTCAAGAGTCATCCAACCCTGATGTGATCAGCATCAGTGTTGAACTATCCTTCCACCCCAATTTGTGTTCGGCTTCCCTTGATCGCATGCAAATCAAGTTCCACCTCCCACTTCATTTTCAAGCATCAAGTAAATCACTTATTTCCAATTTTCTATCTTTTAAATCATTCTAATCATGATCATACATCTCCAAGGATAGAACTCCGTCCATCAGTTACCTCCATTCGCTTTAATCATGTTGCCTAGGGAATCTTATTCTCACTAGGTTCTATGTCGGTTTCATACCCTTTCATGCATCACTATATAGTATATATATATACACATATATTTTATCAAAATACAACACACAACTTCACATTTATACACTGTCGGGGTTTTGTTCCCCGGGAGTTTCTCTACTCCCACATTTGTACTATCACACACCATTGTTAACAAATACACACACTTATTACAATGGTATTCGCATCCTCTGTGCGCAATTACCACAATTCAACCATGAATGAATGCGTATGTTTACGTAACACACACACCAATCATCAAAACAATAATATAATTTTGTGCTATGCACAATGTAAGTCACATACACTACGTACACTTGTACGGTAATATACACTAAGTGGTTTTGCGCTCTACCCCCCTTAAAAGGGATTACGCCCACGTAATCAATCACTAAACATTGGCTTATAATGTTCTGCCGTCGTGAAGTTTTAACTTCCACGCGGTCTATTACACAATGGATTCTGATTAGAGGATCTTAACCATATTGGCGGTTTAGTTCCTAAACCAAGAATTCTCATTGGAGTTTGTTTAAACTCTTAGTTAGTTTCGATTCTGGCCTGTTAGGCTTCTAGGCGTTAATAATTAGCCATTCACTCGTGTTCACCATCTACATTCAACACTTGAATCACTGGCTCACTAGTTTCTGCTGCGAAACTCTAATAACTGTAGAGCTTAATTGCCCCATTTGTTAGTCTTACTGTATTGTACATCCCCAATTGTCACCTTCATCTTGGTAACAATGGTTTCTCAACCGACGCGTGGTATCTCTTACCGTTAGCGAATTCGGTGGGTTACAAACTTTCTATCCACTTCCATAACAATTTACTGTGTATACAGCTGTGTATTTCACAATGATTGACTTGTTCCCTTCCGACTTACTGTCGGTTGAGATTGAGCTACTACCTAGTGTGTAGTGCTCTCTCAGTTATTTACAACATTTGGGGTATATTCCATACTGATATTTGGCAGTTAGTGCTACTGTAGTCACTTACTGTTAATCATGTCTCCACATTTGGTTTCGTACAAGTACTCTTTTATTGATGCGGTCTTGCATTTCCTATGCATCGGCCATTATAACATTATTGTTTCACAATTAACATGTTTCCAATTCCTGGCTATCCCACTCGATCATTACTGCGCAAGTGCAATACCAAAACACTCAGTCATACAGAGTGCAGAGGCGTAAACTCTTGACAGTAAATCTCTTATACGATTGGCCATGGAATTCACACTTTGTTCCTCATCACATAGTACCTACCACTGGCTTATTGCCCAGTTTGTTTAACATCACTTATCTTGCATCTCCACTGAGTTTAACTCATAACTGGTCTTATCTGTTACATTATCGTTTAACAACATTTATACAACGGTCGCTTGTTGCGCACCGTGCTCTTACTCCCTGTATAACATCAGCTTATATCGTATCTACTGTCACCTCAACTTCCACACATAAACTTACATTATTCACATTATGGTTTATCCCTCATTTGGATGTCTACTGAATGCTCCTTGAGCATCGATCACTCGAGTCACAAGCCGGCATTATTCAGCCAGGTGCTTCACTTTATACACACATACTACTAAGCTAATTGCTCTCTTTCAATAATAACATCGTCCATCCTCAACATATTCCTTGAACTTGATTCACATAACTACCGCTCATGCGGTCTCACAATATCGAGAGGTATCCCCACTCATAATGCAGTGGTTCGTTCTCCACTCTATTCACTTATATAACATAAACTTCTGCAATCAATCTAATTTATATAACATATCTTGCTTATGGCTTATAAGCCTTATTTGCCTTGAGCTGGGCTCATTGTAGGCTGTCCACATACATGTACTTCTTTGTATAACATTACATAGTATGGATATTATATTGGGCTCCATGACAAGGTCGTTACATTACGTTTCCTTTCATGGGATGCCCCTTAGGTTTGTCAGTCCGTCTCCTGACAACTTATGTCTAAACTGGGTGTTAATTTCAACCCTTGTGCTTCTGTCATGCATTTCGTTCAACAATTGTTGATTCGAATACCCTTTAAGGATTGCTCCTGTGCCTAAGTCATGCCATTACATCTGGTTCACGCTCATTGGTACATTCAGTTAGCCACGCCTTTTGCGTTCTTAACTGGCTTATTATCTCCTTCTGTGAGGATCAACATTTCCTGATAGTGTAGGTACTCATTCTGGGAGTTTCATCCCGTTCATTGCACATTAATGTGTCCACATTAGGCATCTGCTTTGCCATTTACAGGCTGGGTCTCCGTTCCAGCTAACATGTCTATCCCTGAGGATCCTTAAGACGTATACGATGTCTTTACATTACAGTTAGTGCACTTCGCACCTCCTGACTCTTAAAATATTTCCTTGAAAATGCATTCACTGATTCCTTTAGTCTAGTTATCTCAACTGAGTTCCTTAACTTCAACCATTCCTTGTAATCTTTAGCTCTTGTTTGATTTGCACTGCTGACCGTAGACGGAGTCGACTACTTCCCGTGTTTCGGACTCCACTCGTATACATATGTGGGGTACCATACTGATACATTGCTACTTACCCAACTAACCCATAAGTAGGTCTGTCAGGCCCACAAGCTCCTATCGGAGTGCGGTCGTCCCACAATTCAGTTGGTACACTCGTAGTGTCCGTCACACGCCTAGGTGAAGTATTCGGTTGTCAACTCCCTTACATTGTCCCGTGACAATATTCATTCCATGCTTCCCGAACTTAATCGAGGGGAAGCTTATCCACTGCTGTATCCTTGTCAACTGTCCTTGGTTTTACTGGTTTGGTTTAGAAGAAGGTTAGAAAGAAGTATTGGTTTGAAAGAAAATCTGGTTTTGAAAAGAAAAGGGTTTGAATAAATCTGGGTTTGAAAGAAAATTTTCATGGTTTCACAACATCTTCTTACCTTAGCCAAGTCTAGCTTCTTGCTGACTGGTGTACTTACAACTACAGGGGTTAGGCTGTTAAGCCCTTCCACACTTAACTTCGTGGAACTTTACCAAGTACTTCATATTTGTTATAGATTTCTCGAACAGCCCTGTTACAGCAGCACTTGCCATGGCAAGTGCGCCTTGCTAACTGGCTATCGGTTCAACACATACCGGTTGTGGTATTGTTTTTACCCATATTGTCATCAGTGGCCTTGTTGGCCCTCACTGATCTTACTGCCTTGATAATAACTCTTCTAGGTGACTTCTCACTGTCTTCATATGATAATCATTAACTAGGGTGTTTCCCATTCTGGAGACCCCTTTTTCTTAGTATTGTATCCTCTTTGTAGCCCGTTCCACGTATTTGGGCACTACGTTGTAGTTCCCTTGTCGGTTGGTATACCGTTGGTGTTTTATTTATCAACTGTGGTTCCGTAGACACTTGTCTCGGGTGTTATTAATCCATTTCTTGCCTGTTGCACGATCAGTGCGTTGCAAGCTGGTTACTCTCGACTGCTTTGCATGTCGACCCAGGTTGCCGGAAATTCTATTCTCTTATACACAGAATCCTTCATTCCTTGCTATTAAATGCGGTTAACATCGTTCAGATGGAGACCGTCTCCGGGATTCCCAGTTTTCGGGATCTACCGTATGACAGGTTCTCCGTACCCTAAAGGTACTTAATAACAGCCAGATCGGGTATTCCCGAGTAAGAGTGGACTTCCATCTCTCTGGCGTTCTTTCCCAAGTTATAAAACAGGGATTGTGGAGGGTGGGAAGGATATTGTAGGTTTCCAGTATTCACTGGTAGTTCCTTACTAGCGTATCTCTCACGCTATCACTCAACCCTTAACCCAAAGTACTTAAATCCTAACTCGGTACTTCCTAAGCTCGGTAATTCAGTCATCAGAGCGATACTTCGCTTGATACCACTTTTTGTAACACCCCATCCAACAACAAATACATAACAACAATCTGCAGCGGAATACACAACTCATCAATTAACTCAACTCGCTGGTGTTACACGCCGTTAACCACCCACGTGGCTAACAAGGCTAATACACATACATTGTACCGGTTGATGGGCTAAATTCCCGAGCGACTACACATTACTATGCCTTTCCATTAACAACAACACAACGTACACCTTCCAACTATACCGAGTATTTATAAACTGATGCCGACAACAATTTCGGTCTTACTACACCTACTGTATGCATACACTTAAATGATTACCCATGTACAACGACTACCCATCCTACTCTCGAACGGCTTCCAGCACTTCGTACCTGAAATAGGAAAAAGAAGAGAAGGGTGGCCCCCAAGGGGCTCAGCACCTTTGCTGGTATGGTAATCCCGCAGCCCACATGCTACCGGGCCACGCAAACTAATTGTCGTCTTAACATGCGGTTGATTATATTTAAATCATGCATGTAACAGTAAACACACATCACATAACATTTCGCCTCAATGGGCTCAACAAACGGATAATATATCCTTACTTAATAAGTCACTCTTGGTATTCATTATCCCTAGAGTGTTCCTCCTCTAATGGAGCTACTTCCTTATAGACGACACTTACCCTTAAGTCGGGTTATCCTTAAACGCCTTTATCACAAACTGGGATTCATTTCCATGATCCACACACTCCATATATTACACCATATAACATTCCTCACATAACAAACATAACCACACTTCGCACGTTTCCACGTGTACAACATAACACCGCATAGATATTGCATCACAACAAATACATAACATAACGGGAATGGTTCTCTTAGGAACCGACCCAAACATTGCTTATACACTGGTGAGCCTAGAGAGTGTGCCAGTCTCATGATAAGCTCGTTATACAATAACAACAACACTCATTACCGTCCTAATAGTTGGACGAGTAACTTAAGTTAAGGCGGTTCGGGTTTGGAGGCCCGGACAACCACACAAACACATGTTCCCCCTAAACCGATCATAAGTCAGAATAGCTAAGCTTTGGAGTAAGCTAATGGGAGATCATAACCCGTGAGGGAACAACCATAACAAAGAGAAGGGTAAGGCTAAGAAGGATACCCTCTCCCAAACAACGCGCGACCGGCCAAACCGGATTCCTCACTACTGTTAGTACATACTTACCTTTAATATAGTTAGAACCCCACTATGGAATCTATCATAACTACACTCATACAGTATTAGAACTGGGTTAAACATACAAGGGAGATCCCTACATTCACATACACATATCACACATTTAACACAACGCATAGCCGTGGTTAGTAACGTCCCATAGTTCGGGTCGTTTACTCCGGATAACCAAACTCTCATATGATCCTAGACTCAGTTAACTAAGGTTAACACTTCCGAGAGTTAAATGGTATCGGAGTTGCACACGCCAATAAATGAATTACTGTAAACTCATTACATGTTTAATCTTACACGTGGCAAACATACAGAAAAACACTTTGGCATACAAGCCGGTGTAATCCGGTAGGACACAGGTTGCAAGAAAAACCATACCTGTCACCGGAGTCCACTTTACCACGTCCACTTATGTTCCTCGAGCGATTCTCGAAAACTGTTAGCATCACATGTGTTTTTATTAACATCGGGGTTTGCTTGATTATTTAATGTCTAATGCTTAACTTTCCCCGTTAACTTAGTTACATAACTTTACATTTTAACTTGTTTTACTTTTACATTTTGATACAACTTTTCACCCACTTAATTGCCATTTAAAAACTCACCTAACATGTCCTTAACAACCTTATAACATCATTACCTATCAATCCCCGTCATTACATATCATTTCATAACCTTAAACCATGTTTTGGTCCGACCGACTGCGACCGGACTTGTCCGTCATCCAGGACTACCCAAGTCCGTCAGAATTTTTCTACTCTACGACCGGACTTGTAAGTCCGGTCCTATGTCCGGTCCATTCCAGAAACTAATTCCCACAGAGTAAACTGGGCCCGACCGAACTTGCAAGTCCGGTCGCAAGTCCGGTCTGCCCCAGATCTTTGTTTTCCTTTTTACATTCAACTCCAAACTTCACCCCACATATCCTAGTATACCCTAACCTCATTTGGGCACTTCAAACACACCTTTATCCATGTGCTAAACTCTTTAAATCACTCACCAAAACCATTTTATCATTCACAAACTTCTTACAAAGTTCCTAGCACTTGGGATGTTTTCTCCTTAAGATTTATAAGTGGTAGTTCACCAATAATGACCACTACACCAAGGTGTTTCCTCTACACCTTAACATCATCTCTCAAACTTCTTTTCTTACTAACTAAATCTCCTTTTTCACATCTTACCTAATCATCACCTATTCCTTGGATATCAACATTATCTAAACCTTAAACAAACTCCTCCAAGACTTAAATACATTCTCAAAACACACACATTGAATTCCTAGAACTTCCAAGATAATACCTAATTCCTTGCATCACTCTAAATCACCTTAATACATGTTTTCTTCTCAAGTAAACATTTATTCACCTTTAACACTTCCTAGTTCACCAAAACTTACTTAAAACACTTAGAACTTCTCACACATTTTCCCAAATTTGGCCATAGCTTCTCTTGTATATACTCACATCCAAACACTTAGGTTTTTACCTTATTTCATTCAAGAACACCTAAAATCCATCAAGAACATTTTTACACACAAACTTTACACATTAAGCACTACATCACAATATAGTGCATAACTTAAATTGCTTGGCACTTAGGCCCTTAAATAACATGGCTCTTAGGCCCTTAAATTGCATAAACCTTAAACACTGAATTTCCCACATAAGTAATGCCTTCGACCTGCAAATACACCCAACGGTACATATGCCCTTAATAAACTCCTTGAGAGCATTTTACTAGATCATTCACCATTGGCTCCTTAGGTATTTTATTAAGCAAATCAAGCTCATTTTCCTAAGGCATTTAAACTACATTGAGATAGCTTGTTTACCTCTTTTCCTCACAACTTCTTTCTTGTTTCCTTGTAAAACCGGTGGGGTGTTTGGTTGTTTGTCAACTTCTAAACAATGTACAAATAATAGAATGAGTATTCAAGCATTATGCTTCATCTCATTGCAAACCCTAGTTACACATATTGTTTTAACACATTAAGGTAATTGTTTTACCTTGGAATCGGAAGAGAACTTGAATAAGTATCAAGAGAGGACTCCTCCTAGCCCTTGGAAGATTCAAATGAAGCTAAAACAAGCAAGGTAAAGACACCATGGTGAGGTGAATTTTCGGCCATGTACTATAAGGAGAGGAAACTTGATTTTTCTTTGAGATTCCTTACCTAGAAGCAAAGGAGAGTAATAATATGTGGAAAGACAAGCTCAAGCTCCATCAATGGTGGAACTCCATGGCACCGAAATGGTGATCTTCAAATTTTGAGAAGATAGAAATGAAGAGCTTGATGAGAGGAAGAGAATGGTGGTGTTTGTTTTTTATTTGGTTAAGTGAGCTAGGTTTTACATGTGGTCAAAGATGGACTTCCATGGTGGTATTGTGTATTACCGAGAGAGAACAGCAAGAAGGGAGAATGAAGAAGGTGAAACCGTGTGAATGAAGAAAGAAGAGAAGGAAATGAGAAGATGAGTTTGCTTTTGGAGATATTTATGTTATAAAGCAAAATAGTACTTTACTTTAAGCTTTACTTTACTTATTTGATTTCTTTTACAACTTGGTGACTCACTCCTTGAAAAACCGGCCCCCATTAGTTAGAAGGGTACTTTAGTCTTTATTTGTCAATTTAATTACTTATAACATTATATGTTACAAACTAGCTTATAAAAATCACTATTCACTAATACAAGGCACATAGATGTGAAATTTTTGATTTCCCATTGATATAGACTTCCAAATGTGATACTATATAGTACACATGTATATTTAAGAGTAATGATGGACATTTAGCCACTCAAAACTCATTTACAAGACAATTTTCAAAAACGTGCTTTAAGACTCCTTAAAGCACATTTTGTGTTTTAACTTGTTTTCAAGCTTGGTTTTCTTTAGTAATTGATTTAATATGTTCATTAACATATAAATAAGGTATAGGCATGACCATTAGGTCTTATACAAATTCATCCCAAGCTTAGAGCACATTTTTGCTCATATTGACTTTAAGGTATTTTTTTGTGTTTTATTTGGTTTAACTGCCCACCAAGGTTTCCTAAGGACTTATTTAGCCTTATTAAATCATAATTGAATATTATTAAGTCTTGGTAGGCTCTTTGGGTCCTAACCAAGTTCACTCATAGCTTAGAGCATGTTTTTGCTCAAACTGTGTCTTAATGCTTTATTGCATTTACTATGGTCTAAATTGTTCACTGATGTTTCTAAGGCACTTTTTAGCCTTTATATAACATAGTTTGCTATTTAAACCACATATCAAGGTTTGGGGTATTTCACATACACTTGGTATAAGGTAATGCATTAAAGCTTAATTTAGCTCATTTTCTTCACCTTTCTTCAATCTATCTTTGAGCTAAACATCAAGCAGCTCCCATGGCTTCTTTCCAGTGATTCCATCTTGTATAAAGGGGAGTATTTCTTGGTTGAATATGGAACAAGGACCAAGGTTAGCTAAAACCATCATTTATGGTAAAAATCCACCTTAAGCTACTCCTTTGATTTCTGAAAATTCCAAGGTTGTTTCCTTTGAGTTTATGTGCTCATTTTATCTTCAAAATCATGTAGAAGAAGTAGCTAAACCATTGGCTCAAGTGTGGCCGAATTCAAGGGCAATTTCTACTTCATAAGTTATTTTGTCTAGGTAACTTCCAAGACCTTTTTACCTTGTTGTAATCTTGTTAATTACCATGGTTTTGTGGTGATTTTTATACTCTTTTACCTCTGTAAATTAGGGCCAAAATTCTTTGTTAAAGCCTTAAGAATTCAAGGTAAAAATCTAGCTTTTGATGGATTATAATTGTTCTTATGGTTAGTTCAATTTTTGGAACATGACTATATCATATTCTTGTCGTTAGAACATATTTAGAATATGCCTAAATTTTCTCCCCATCTTGCCATGGCCAAACAATACTAGAAGTTCAATTAAATCAAGGTATAACATCTTAATCTTATGTTATATACCTTAGGAGCTTATATTATATTTTGGTCGTGAGTGAACAGATTTAAATGGTCATTTTTTACTTCAAGAATGACTAGGAAATGTTATAGAAACTTTGGATATTAATTAACATATTAATTAACATAATTATCAAATTTAAGACATTATGTGTAACACCCCTACCGCTAATCCTCCAATTATGATCTAATCGTCTCAGTCGTCTTACTAATCGCAACGGGAATTTAATTCAATCGGCGGGTGATACAATGCCGTTAGCCGCCCACGCAACTAACAAGGCCTCATCTACAAATAGTAACGGTCTGATAACTAAAAATATCAAGCTTCCATAAATTATCATAACAACATCTACTACAACTGATTACCGAGTACTAAAAGCTCATGATCCAAAATACATCATTTCTTGCAAGTCTATACAACCAGCTATGAGTTTAATATCTACTCATGTCCACCCAAGTCTACACAATTCCCAAAATACAAAAAGGTGTACCACATGGTACACCGGCTACTCAAATGAGGCTACTAGCCCATGTACAATTGAGTACACCATTCAAAATAATTCTAACTACCAAAAGTAATACAGCCCGGTCTCTCACATCGACCATCAACCATCTCGGGTACCTGAAATAAAAACGGTGCCCCAAGGGGCTCAGTCAAACTTGCTGGCATGAAATTCACATACCCCACGTGCTAATGGGGGTACGCCGACTACTTGGTCGCATACATGGAGTTCATTTCAAATCAAGCATACAAGCTAATAAGAACAACATCATAATCATGCAATAGCCACACATAGAGTTCACGCATACAAATGAAAACAATTCACAAGTCATCCATTCAATAGTCACCAAGGCCTTGATATTCTCTTCTCAAGCTCAAACCTCATCACATTGTTAGTTAATCACTCATCCGGGTTAATCGGATGTTTTTAACTCTTTGCTTCTTGATCATTTAACTCACACTAGTCATGATCTTTACTTTACCAATTATCCTTCTCTTGAATAATTATTAAGTCAAGTCGGGTGACCTCCGGGCAGAGAAAAGACCATCTCACCACCGGGCTGAAGGTTAGATTACTTCCCCGGGTTGGGCCCTTACGGGTCTGGACCATGGTGGGAAGGTTAGGCCAGAATTAGGAAAAAAATCTCTCTTGCCTTCTCATTCTCACGCGTGGCTTATTCTATATCGGGCTTCTCACAAACTCCCAGTTACCGGTTTCTCAAAGTTAGGAAGTCTCACAGTTAGAGAGTAAGGAGAATTTTCAATTAATACCTCATGGTTAGCACACTTGCATATCCAAGCAATTAAGTTCTTCATCCAACAATTATGTCTTTCATAAATTATACAAACTTCAAGTGATAGTCACAACTCAATCAAAATGATAGGCAATCACAAGACGTAAGGAAATGCAATAAACCTTATTCATGCATTTATCTTGATTAGGTGATGGCAATTAAACACATAAATATAGGAAACCTCATTAGCATACAAGGTATGAGAAAATCATACCGTTCACCGTCGTTGTTTGCTCGTCGACTCTCCTTCGGAGTCCAACTATTCAAATCCTATACCATTCATGGAATCGAGCTGTTAATTCTCTATAATTAACATAACTCATTTCATTCTCGGCTAATTTTTTTTTGGGTGGTCTGGGTCTTTACAAGGCGACCAAGTCCCGGACCACCTGTTAGGTGTATTCTCGGTTGTTTTTCAAGGCTGGTCCAGGTCTTTACATGGGAACCAAGTCCCGGACCAGTTCAAGAGTGAAATTTTGGTAGGTTTTTAAGGGTGGTCTGGGACTTGGTCCTGGACCTAAGTCCCTGACCCTGCTACATTTTGACAGTTTTAACATTTTAAATTTTTGTTCTAACTTCCTTTCTTTGCCCAATTCTTTCCCAATCTTCCCACATAAATTCTAGCATGTTTTAACACTAATTTGACACTCTATACTTTCCTAATTCATTTACTAAACTCATTACTCAACTCTTGGTTAATTTACACAATCTCACACTCTTAATTCTCCTAGAAGTTCTTACATTCAGATTTTGCACTTTTTCTTTTCACTAACTCAATGGTTCTTCAACTAATGCCTTATTAGTATTCAACTTGCATTATTTCATTCCAAGTTCTACCCCACTACATACTTCTCTCTAATCTAGTTTCAAAGGTGGTTAACTACTCAAATTGAACTCTAAAACACACCTAGTTATCCTAGGTTCTTTCTTCTCATAAAACACCTAAGTCATATAGTTTCTACACAAATTTTGACAGAGTTTCCCTTCATTTAAGCATTGCCCACATTTTTCTAGTCAGCTCACCAAACCAATTCATTCACCATATTATTCTAGACACTAACAGCACATTTAATTCCAGCACATTAACACTTAACTCACTTGGCTCCAAGGCCTTTAATCATCAACATAAATAACACTAATTAACTCCATTTCTTTCTCACCATTGCAGTAGCATAAACAACAACATAAACAATATAAATCCAATGCCACAAGGCATTCCAAAACAGCTTTCAAGGTAAATCAATTTACCTTAGAGTTTCTAGTTTCATTTCTTTCTGTCTCCTTCCTTCTTCCTTCTTGCCCTTCTTCTTGTTTGTTGTTTTACAAACCGGCCAAATGGATTTAATCCCTAATGTACAGACAAGCCCAAGGAACATAATAAGCATTAAGGGAATACTTAAACTCTAGAATCAACCCTAAGATGCAAAGGAGGTTTAAAGCTCTAAGATTAGGGGTTACCTTCTAAATCTCTAGATGAGGTGTTTGGCAACAAAGCAACAGAACTCCAGCTCAAGAGCTGGGAAATTTCGGTTGTAAAGAAAGGCTAGAAAATAGAGGTTTTTGAACTTCTTTCTTACCTTAACCAACAATGGGGTTGTTCTAGCTCACAATGGTCTTCCTTTAAAATTCAAATGAAGCTCCAGCCATGGAGATGAACTTCAAGGTTTTTGGGTTTTGAAAGGTGGAAAATGATCTCCAAGGTGAGGGGAGTACAATTGTGTTATTTTTTTTTGTGTTTTGTACTTTGTTTAAGCCATGAAACTGGAGGGAGAAAAGCTGAGCTGGTGGAGAGCTTCAAATCACCATGAAAGAGAAAGGAGGAGCTGGAGCTTTCTGAAGAAGAGAGAAAATGGGATAGAATGGAAAATAGGAGAGGAGATAGAGAGAGAGAGAGAGAGAAGATGATAAAGCAAATTGTACTTGCTAGTTACTTTATTACTTTTGTCCCATGTCACTAATAGAAGTCAATAAAGCTGGGAGGGGGAAATAAAATGTGGGTAATGCTGGAGGGAATTCCATATTTTTACAAAATGGAGGGTGTTTTGGTCTTTAAGCAGTTAACACCCTATAAGTCCCCGTTTGATACTATTCACTCACCGGAGCCGTTTTCCGGATTTTTCTCGTTTATTTAATGGTTCCTATAACTTCATTAGTGTTTAATTATAGTTATATGATTGACTATAATTTTTACAAGTCATTTAAATTGCTTAATGTCACATTTTCCTGGTTTTTCCGAAAAACGTGCTTTAAGGCTTCTTTGCATTTTTAACCCATTATATGGATCTGTTTTCTTCGAGAATTGTTACCACATGTTTATTTAGGAATAATTAAACCTCTAAATATCTCATTAGCCTAATTAATCACCGTAGTTAAGTTCGGGGTAGTTCAATCTACCCCCCTTAAAGAACTTTGCCCGGAAAGTTGGTTAAAGTTGGTGAGTTACTGTCTTTACTCATTTGGCATCTCAATTGTCAATGATCATACATTACTACCACTTTACAGAATCTCAGCTTTGTCACACAAGGTGTTCACATACAATACATTGTAAGCACAGCACAATGCAAGCACAATACAACAGTTACAACCACACTCTACAACCAACATGTGGTTGTTACACTCTTTCTCAAGATATTGCAAAAGCTATCTCGAAGCAATGCAAAAATAAATGGCTCTACCCCCCCTTAAAAAGGGGTACGCCCCGTACCCCCTCGACACTAGATAATCTCGTCTACAAACAGAGCTAGGTACTTCACCTTCATGGCGTCCTCTAGTTCCCAAGTCACTTCCTCGACGTCGTGGTTAGACCACAAGACTTTGACCATTTGTACTAACTTATGGCGAGTATCTCTCGTCTTAGTATCAAGGATTCTCTGTGGAGTCTCGACATATCTCATCGTCGGCTCTAGGGATAAATGTTTGGGCTCTAGAACATGAGAGGGATCAGTAATATATTTCTTGAGTTGTGAAACATGAAATACATCATAACCGCCCCAACTCTGCAGGTAATGCTAACCTGTAGGCTACAGCTCCAACCCTCTCCGTAATCGCATACGGCCCTACAAACTTTAGGCTCAGCTTGCCATTCTGGCCAAATCGAAACACGCCCTTCATAGGCGAAACGTGCAGAAAAACCTGATCCCCCACGGCAAACTCAAGGTCACGTTGTCGCACATCGGCATAAGATCTCTGCCTATCTTCGGCTGCTTTCATATTCGCTCTAATCTGGTGAACTTTTGCTTGTACTTGCTCAAGATACTCTGGTCCAATAATGACCGCTTCACTCGACTCATCCCAACACAAGAGGGTATGGCAAGGTCTACCATACAAAGCTTGGAATGGTGACATCTTAATCGAAGCGTGATAGCTATTGTTGTATGAAAAATTGATCAGATGAAGCTTATCGATCCAACTCTCCTGAAAGTCTAAGGCACATGCCCTAAGCATGTTCTTGAGTGTCTGGATGGTCCTCTCTGTCTGACCGTCAGTCTGTGGGTGAAATGCGGTACTAAGCTTCAACTCACTACCAAGCGCCTCTCGTGTAGCTCTCCAGTATCTCAGAAGAAATCTGGTGTTGCGGTCAGAAACTATAGTCCTGGGCACTTCGTGGTGTTGAATGATCTCCTGGTCGAATAGCTCAGCAAGCTTCACCACCTTCCAGGTGTCCCTCATCGGAATGAAGCGGGCAACCATGGCGAGGCGATCAACCACAACCCTGATCATGTTGAGTCCTTCCCTAGTAGGTGGAAGTTCAACAAAAAAATTCATGGAGATATCGTGAAATTTCCACTCTGGAACTGACATAGATTGTACCATTCTGCTCAGTCGTCGGTGCTCAAATATCACTTTCTAGCAAGTGAGACACCCCAGAACAAATTCAGTCACATCTGCCCTCATTCCCGACCACCAGAAGTACCTCTTCATGTCTTTGTACATCTTGGAGGCTCCCGGATGGACAGATAACAAAGAACAGTGCGATTCTCACAGAATGTGATCCCTTAGCTCAGCATTGCTTTGAGGAACGCATAGTCTGCCATTCAACCGGATCAGACCATCATCATGTAGTCTAAAGTCATACTTTCGGCTCTCAAATATACCATCTGTGATCTTCTGTCTGATCTTCTTCATGTAAGGGTCACTCATCTGAGCCTCTCGCACCTCATCTACCAAGCTAGAAGAAGCGAGTAGCGAATGGAGTGAGTGTGCTCGACGGCTCAGGGTGTCATCTACAACGTTCGCCCTTCCTTCTTTGTATTGAAGGTTGATGTCGTAGTCTGATAGGAATTCCATTCATATTCTCTGTCTTAGGTTGAGTTCTTTTTGCGTGAATACATACTGCAAGCTCTTATGATCTGAGTAAATGGTGATGCTAACCCCATATAGATAATGCCGTCATATCTTCAATGCGAAGACAATAGCTCCTAACTCTAGGTCATGCGTAGGATAATTCTCCTAATGTCTTTTCAACTGGCGGGAGGCATAAGCAACCACCTTGCCATGTTGCATGAGTACACATCTCATACCTTTCCCTGACGCATCACAATACACCTCAAATCCATCTGTGCCCTCTAGAATGGTGAGAACGGGCGGTCAGGTCTACGAGTCTTTCAAGCTCTGAAAAGATTTCTCACAATCATCGGTCCATGCAAATGGTGTGTCTTTCTTCATCAAGGCCGTCATGGGCTTCGCGACTTTAGAGAAGTCTTTCATAAATCTCTGGTAATAACCAGCTAGACCAAGAAAGCTCCGGATGTCAGTAACAGTCTTAGGTCTAGGCCATGAATGTACTGCTTCAATCTTAGCCAGATCAACTAAGATACCCGCGCTCGAGATCACGTGACCAAGGAATGATACCTGATCAAGCCAAAACTCGCATTTGGAGAACTTCGCATACATCTGGTTCTCGCGTAGTGTCTCAAGTACTCGCCTCAGATGGCGCTCATGCTCGTCTCTCGACTTCGAATGATGAAGACCATGACTGAAGTGTCCAACTGATCGCTGAACAAACGATTCATCAGATCCATGAATTTTGCTGGTGCGTTCGACAAACCGAATGGCATCACTGTGAATTCATAGTCGCCATATCTCGTACGGAATGTCGTATTCTCTATATCTTGCTCTCGAATGGCAATCTGATGGTACCCTAATCTGAGATCACTCTTGGAGAAAACAGAGGCTCCCTTCAACTGATCAAACAGATCGTCAATGCGAGGCAATGGGTATTTATTCTTCACGGTGACCGCGTTAAGCTCGCGGTAATTGATGTAGAGGCGGAGGCTACCGTCCTTCTTCTTCACAAAGAGGACCGGTGCTCCCCAAGGTGATACGCTCGGGCGTATAAACCCTTTGTTGAGCAAGTCCCGTTGCTCTTTCAGCTCGGCCATCTCTGCTGGTGCCAAACGGTATTGTGCTCTAGTAATCGGACCGGTGTCTGGCACAAGTTCAATCTCAAACTCTACTCCTCTCTGAGGTGGCATGTCAGGAAGTTCCTTCAGAAACACATCCGGGAACTCCGACACTACCGGTACATCGGTACAGAATTCGGGTCTCTTTCCAAATCTTGGACATAGCAAAGATACACTGTGTGCCCCTTTCTGAGCTCTCTATGCATGGACATAGCGCTGATGATCTTAGTCGAAGGCTTTCTGGGCCTCTAGCGGTACGAAACTGTGACCCCAGACGGACTCCTGAGCAGTAATTTATGCTCGGCGCAGAGGATTCACCCCTTATACCGCTCCAACCAGTTCATCCCAACTGTCAAGTCAAATCCCAAGCCATTAAATTTGATGAAGGAAATGGGGAATTCCTCACCCTTGATTCAGATAGTGGCAGCTTGGTAGTACTTAGTGCATTGCACTCGCTCCTTCGACGGGAGCGTAACCATGAAGTCTGGTAGCTCATCTGTGTCTAGCCCCAATCTCTTCACAAATGATGGCGAAACAAACGTATGAGAGACACCATAGTCAAAGAGTACGGACACATCAATGCTGTTTACCGAAAAGGTACCCATGAGCATGGTGCGCTCTTATCGGCCTGTGCCTCTATGAGAATACTTAGAGCACCTTCCGTACCGAGTCCACAATCTAATTATTCATAAACTTCATAAGTATTGATGGTATAATGCAAGTGGGAAATTTGATAACCAACACTACTTTTATTGATAAACATCTATCATACATATTGTGCCTCTATTACACATTGCTAATGTATTACATGGCATTACATGGTTAATATTTTCTAAAGGTAAGGTTCAGGCGTCCTGGTTTCATGTATGTGGCATTGATTATTATCGATGGTGCCGTATTCAACTTGATCTTCTTGATACCGTGATACAGCATTCTCAACCATCCACCCATGATCAAGACATCTCCGGACTTAAGTATTAATTTCTCAGCATGGTCCACACGCTTCTGGTCGTCATACAAAAATTCAGCTTCGTCACCAATGACCAAGACACTTCGGGCACTCCTTGTTCGAGAGATTCCGCTGTCTCATCCTTATCTTGGCGTAAACCAAGTCGTCCTCCTTCTTGATAGAAGTTAACGATGCAAAGGTATGCTTCAAGTGCAGGAATTGGATCAACTTCAAGTTGTTGTGCAATTTCTACGGCTTGTGTAATAACCGTCTGAAATTCTTTAGGTATTTCTGGTGTCGTTGCTCCATCTTCCGCTCACGTTTGTTGGTATGTTTTGGTATAAGGATTCCAGTCCTTTCCCAAGCACATCATTTTCAGCTTCATCTTCACTCCGCCGGAAAATTCTGGTGTGTAAAATCCTCTTGGTCCCACTCCTAGCTTGCTGCAACGTCGAATGATGAAAATTTGTGCTTCGGGTGTCAGGTATCCTTTTAATAATATCATACCTGGTCAGATGACCTGGCACTGCTTGTGGTGAAGTGGTGAGTGGTGATGTTGATCTCTTCAAGGGTCGGGTTTGTCGGTATTGGATAGCAGTTATCAAAATTTCCTAAGGTATAGGTTTCATATAACATGAGTTCTAGGTGAACTAGCTCAATTCATGCTCTAATTTATACTTTAAATTCTACACATTCATGCATTCACTCAAGCAGGCAATTCATATTGTAGATATGCTCTCAAGGATTAAAGGTATTCGAAGGTACCTAAGCCGGTCTTCGTACCGGTTCCGTCAGAGCGGTCTATGATGTGCAAGGCGGGCTGCCTCTGGGGTGCACCCTTCTGAGCACCTCGGGACCCCTATCCTTGCGACGTCTGCTGAGTCTGGGCATCACCGGATACAACTTTTGTAACACCCCCATCTATTAATCTTAATCCTCATCGTAATTATCATCGAATCACGGCATTAATTAAAGACATTCAAACCGCAGCGGAAACCCTTACTAACTAGGCAGGTGTGAGAACCTACATTCCAAATACTTCATCATCCATCCGCCGTGATGAACGAGACTATTACACTTACCAACATTGCTTCGTACCATTCGTCAAAAGTAAATTCAAGTACAATCCTAGGAACTAGTGAGCAGCTTAGTATAATTTCACATCATCCAAAAACGAGCATATTTAATACAATGCTCCCATGATTATGGCAATCCAAAACACTATAATTCGATTCAGCTACACTAATGCCATATCAAAATAACCGAGATCCCAAACCCGCGCTCCGTCATCGCGTCAATCGCCTGCAAATAAAATGTCAGTGCCCATGGAGGGCTCAGCTCTTGTTCGAGTATGTTAAACCGTGTTGTCTTAGACCCCTTTTTAGGTTACTTAGGTTAATTAGCCATCTTAACATGCTAACCAATTTACATGTTGTTCCGGTTTACAAGTAGGAAATAAAACTGTAAATGCGGATATGTAAACACCCAACAATTCACACAAGACAATCATTTAAACATTAAATCGTCCATCTTAATCCTTAAACGAGGATTAAGTATTCGAGACGAAAGTCGCAATCTCATGTTCAAATACCATCATCGGAAGCCCTACTTCCACCAACTCTCTTATTATCTTGTGGGTGTCGCGTTAGATGGACAATTCCCATTAACCTTATCAAGTTTTATTATAGTTGGACAGTAGTCATATTGCCAATGATCATAGACCATTGGGCTTCCCTGTGTCTCGAGATAGAGACGTCCATATGGCCGTAGCCGTGTGCCAAACAGCAGCACCCTCTGCCAACCGATCTAAGGCGATCAATTGGATTTCCACAACAAGAGGTTCCACACTCGGATCCTCTCTGGTGATCACACTGCGCAACCTGCTGGAATGAATGCAGACCATGATTTCCCGTGCATTAACCACACCACCATTATATCCACCATAGCTCCATAGTTAATCATTTTAACTGACTCACCATTATTTTTTTTGAGTTCTTTGGATATTACATTTTATTTATTTGATGCCTCGTAAGGTCTTACTCATACCTAGGAATAATCTAGGTTATATTCATATTCTGTGTTAATGCTCTAAGATCGGTAATACTGAATCTTTTCTCCTAAGTTTTATGTCTTAGGTAATTAGAGTAATTATTGACAGTGTCGTACTCCACTATGTTTCGCCATCCTTGCTCATATCGTAGTCGCGTGATATAAAGCATTACAGCGTCCGAAAGACATACGCGCGTAATAATAAAATTCTTGATCGTCAAGCATATAAAAATCACATAACACAAGTTTCATCATGCATATTTTTCTTAAGCATTTAGCACACAAGTTTGTCCAAACCCGAGGAAGCCCTTAGGGGTTCAGACCACACAATCAAACATACCGTACACCAATAGTCGCTAGCGTGAAGATTCACGCCCGTCCGGTACCCTTGTAACTTGTCCTCTAGCGCATGTCCTCTAATGCATTCAACTCTGGAATACAAACTACGTATTAGCTCTCTGTAATACGGACTAATTTGGTATCCCGGCTAGTCTTTAATCCCCCTAGTAATTACCCCGTGATTGCTCAACGTTTATCATTCGGGTTTTAAACAGTTTGGGATTAGTTAAATCATCATCTAACTATATTGTAATTAACCTGTAGTATTTATTTACTAATTAGGATTTGATCCAAATGACCTATCTCATTTTTTTTAGGTTTTTTATTTTTATATATAATACACACATTCATATAGTTTGTTACTCTATGTTTATTATACCCTTAACTTATAAAGCTTTATTTCTCCCTTCAAATTATGAGCTGGTCAACTTGACTTCTTTGGTCAATTGAGTTGACTTGACTAATTATATTAACTTGGTTAGTTTATCCAAGTACATGAGTTTATATAACTCATATTGTAACCCTTGTACTATATAACTCACTCACCATTTAATATGTTATACTTTAACACAAGAACTTTATACTTAATGTGTTATAATTTATCTTCCCACCTTATAACACCTCTTATTTAATATTATATGGTTCTCAACCATACTATATAATCCATTCACTTCATATATTATTATATATACATTAAGAATTATAAAACTCATTTAATAACTGACATATTTTATCATTTTATGTAAGGTAATTGACCTTACTTAGTTGTGTTATTTTACACCAGCCCATATTAGGATTATAATCTTAAAGCTATGTAACATTTTCTAGTATATTACTAAACTCTAAAGTCTATTCTATACTCCATGTTGTTTTATAACCCCATTATTTCATCACTTGTACTGGCTCCACTAGTGACATTACTACCATATAATTGTTATAATACTTTATAACATTATAGACCATGGCCTAGAATTTCATTTCTAACATATGTCATTCACGCAACCACACCCTTCTTTTCATTAATCATAACTTTACCACATAATATTATTCAATGTTATAATTATGCTCATATATTATATACCATGACATTCATACTTTTATTCTGAATGTCATATAACATCACATCATGTCTTATATAAACTCTAAGGTTTATTAAATTCCACACCTAATTTTATAATTCTATTTCCCAAAAAGTATTCACATTATTCTAGCCTTTGTTCATTTATAACCCTTAAACCTATTATGAAAATCTGTCAAATAACAAGAAGCAATATTTGATTAATTACATACTAACTCCTTTTCTGAATATTTGAGCCCAATCTGATTACCCTTTTTATTCTTTTCTAAGTCCAACATCGATTCGTTTAAACCAGTCAATTGCAGGCTAAAGCCCACATTAATTGCAGGCTAAAGCCCAGTTTGGATTAATTTTGTCAACCAAATTTTTTTTTTCTCTTTTTTAAGCCCTAATTCATATAGACTTTTGTTGATCAACCTTAAGCCCAATTTTGACTTAATCAGACTTCCCATATCAGTTTAAATTTTGAAACCGTAATTTTTGATCCAATTCAGTTTTGACTAACCCAAATTTAATTTTGACTAGTCAATTTCAATTTTGACTATTTTTTTCCAAACCTCACTTTAAACCCTCAACTTTCCAGAAGCTGTAAAACTACCCCAACTCCTCAATTCACATTTTTTGCCCCACTTTGCTATAATTACGACTCCACCTTTAACTTTCACATAATTACTGTTTCGCCCCAATTTTTCCATAAATTTACAATGTAACCTCAAGCTTAACTAAATTTCCAATTTACCCTCAATTTCATTTAAGTAAATTTCCAACCCCAAATTGTATCTTATTTCCGTTCCAATCAAAAGTTATGAACCTAACCTTACTTTCCATTCATTTTCACTCTAACCACTTTAACTATAGTTTCTCCAATTAACCCTAAATTACTAACTAAACACAATTTCAATATAACGGAATTTATTTCATTTTATTATTTTTATTTTATATATATATATATATATTAATTCCTCTAATGTTTCTAACCCTAATTTCGGGTTGACCAGAGAATCCAATTTTGACCAGCTTTCTAAATCAATCTTTTAACTCCCAGAAACCCTGATAGCGAAACCCCCAAATTGATTCAGCACCATAATTTTAACTTGCCAAACCCTAATTCCTAATTTACAAGTTTAGCCTCAAATTAAATCCTCCGTTCGAAATGATAAGCAAACTAAATTTACCAAGATTTTTGAACTCGCTAAAACACCAATGCCATACTAACTTTCGGCTAGAACGGTAGAACCAACAACAAATTAACCAATATCCTAACTTTCGAATTAATCAAACTATTAAAAATAGACTCAAATTTCTGGATTAACCAACCACCAATTCGACTGAAATTTTCAAATTAACCCAAACACCTACAAAAATCCCTAATTCTTTAGATCCACCACATGCAAAAACTAAACCCTAAAGTTCACACTCGAAATCAAAGGCCATCAAACCCTAAGTTCGAAATTAGCTAGAACCCAAAATCATTCTCAACTAGCCAGCATTCCAGAACCGAAATAACACATACTTCTTTGCAGATAAGTACAAGGTTTAGGCCACATTAACTCGAAATATTGCAAAGGTTAAGCGTTTAACCTTTTTTTTGTAAAGAGTCTTTAGCCCCCTAACGGTAGGTCCTATTCGAAATTAGGAATGGAATTAAGGTATTCGTTTCAGATTTGAGAAGGAGAAAAAAAAAGATAACGAAAATTTACAGTTGTAGGTACCAAATTCAACTTACCCAATTAGTTAGGGTTTGCTCTCGGTTTTCTCTTTGAATTTTTGGTTGTAGGCCAAGCATAGCGAAGTCCCTGATGATTCACCATGCGGATGAAGAAAGAGGAGTTAGGGAAAGTATAATGGCTCAAGTTAACTCCAAAACAGTGAAAAGATCGTAGAAGGATAAACGAAGCCTTACCTTATTTTCCTTCTTGGATCTGCGCGACCGAGAGAGAATGGAGGTGTAGAGTTTATGTTCCTCGCTCGACCGGTTAGCAAAATTAGATGAGGAATGAAGAAGTAGGTTGTTAAATTACCGAGAGTGAAGAGAGGCGACATAGTCTGTTTGCTTGTTTTAGGATTGTATAAGGATGAAGTTGAACAGAGAAAATAGAGAAGAGGTGCGGGAATGGAGATAGAGATCGAGAGAGGAAACGAGATGCAGGAGGTGTCGGCTTGTCATTCCAGTTAGGGTTTAGAAAATCTGGGTGAGGGGAGAATTAGAAGAGGGGGCGCACATGTCGTTCCTCATCGGTAGCTAGGGTTTCAAATACCGTGAGTAAGAGAAATGAAAAGGTTGGGTTATTTTTTTGTGTGTCTGGGTCAGCCCAGTCTTTTGGCTGGTTGGCCCATTTTTTTGTTTCATTTAGTATGTCATTTCTAACTCGTTTCATACCCGTTTTTCGTGTCGTTTACGACACGATGTCCCGTTTAGCGAGACGAGTCATTTTATGATTCCAAATTTATATTTTTAAACAATAATTATTATTGTTATTTATAAATTCCACTAATCAGTATTTAATTTCTAATTGGCTTGTGTTTCGCCATATTAGGTGAAAACGCGACATCTTTTATTCTTGACTTCTTAACCAATTTTCTAATGCCTCTTAAATTTCCCAAATAATCTCTTAAGGTGTCTTAAGGCCTTGTTTTCACTTCCCAAAATATTCATGACATATTTTCCAATGTAAAAATGATTAATTATATTTTTGTTTATATTTCTTTGTTCATGTAATAATGTGTAACATGATAAATCAACTTGTGAGTTGATTTCCTCCTATATAACGCTTCACTTGTGTCCATGTTTATGTAAGGTTTAATAGCCTTCATAGACTTTATCTCCATGGTATAAATAAGGTTTAATAAACTCCATGGAGTGTATGTATTAATTTATACAAGTGTGTTAGGAGTTTTAATGATTGTAATTCATTAAGGCTTATTAGCCTTTATAATTTCATGATTTATCCTTTAATTAGGTTCATAAACCTTTGGGGTATTTCAACTTCCTTGCCCTCTCTTTGCTTGTAGCCCTGGTAGTTGCCCTTAGGCTTCGGTTTGTTTGGGCACTCAAAGGAATGGTGTCCCATCTGATGACATTCATAGCATCTCACCTATCTTCCCTAGCAATCTGTGTCGGGTGGTTATTCTTGCAGATCTTGCAGTTGTAATAGCGGCCTTCGGTGTTGTTCCTACCCGAGCCAGAACTAGAACTTGTAGTTTGAGAGTTAGCAACGTTTGATGCTGTAGTACTAATTTCACATGTGTACAAATATAATTCAGAGTCTTACCCTTAGGCGGGTGAGATCTCAGCGGCTTTGCAGCCACCAGTGCAGAATAGGCAAGCTGTAGTGGCTCAGCTGCCTTGCCCTTCTCTGTATAGGCACGGCTTTCTCCGGGGGTATTATTTTGTGGCGGGTGAGTGTACTTCCCTTTCTTCTTCTTCCAACCTTTGTTCTAACCTTGCTCATTAGAGTCGGTACTCTTGTTGTTAGCCTTGTGCTTGAGCGCTTGCTCTTCGTCCCTTAGCTGGACGGTAATCTTGACACGAGATGCAGCATGGTAACACTCTTGAAGTAATCGGGGGTTAGGCGTTATTCTTTGCACAACAAGATATTAATTTATATCGACAATGGCATTAAGGGTTTAAACCAATGTTTACCTGAAGAGAGGTAAACCGGGTGTACCTCATGCCGTACCGGAGGCGATGGCTCAATCCGCCTTATAAGCGGTCGACCAAGACCTGGCCGATATACCCAAGGTCAGGCAGTAGTCAGAGAATAGAAGTAAAAGTTTGGTAGTATTCATCAACGGTCATCCTATCCGTCATCTTTAAGGCATCAAGATCTAGCCTCTTCTTCGTCTTCACGTGCTCCGGGTAGTACTTGGACCGGAGAAGTGCGGTGTAGGCTTCCCAATCGAAGGTGGGGTCTTTAATGCATTCGCCCCTTACGAGCTTCCACCAGTCCATAGCCGCGTTCTTCAGATAGTACGCAGCTATCCTAACCCTCACTCCATTAGAAGCCTCGAAGGTCTCAAAAGCCGTCTCCATCTCGGAGATATAGGCCTCGAGCTTGGCGGGGTCGCTCTCACCTCTAAAGCATGGAGATCATAGATCTGCGACGCTCTTTACCTAACTCAATTCTCTAGGCGGTGGGGGTGGAATTGGTCCAGTCTGTGTCTGCTGGTTCTGTTGTGTCTACTGCATGGCCGTAATCACTTGAGGTAGCATATGTGCTACTGTGGCTACCACAATCTCAGCTATCGTCTGTGTGTTGGGTTCCTCAGTAGACTCCTCACGGCCTCGGCCACACCCTTTTCCTGACATCTGAAAAAGCAACGATTTAGATTAGGTACTGTGACCACAAGGTCTTGGGTTTAAATAATTGTATCATCTTTTTAGACATTAAAGGGATTCCGTAATCATTAACGGTTATTCAAGGGTAGGTATCTACTTCTTCGTTGTGAAACGAGTTGTAATCCTAACTCGGTAATCATTATGCTCGGTAATTCCTAGCTATCAGAGCGCAACTGCGCTCAGATACCATTTTTTGTAACACCCCTACCTCTAATCCTCTTATTATGATCTAATCGTCTCGGTCGTCTTACTAATCACAGCGGAAATTCAATTCAATCGGCGGGTGATACAACGCCGTTAGCCACCCACGCGACTAACAAGCCTCATCTACAAATAGTAACGGTCTGATAACTAAAAATACCAAGCTTCCATAAATTATCATAACAACATCTACTACAATTGATTACCGAGTACTAAAAGCTCATGATCCAAAATACATCATTTCTTGCAAGTCTATACAACCAGCTATGAGTTAATATCTACTCATGTTCACCCAAATCTATACAATTCCCAAAATACAAAAAGGTGTACCACATTGTAACACCCCTACTGCTAATCCCGTCATTACCGCCTAATCATCTCGTACCTCCATATATACGCAGCGGATAATCCATACACATCAGCGGGTGATACAATGCCGTTAGCCACCCACGTGACTAACAAGGCCTACTTCCACTACAGCATCGGACTGATGGACCGGAATACCCGAGCACAAACAATACAATTCACACTTCAAATTCCAAACCGAGTACAACGATTCTCCATTCATACATTGCTCAATACTCACAATACAATATATCGAGTTTTCTAAGGTACAATATCAAAGTACATCATTTCCCATAAGCCCATACATGCTTATCAAGAGTCTAACCGCCTACCCATGTCTCATAAGTCTACACGCTTTCCAAAATACATAAGGGTGTACCGCTCGGTACACCGGCAGTTCAAGAGGCTATAAGCCCGTATACAAATAATACACCATCCAAGATATTTCCTAGCCAAACTAAACATAATAGCCCGGTCTCACTCTCGACCATTTATCTTGTCGGATACCTGAAATATAAAAACAGCGCCTCAAGGGGCTCAGCAAAAGCTGCATATGAAATTCGCATACCCCGCGTGCTAACGGGGGTACGCCGACTACTTGGTCACATACATGGAGTTCATTTTATTTATACATGCTATAATGAACAATAATACACTCATGCTATAGTGCACACATACATACAATTCGATACATACAATGGAAGACATTCACAAATCAACCATTCATACTTACCAAGGCACTAAGATGCACTTCCAAGTCCATCCACAATACTTTGTTAGTTACTTACTCATCCGGGTTAATCGGATGTACTTTACTCTTTTACTCGGGATCAATGACTTACACTAGCCATGATCTTTACAATACCAAATACTTTTCTTACTTCAATACTCAAGTCAAGTCGATGTGACCTCTGGCCAGGGACTACGATATCCCACCACCGGGCTTTAGGTTGGCTCACTAATCCAGGTTGCTACCCACTTAAGGGATTTGGACCATGGAAAAGATTAAGGCCAGGAATCGGATCCGACCTCTTGTGTCTCCTCATCTTCACGCGTGGTCGAAACAATATCGGGCTTTTTACATACTCCAATTTACCAATTTACTCAAAGTTAGAAGGGTTACATAGTTAGTGAGTTAGTGAGAATCATTTCACGATCACTAAGTCAAGGGTTAGCACAATTGCACAACCACAATCAAGCCCTTCATCATCATCCATACTTTTCATGAATTATACAAACAACAAGTTCAAATACAATCTAACAAAGGAACAATACATTACAAGCACAAGAAAGTGCAATAAACCCGATTCGTGCATTTTATCTTATTTAAGTGATCACACATAACACATAACACACAACACACAAATCAGGGTAGCCAAGGTAGCATACAGGGCATGAGAAAATCATACTCTTCACCGTAGTTGTTCTATCCCCGACATTCCTTTGGATTCCAACCATTCGAATCCTATAACTCACACGGAATCGGATGGTTAATTCTCTATAATTAATCTAACTCTTTTAATCTTTAGAGTTTCCCGACTTACCATTACTTACCCCTTACATTTTAAACTCATTTACATTTGTTACTTACTTCTCACTCACTTTTAGCACTTGTTTTTACATCTTAGGACATTTATATGTCACCAAACAAGTCCTAAACAACATATAAGACCAATACCCATCATTTCCCCATGTTTTAAAGCCTTAAAAACACATACGGGTGATTTTTGTGCTTGGTCCGGGACATGGTCCGGGTCTATAGTCCCGGACACAAGCATAACTTAACTTACGGCTTGTTTTATACATTGGTCCGGGTATTGGTCCGGGTCCCTAGTCCCGGACCACTACATTTCTAAACTTTCAGGGCATTTTTCGTGTTGGTCCGGGACTTGGTCCGGCCTCTAAGTCCCAGACCCTGCTAAAAAGCTGCTAAAACTTCATTTTTCAACCCCAATTCCAACCTTAATCCACACATAATCATTCCCTAATCTTTCCACATGTTTTCTACATGTTTAAACACCTTAAAACACTCTTAGTCATGCTCTAAACCCTTGGTCCAACTCATTACCCAACTCTTGTTCAATTCTACCAATTTCAATTTCCAATTTCAACACTTTTGCACACTAGTGCATTACGTAACTCCTCTTGACATTTTTCACCTTGTTCTCACTCAATTTGACCATTAAAATTCCATCCTAGACAAATGCATTCACTATACCCAAGTTCAACTCTTGTTTTCAAAGTCTTGCGTGCTAGTTCTTTTCTAGATATTCCAAGATCCTCCTACCATTTTGCTACAGATTTGGCTCTCCTCTTTGCTCATTCCATGTGAAATACCCTAAACATTAATTACCTTAATTAATAAGGAATTAAATCAAACAAAGGTTATAATTACCAAATATTCACCTAATTAGTAATACTCATTATAAACATTAGTGTATAAACATATAGTCCAAAATGGACACCAAACTATACATAAATCTCTAATCAAAGAGAGAACATTATTAAGGAGGAATCAACTCCTAAAATCAGTACTACATGTAACACATTAGTATATGTATTAAATATCATAAATATTACTCATTAGACTATATAAAACATTTTAGATAGTCAAACAAATTATTAAACATAACAACCACTTATATACACTCTAAAACAAAAATAACACATGTTACCACCTAACACATAAATAAAGTCACAAGTGTGCAAACTTAATGTCTTAATATTAAGACTTGGAACTCAAAATGGTCCCCCCACACATGTGCAGCCGTCCATGCATAGAGAAAAAAGAGGAAAGTGAAATATGAAAGATGACAAGGGAGTACAAATGAGGAAAAAAGTAAATGTGATTTTCTACCATTCTTCCTCTTATCCTCCCTCACACAAACTGAAAATTCACCTCATCCTCCCAATGGCCTCGGCTGAACAAGTAAGAAAATGAGTCAAAAGCAAGCTGAAAACAAAAGAAGACAAGAATGTACCAAAGAGGAATAAAGCAAAAGTAACTTTCCACACTCTTCCTCTCATCTCTTATCACACAAAACAAATACCTCCCAACATTTCCTACAATCACGGTTGTATATTCAGGCTAGGGGACAAAAAAAAATCAGACATGATATATTAGAAGTCAAAAAGTAAGCTAGAATAAAAAATAAGCATTAAAGAACAACTCACCTATTATAAGACAAATACACCTCATCCTCTCTTACACACACAAACTAGAAATGTAACAGCACTCTCCCATTGTCTCGGTTGTATACAAGTGTTAGAGTATGAAGGTGTTGCTGAGATAGTCAACCAGATCAAACGAGTCAATCACACTTCTCAAAACAAGACAGAGTCCGTCAACCTTGAAAGATTGAATGAGTCTCTATCCTTACCGAAAGAGTGAGAGAGTCCATCCATGTGAATTCATCAATCAGTAACGAAATTCAAGGAGCAACGTCCACTAAACCATAACAGCCATCAACTATCATCCTTGGGCCGAAATTCATGCAAAATGTGAGCAAAATCCAAAGCCTTGACTTTCTGGTAATTCGAGGAGTCTGTCGGTCAGTTGCGAAAATTAAGGAGCAAGTACAGCAACTACATTGACTTACAATGGTCATCAACGTTCAGACTTGGACCAAAATTCTCTCAACATGGCACTAATCAGAAGACTTGGCTTCAGCTTCCGAAATATGGCTCCAGCTTCCGAAATTCAAGGAAAGAGTCATTGGTTCCTGAAATTTCGGAACTGACAGAGTCAGTCTACTACATCAGACGTGAAAGTCATAATTGAACGTTGCCAAGTCGTCCAATGGATTGGTGATTGTCCGAAAATTAAGGGTCAATGCTTAGCAACATTCATAAAGAAGTTAGGACCGGATTTTAAGCAACTACAACGTTCAGATGGCAGAAAATTCGGAAGCAGACTCCCTCACCGGCTCCACTATATAAGAGAGTAGTAATTTCATTTCTCATTGCAGCTTTCCAAACAGAATCATTCAGAGCATTTGTTTAGAGAAAGCTTTGCCTATTTTAGAGAGAGAAAAAGAGAGAGAGAAGTACTAGATTCGTTTGTGCATATCGATAGAGTCTTTCTAGGTAGGACCTAGTTTTCACTACACTTATCATTGAGCTGATCAGAGATTGTATTGGGTGAGTGAGTGAAAACCACGAAGTAGATCTCATCTACTGAGTGGGCATTATAAGTTGTTTTGTTTTGACCAGGAAATAAAATAACTTATATTGTGTATCCTGCTGAGTTCGACAGAGTCCTCCACCTTTCGAGTGTTAATCCATTTAGCTCCGCTAAGTCTGTCTTACTTCACTACCTTGAGCAACTGCTTCCGCGCACTTAGTTCGGCTAAGTGTTTCTACGTCTCAAGTTTTGTCACATACGAAGTTCGATTGAGTGCCTCTACATCACAGAGTGTTTCTTACTTTCAAAGACCGATTGAGTCAAACCAACTCTTAGACTCACACCTTGAGTTGGTTTGAGTCAGCCACCCGATCCTACATGTGGTATCAGAGCCTTGCTTAGGCTGACAGTCAATCAACGCACAATGGCAGTTGTCGGTTGGGGTGACTCAGACTCCGACGATCAAGACACGGAGTCCAGCGACCTAGTATGTCTCATGGCACATGATACGACTGAGTCCATGATCCCCGACAATGAGGTAACCCGCTCTCATCTTGAAACAGACCTTTATCGTATTACCCCCATGGGATTTATGACTTTAATTGCTAAAATTGTCTCCGAGAACAACTCCCTCAAACCAAGTCTCACCAGCAAAATTTCCGAGTTAACTGAGGAACTCGAAATCTCAAAGGATCTCATGTATGCTTTAAGAGACGAAGCTGAGGAACACAAGACTATCTCTTGCTCTCTTAGATTAGACTTACGAGACTCTCGGCGTCGTGTTGACTCCCTTAAAAAGGAGCTCGACAAAACCAAGAGTCTTACTGAATCCAACCAAAGGGAACAGAAAGAGTCACTCACTCAGATTTACTCTCTCAAACATGACCTCACTGTTTTCGCTGACAAGTGTTGTTCTTTGCAGAATGAGCTAAATAGTTCAGAATCTCAAGTTATCTCTCTAACCTCTTCTGTTGAGCAACTCTCTAGAAAATTGAAAGAAAAGGAACATGCACTCTCTCTCAAACCAGTCAATTTCATCAAGCAGGTCACTCCATCAGAATTGCCCGAGTGGGCCAACTCCAAGATCAAGGAAGTTAGTCAAGATCGTGATAATCTTCAAAAGGAAGTTGAAAAACTCTCCCAAGAGATAGTCAATATACGATCTGGAGTTGGATCCACTCAATCGAAGCCCAAGTGGCATAAAGGTAAATTCGATATCCCTAAAAATATGTCCAAATCCAACAACAAACCCAAGCGCCAACAACAAAAAGAAAATTTTGATTCTTGGTGGAAAGGACAACAAAAATACGTCAATCTTCCTCCCACTAAGATTTGTGGTTATTGCGGGAGTCTTGGACATAGAGATAGTGCCTGTGAAAAGCTTCACAAGGATGTGTCATTTAATATCAAGCGACTCAATCTTATCCTTGAGGCACGAGAAAAGCTGAAAAAATCTGGTTCAAAAAGGGGACCCAAGTATATTTGGGTTCCCAAAAGTACCAAGTGATTTTTTTTGCAGGTGGAAGCGAGCGTGGAGATGGACTATGTGTACTTGGACAGAGGGTGCTCCACAACTGGAAATCCCGACAAATTCAGCTCGTTTTCATCCTACAAAGGAGGTGAGGTCACCTTTGGAAACAACAACCAAGGTGAAATCGTGGGAGTTGGCACCATAGGTAACCCCTCCAAGTTTAAGGTAGATGGAGTCCATCTCGTCACTGGACTTCAACCTAGTCTGTTAAGCATTTTTCAAATTTGTGAAAGATTCAATTTAGTACTTCTCTCATATGTCGTTTGCAAAGTTTTTGATGAACGTACAGGATCTCTAGAACCACAGGACGTAAAGAAGGAAATAAGTACAAGAAGTGTCTAAATGCCATACATTCTGACGACCAAGTCTGTCTATGTGCTCGCTTTCAAGCAGCACCCAAACAGTCCCATCTCAAGGCGGTCAAGCGAATCTTTCGATACTTAAAAGGAACCAGTCAACTTCATCTATGGTACATTCGTTCCCCTATATTATTTTATCTGGTTTTAGTGATTCTGATTGGACAGATTCCCTCTATGATCGAAAGAGTGCATCTAGCAATGCACAATTCCTTGGCCCATGCTTAGTCTCTTGGCCCTCTACAAAGCAAAATTTTGCTGAGATCAAATTGGTATTTTTTGTGATAACATTTGCACATGTAAAATCTCTGGAAACCCAATCCAATATTCGAGAACCAGACACATTGAAATATGTTTCCATTTCTTGAAGGACTGTGTCGAGAAAAGGCTAATTCAACTTGACTTTGTTCCAATAGAGAATCAGCTAGCAGATATCTTTGCCAAGCCTCTTCCTACCACCAGATTCGAGGCACTCCGTTCAGCAATTGGAATGACTCAATCAACGTAAGACGGTAGTCTCTCTCCTTCTTTGGCTGTATAATTAGTAGGTGTTGTTTGCGTACTGTTTGAGTCAATCCGTGTTCTCATATTGATAGACTGTGTCTGGTCTTTGTGTCCCTTTGTGATTTTCTCCTAAAAAAAAAGGGGGAGAGGACAAAGGCAAGGTACTCCGCTAACTTGTTTCTCCTGAACCAAAACGGACCTCGTCCACTCGGTTATTAAGCCTTTAAGGGTGCTTTATCACCTAACTTCCTAAGGATGCGAAACCTGGGAAAGTTGGCCCAAAGCTGTTACATGGGTGGAGAGAAAAGTCTGGGGGATGGAGACAGTCCCTGTGTGCTCAAACTTGTTAAATATCTATGCATTGCAAATATAGAGCTATAAAGTCTTCAAAAATACAATGCAATGCAACAGGGATCATTACAAGTTATGAGTATGTGGCAATGAAAGTTTTGTGGAATATGACAATACTTCTTGCCCCTTGTCGTCCATGAGTATGTTTGCGTTATGGATACAGTCTATTTGTTTTTTAATGTACGGATTGAATTAGACTTGTTGCAAACTTCCCTTACTGATGACAGCAAAAAGGGGGAAGTAGTGAATCCCGTCTCTCACGAACGAGTCACTCTGGCTATGTTCTGGATTGACTCTGTCTCTATGTGACTAGGTCTTAGGTGAAGTTTGGATATTCTGTTTCGTTTTTACTCTGTTGGTACTAGATCATGTTGGTTGCAGTTTTCTTAACTTAGTCATATATTCCCTTTTCAATCTCTCTTAGTAAGCCAAATTGTGCTCATCGATTCAGGGGGAACTCTAACAGAGTTACTCAATCTATGCTGTGATTAAGGGGGAACTTGGACAGGGTCGGTTCCCCAAAATTCTTTTTTTTCTCTTGTCTTGTTTTGCATATTGACTCATTCGGGATTCACAAAAAGTTTTGCTATCATCAGCAACAAGGGGGAAACTGTTGGAGTATGAAGGTGTTGCTGAGATAGTCAACCAGATCAAACGAGTCAATCACACTTCTCAAAACAAGACAGAGTCCGTCAACCTTGAAAGATCGAATTAGTCTCTGTCCTTACCGAAAGAGCGAGAGAGTCCATCCATGTGAATTCATCAATCAGTAACGAAATTCAAGGAGCAACGCCCACTAATCCATAACAGTCATCAACTATCATCCTTGGGCCGAAATTCATGCAAAATGTGAGCAAAATCCAAAGCCTTGACTTTCTGGTAATTCGAGGAGTCTGTCGGTCAGTTGCGAAAATTAAGGAGCAAGTACAGCAACTACATTGACTTACAACGGTCATCAACGTTCAGACTTGGACCAAAATTCTCTCAACATGGCACTAATCAGAAGACTTGGCTTCAGCTTCCGAAATATGGCTCCAGCTTCCGAAATTCAAGGAAAGAGTCATTGGTTCCTGAAATTTCGGAACTGACAGAGTCAGTCTACTACATCAGACGTGAAAGTCATAATTGAACGTTGCCAAGTCGTCCAATGGATTGGTAATTGTCCGAAAATTAAGGGCCAAGGCTTAGCAACGTTCATAAAGAAGTTAGGACCGGATTTTAAGCAACTACAACGTTCAGATGGCAGAAATTCGGAAGCAGACTCCCTCACCGGCTCCACTATATAAGAGAGTAGTATTTCATTTCTCATTGCAGCTTTCCAAAGAGAATCATTCAGAGCATTTGTTTAGAGAAAGCTTTGCCTATTTTAGAGAGAGAAAAAGAGAGAGAGAAGTACTAGATTCGTTTGTGCATATCGATAGAGTCTTTCTAGGTAGGACCTAGTTTTCACTACACTTATCATTGAGCTGATCAGAGATTGTATTGGGTGAGTGAGTGAAAACCACGAAGTAGATCTCATCTACTGAGTGGGCATTATAAGTTGTTTTGTTTTGACCAGGAAATAAAATAACTTATATTGTGTATCCTGCTGAGTTCGACAGAGTCCTCCACCTTTCGAGTGTTAATCCATTTAGCTCCGCTAAGTCTATCTTACTTCACTACCTTGAGCAACTGCTTCCGCGCACTTAGTTCGGCTAAGTGTTTCTACGTCTCAAGTGTTGTCACATACGAAGTTCGATTGAGTGCCTCTACATCACAGAGTGTTTCTTACTTTCAAAGACCGATTGAGTCAAACCAACTCTTAGACTCACACCTTGAGTTGGTTTGAGTCAGCCACCCGATCCTACATGTGGTATCAGAGCCTTGCTTAGGCTGACAGTCAATCAACGAGCAATGGCATGTCGGTTGGGGTGATTCAGACTCCGACGATCAGACACGAGTCCAGCGGCTTGGTATGTCTCATGGCACATGATACGACGAGTCCATGATCCCCGACAATGAGGTAACTCGTTCATCTTGAAACAGACCTTTATCGTATAACCCTATGGGTTTATGACTTTAATTGCTAAAATGTCTGAAACTAACTCCTTAAAAGTCTTAACAGAAAATTCCGAGTTAAGTGAGGAACTTGAATCTCAAAAAGTCTTATGTATGCTTTAAGAGATGAAGCTGAGGAACATAAGACTATCCTGCTCTCTTAGATTGGATTTGCGAGACTCTCGGCGTCGTGTTGACTCCCTTAAAAAGGAGCTCGACAAAACCAAGAGTCTTACTGAATCCAACCAAAGGGAACAGGAAGAGTCACTCACTCAGATTGACTCTCTCAAACATGACCTCACTGTTTTCGCTGACAAGTGTTGTTCTTTGCAGAATGAGCTAAATAGTTCAGAATCTCAAGTTATCTCTCTAACCTCTTCTGTTGAGCAACTCTCTAGAAAATTGAAAGAAAAGGAACATGCACTCTCTCTCAAACCAGTCAATTTCATCAAGCAGGTCACTCCATCAGAATTGCCCGAGTGGGCCAACTCCAAGATCAAGGAAGTTAGTCAAGATCGTGATAATCTTCAAAAGGAAGTTGAAAAACTCTCCCAAGAGATAGTCAATATACGATCTGGAGTTGGATCCACTCAATCGAAGCCCAAGTGGCATAAAGGTAAATTCGATATCCCTAAAAATATGTCCAAATCCAACAACAAACCCAAGCGCCAACAACAAAAAGAAAATTTTGATTCTTGGTGGAAAGGACAACAAAAATACGTCAATCTTCCTCCCACTAAGATTTGTGGTTATTGCGGGAGTCTTGGACATAGAGATAGTGCCTGTGAAAAGCTTCACAAGGATGTGTCATTTAATATCAAGCGACTCAATCTTATCCTTGAGGCACGAGAAAAGCTGAAAAAATCTGGTTCAAAAAGGGGACCCAAGTATATTTGGGTTCCCAAAAGTACCAAGTGATTTTTTTTGCAGGTGGAAGCGAGCGTGGAGATGGACTATGTGTACTTGGACAGAGGGTGCTCCACAACTGGAAATCCCGACAAATTCAGCTCGCTTTCATCCTACAAAGGAGGTAAGGTCACCTTTGGAAACAACAACCAAGGTGAAATCGTGGGAGTTGGCACCATAGGTAACCCCTCCAAGTTTAAGGTAGATGGAGTCCATCTGGTCACTGGACTTCAACCTAGTCTGTTAAGCATTTTTCAAATTTGTGAAAGATTCAATTTAGTACTTCTCTCATATGTCGTTTGCAAAGTTTTTGATGAACGTACAGGATCTCTAGAACCACGGGACGTAAAGAAGGAAATAAGTACAAGAAGTGTCTAAATGCCATACATTCTGACGACCAAGTCTGTCTATGTGCTCGCTTTCAAGCAGCACCCAAACAGTCCCATCTCAAGGCGGTCAAGCGAATCTTTCGATACTTAAAAGGAACCAGTCAACTTCATCTATGGTACATTCGTTCCCCTATATTATTTTATCTGGTTTTAGTGATTCTGATTGGACAGATTCCCTCTATGATCGAAAGAGTGCATCCAGCAATGCACAATTCCTTGGCCCATGCTTAGTCTCTTGGCCCTCTACAAAGCAAAATTTTGCTGAGATCAAATTGGTATTTTTGTGATAACAATTGCACATGTAAAATCTCTGGAAACCCAATCCAATATTCGAGAACCAGACACATTGAAATATGTTTCCATTTCTTGAAGGACTGTGTCGAGAAAAGGCTAATTCAACTTGACTTTGTTCCAATAGAGGATCAGCTAGCAGATATCTTTGCCAAGCCTCTTCCTACCACCAGATTCGAGGCACTCCGTTCAGCAATTGGAATGACTCAATCAACGTAAGACGGTAGTCTCTCTCCTTCTTTGGCTGTATAATTAGTAGGTGTTGTTTGCGTACTGTTTGAGTCAATCCGTGTTCTCATATTGATAGACTGTGTCTGGTCTTTGTGTCCCTTTGTGATTTTCTCCTAAAAAAAAAGGGGGAGAGGACAAAGGCAAGGTACTCCGCTAACTTGTTTCTCCTGAACCAAAACGGACCTCGTCCACTCGGTTATTAAGCCTTTAAGGGTGCTTTATCACCTAACTTCCTAAGGATGCGAAACCTGGGAAAGTTGGCCCAAAGCTGTTACATGGGTGGAGAGAAAAGTCTGGGGGATGGAGACAGTCCCTGTGTGCTCAAACTTGTTAAATATCTATGCATTGCAAATATAGAGCTATAAAGTCTTCAAAAATACAATGCAATGCAACAGGGATCATTACAAGTTATGAGTATGTGGCAATGAAAGGTTTTGTGGAATATGACAATACTTCTTGCCCCTTGTCGTCCATGAGTATGTTTGCGTTATGGATACAGTCTATTTGTTTTTTAATGTACGGATTGACTTAGACTCTGTTGCAAACTTCCCTTACTGATGACAGCAAAAAGGGGGAAGTAGTGAATCCCGTCTCTCACGAACGAGTCACTCTGGCTATGTTCTGGATTGACTCTGTCTCTGTGACTAGGTCTTAGGTGAAGTTTGGATATTCTGTTTCGTTTTTACTCTGTTGGTACTAGATCATGTTGGTTGCAGTTTTCTTAACTTAGTCATATATTCCCTTTTCAATCTCTCTTAGTAGCCAAATTGTGCTCATCGATTCAGGGGGAACTCTAACAGAGTTACTCAATCTATGCTGTGATTAAGGGGGAACTTGGACAGGGTCGGTTCCCCAAAATTCTTTTTTTTCTCTTGTCTTGTTTTGCAGATTGACTCATTCGGGATTCACAAAAAGAGTTTTGCTATCATCAGCAACAAGGGGGAAACTGTTGGAGTATGAAGGTGTTGCTGAGATAGTCAACCAGATCAAACGAGTCAATCACACTTCTCAAAACAAGACAGAGTCTGTCAACCTTGAAAGATTGAATGAGTCTCTGTCCTTACCGAAAGAGCGAGAGAGTCCATCCATGTGAATTCATCAATCAGTAACGAAATTCAAGGAGCAACGTCCACTAAACCATAACAGCCATCAACTATCATCCTTGGGCCGAAATTCATGCAAAATGTGAGCAAAATCCAAAGCCTTGACTTTCTGGTAATTCGAGGAGTCTGTCGGTCAGTTGCGAAAATTAAGGAGCAAGTACAGCAACTACATTGACTTACAACGGTCATCAACGTTCAGACTTGGACCAAAATTCTCTCAACATGGCACTAATCAGAAGACTTGGCTTCAGCTTCCGAAATATGGCTCCAGCTTCCGAAATTCAAGGAAAGAGTCATTGGTTCCTGAAATTTCGGAACTGACAGAGTCAGTCTACTACATCAGACGTGAAAGTCATAATTGAACGTTGCCAAGTCGTCCAATGGATTGGTAATTGTCCGAAAATTAAGGGCAAGGCTTAGCAACGTTCATAAAGAAGTTAGGACCGGATTTTAAGCAACTACAACGTTCAGATGGCAGAAATTCGGAAGCAGACTCCCTCACCGGCTCCACTATATAAGAGAGTATATTTCATTTCTCATTGCAGCTTTCCAAGAGAATCATTCAGAGCATTTGTTTAGAGAAAGCTTTGCCTATTTTAGAGAGAGAAAAAGAGAGAGAGAAGTACTAGATTCGTTTGTGCATATCGATAGAGTCTTTCTAGGTAGGACCTAGTTTTCACTACACTTATCATTGAGCTGATCAGAGATTGTATTGGGTGAGTGAGTGAAAACCACGAAGTAGATCTCATCTACTGAGTGGGCATTATAAGTTGTTTGTTTTGACCAGGAAATAAAATAACTTATATTGTGTATCCTGCTGAGTTCGACAGAGTCCTCCACCTTTCGAGTGTTAATCCATTTAGCTCCGCTAAGTCTATCTTACTTCACTACCTTGAGCAACTGCTTCCGCGCACTTAGTTCGGCTAAGTGTTTCTACGTCTCAAGTGTTGTCACATACGAAGTTCGATTGAGTGCCTCTACATCACAGAGTGTTTCTTACTTTCAAAGACCGATTGAGTCAAACCAACTCTTAGACTCACACCTTGAGTTGGTTTGAGTCAGCCACCGGATCCTACAACAAGGGAAAAGAAGGCTGAAGAATACACATGGCACATAAAAACAAAACCTAGCCCTTACACACCTAATTACCTAAGACAAAATAATCTTTTACTTATACCCACACTCACAATCATTTCCTCTTTGCCCATGCTCATTTCCAGCACTCCCCTCTCTTCATTCCTGACGTGGTTACAGCAGCATACTCTCATCTTTCACCATCTTCATCCCTTTTCAAGCTTTAAGTCTATAAAGGTGTTTTAAGCCCTTTTTTACCTCAAGACTCCATTTCCTAGCTCCAGATGTAACACCCCAATTCATAAAGCCATACTTATCTCATAAACCTCCATTCACTTATATTAACTTTGCAACGGATTTCTTACAACATTTGGTGTTACCGCCGTTAGTCACCCACGTGACCAACTAGGCATTCTAAAATCTCCAAGATCTAGCTACGGTCTGATGGACCCGAATATACCAAAAATTAGTACTTACAAGCCTTAACCAATTACATAACATTCTTACAATCTCCTTACATCCTATACAACTTACTAACACAATTACCATACGAGAGTACATGCATAACTCGTAGGTCGCACTTAAACCCGTAATACGTCTACCCCATCTTACTCTCAGGATGGTTGTCTTCTACTATTCACCTGCAAAATAAACAGTAGCCCCCGAGGGGGTCAGCACCTTTGCGGGTACGATTCTCTTATAGCCCCCAAGCTAACGGGGCTACGACGACTAATTGTCGATGGCATAAAGATTGATTAGGTACACAACATAAATAAGAAGTGCAATAAACATCAATCCACATATGAACAATCAGAGTTCAACACAATGAACGACTTAAAAGTGTTCCCTTAGTAAGTGAGTTAGTATTTTAACTCCTTAAATTATGATACCTCTTAATCTCAATCCATTCTTACCTTACCTCAATCTTAGTCCTTATCTTAGTTTCAATGTATCAACCGTTCTTTAATTAGAATCGGCTGTACTTTATCTCAAACCTTATCTCAAATCTTATCTTAGTCCTTATCTTAATTAAGTCAACCGTTCTTTAATTAGAATGGTTGTTCCTTAATTCATTGTTTATCTTGTCGGGTCATGTAACCCTAACCAATGAGTTATCAGCTCCATTGGTTTACATAAACAATATTTGTTAGAATTGGTTGGGATTTAGGTAGATCCCACCACACCTCCTCAGTAATGCCTCCCACCTCGAACAGAAATCGAGGTGACCAAGTCTTTATGTCGACTCTAGGTGACGAGTCCGAAGACAAGTCATATTTGGAAGTCGAGACCTGATAAGGATACCGACCTCCCCTAATACACATGTATCGGAACGATTCCGGATTCCTCACTCCCCCCCCCCCCAAGTTCCAGTTAGTGGAAGCCTCAAAGTCAATGTTTGTTAGTTAGCCTCTTTCGATTACTAATAAAACAATGTTAGGGAGTGTTCCTTAATCTCACACCATTGTTTACTAAACATTAGTTAGTAAGTTCTCAAGGTAAGTCGTGTTAGTGCATCACAATCACACAACAAACATAATATTTCGGGTGAAATACCCCAAACCTTGATATGTGGTTTAAATATCAAATTATGGTATGTAAAGGCTAAAAAGTGCCTTAGAAACATCAGTGAACAATCTAAACCATAATAAATGCAATAAAGCATTAAGACACAGTTTGAGCAAAAACATGCTCTAAGCTATGAGTGAACTTGGTTAGGACCCAAAGAGCCTACCAAGACTTGATAACATTTAATTATGACTAAATAAGGCTAAATAAGTCCTTAGGAAACTTTGGTAGACAATGAAACCAAACAAAACACAAGGTAATACCTTAAAGTCAATATGAGCAAAAATGTGCTCTAAGTTGGGATAAATGTGTATAAGACCTAATGGTCATACCTATACTTTTTAAATATGTAATGAACATATTAAATCAATTACTAAGAAAACCAAGCTTGAAAACTAGTTAAAACACAAAATGTGCTTTAAGGAGTCTTAAAGCACGTTTTTTGAAAAATTGTCTTGTAAATGAGTTTTGAATGGCTAAATGTCCATCATTACTCTTTAATTAACATGTGTACTATATAGTATCACCATTTGGGTGGCCATATTAGTGGGAAATCAAAAATTTCACTTCTATGTGCCTTGTTATTGGTGAATAGTGATTTTTGTAACTAGTTTGTAACATATAATGTTATAAGTAATTAAATTGGTCAACAAAGACCAAAACACCCTCCTAGGCATAATGGTGGCCGGTTTGTAGTGAGGAGTCACCAAGTATGTTAACTTGTGTAAGTAAATAAATGTGACTCATAGTTACTATTTGCTTTAAGACTTAAATATCTTCAAAAGTAAGTTCTATCTTCATTCTCCCTTCCTTTCCTCCATTTCACACGGTTCCAACTCCTTCTTCCTCTCTTCTTCTTGTTCTCTCTCGGTAATATATCACTACAACCATGGAAGTCCATCTTTGACCACATGTTAAACCTAGCTCACTTAACCAAATCAAAAACAAACACCACCATTCTCTTAGTTAAGCCAAGCTCTACAATCTTGTCCTTTCAAAACTTCAAAACCTCCATTTCGGTGCCAAGAGAAACCACCATGGGAGGAGCTTGAGCTCATCTTTTCACATATTCTTGTTCTCCTTTGCTTCAAGGTAAGGAACTCAAAGAAAATCCATGTTTCCTCCATGTTTTGTTGTTGTCCGAAAATTCACCATTAATGGAGCTCTTATATTGCTTGTTCTAGCTTCATTTGAATCTCCCAAGGGCTAGGAGGAGTCTCTCTCTTGATACTTATTCAAGTTCTCTTCCAATTCCAAGGTAAAACAATTACCTTAATGTGTTAAAACAATATATGTAACTAGGGTTTACAATGAGATGAAGCTTAAAGCTTGAATACTCATTATGTTGTTTGTACAATGTATAGAACTTGACAAGGAATCAAGTACCCCACCGGTTTGTAAGGAAACAAGGAAGAAGTTTGTGAGGAAAAAGAGGTAAACAAACTATCTTAATGTAGTTTAAATGCCTTAGGAAAATGAGGCTTGATTTGCTTGATAAAATACCTAAGGAGCCAATGGTGAGTGACTAGTAAATGTTCTCAAGGAGACTAGTAAAAGAACATATGTTTTGGTGTATGTATTTGCAGGTCAAAGGCATTATTTATGTGGGAAATTCAGTGTTTAAGGTTATGCAATTTAAGGGCCTAAGAGCCAAGCAATTTAAGTTATGCACTATATTGTGATGTAGTGCTTAATGTGTGAAGTTTGTGTATAAAAATGTGTTTGATGGATTTTAGGTGTTTTGAATGAAATAAGGTAAAAACCTAAGTGTTGGATGTGAGTAAATGCAAGAGAAGCTATGGCCAAATTTGGGAAAATGTGTAAGAAGTTCTAAGTGTTTTTAAGTGAGTTTTGGTGAACTAGGAAGTGTTAAAGGTGAATGAATGTTTACTTGAGAAGAAAACTGTGTTAAGGTGGTTTGGAGTGATGCAAGGAATTAGGTGTTGTCTTGGAAGTTCTAGGAATTCAATGTGTGTTTTGTGAATGTATTAAAGTCTTGGAGAAGTTGTTTAAGGTCTAGGTAATGTTGATATCCAAGGAATAAGAGATGTTTAGGTATATAACGTGAAAAAGGAGATTTAGTTAGTAAGAAAAGAAGTTGAGAGATGATGATAAGGTGTAGAGGATACACCTTGGTATTTTGGTCATTATAGGTGAAATGCCACCTAGAAATCATAAGGGGAAAACATTGTAAGTGTTAGAAATTTTGTGGAGATATAAGTAAAGGTTTAAGGAAGTAGGAAAAATAGTTTTGTGAGTGTTTAAGAATATCTTAAAGGTGTGTTTGAAGTGCCAAATGATGTTAGAACACATTAAGAGGCCTTAGGAGAAGTTTGGTGAAGATTTGACAAAGTTTGGGTAAGTTTAGGAGGCGACCGACCCAGGGGCCGACCCAGTTTGTGGGTCGGTCGAGCCTCTGTAAAATGTTAGGAATATGTTCGGTAAAGGTCCGACCCAAAAGGGTGGGTCGGACATGGGTCGGTCGGTCAAGTTTCAAAGGTGGAAAAATGTTCGCACATGGACCGACCCAGAATGGTGGGTGGGTCGGACGTGGGTCGGACGGCATGTTAATAAGGAAGTAAAAGGGTCTGTAATGGACCGACCCAGATGTGGGTCGGTCGGTGGGTCGGTCGGACCAAAAATGTTGTTACGGTATGAAATGATGTGAATGATGGGGATTGATGGGTAATGATGTTATAAGGATGTTGAGGACATGTAAGGTGAGTTTTAATGACACCTAAGTGGGTTAAAAGTTGTATTAAAATGTGAGAGTAAAACAAGTTAAAAATGTTAAGTTATGTAACTAAGTTAACGGGGGAAAGTTAAGCATTAGACGCTAAATAAACAAACTTGCTACCCCAATGTTAATAAAGACACATGTGATGTTACAGTTGTTCAAGAATTGCTCGAGGAACATAAATGGACAGGATAAGTGGACTCCGGTGACAGGTATGGTTTTCTTGCAACCTGTGTCCTAACGGATTACACGGCTTGTATGCCAATGTGTTTTTCTGTATGTTTGCCCCGTTATGATATAAATCATGAAACGAGTTTACAGTCATTATTGTCATTGTATGCTTACGTGCCGATACCGGTAACCTCTAATGCGCTTGAAGGGCTAGTTAACCACTATTAGGTAAACGTAAGGGAACGGTATCCGGTAATAACGTTTCCGACCTAAGGAACGTTCTAACCACGGCTATGCGTGAGTTGGTTATGTGATGTTTGTGAGTGATGTTTGTATGTGAATGTATGACTCTCTTTCCCCTTGTGTATGTCTGACAAGACTTAACCCAATGTTTGTGAATGTTTAATAAAGTTCAAAGATGAACTTTAATAAGTGCAACGGGGGGAATGAGGAGTCCGGTCTGTTCCGGCCACGCGTGTGTGAGTATGGGGGTCGTTGTCATAGCAGGTTCGATCCTCTCTGTATGTATTGGTTGTTTTCCAATTTGGTTCCCAACCTACCCTTTAGCTTAACCAAGGCTATTACTGACTCACGTCGGGCCACAGGGGCATACTATTGTTATGTTTGTTTCGGTGTGCTTGGATCACTATATCCGGGGCACCTTGTGTTAAGTTAACCGTTCATTTAACGAAAACGGTAACGAGTTATGTAACGAGCTTATCATGAGACTGGCAACAATCTCTAGGCTCAACAGTGTATTGGTGATGTTTGGGTCGGTTCCTATGAGAACCATTCCGTTGTGTTGTGTGTTTTGTTGTGATGCAATATTTATTGCGGGTGTATGTTGTGCACATGGAAACGTGCAATGTGTTGTTAAGTTTTGTTATGTAGTGTATGTTATATGTTGTAAAATGTGAAGTGTGGTGGATCATGGATATGGTTCCCAGTTGGTGATAAAAGGCGTTTAAGGTAACCCGATTTAAGGGTATGTGTCGCCTATTAAGGAAGTAGCTCCGTTGGAGGAGAAACACTCTAGGGATGATGATTACCATGAGTGACTCATTAAGTAGGATGTATTATCCGATTGTTGAGCCCATTGAGGCGAAATGCTAAGTGTTGTGTGTCTGTTATGTGATGTGTGTTCGTTACATGTATGATTCAAATATAATCACCGCATGCTAAGACGACAAGTAGTGTGCGTGGCCCGATAGCATGTGGGCTGCGGGATTACCATACCAGCAAAGGTGCTGAGCCCCTTGGGGCCACCCCTTCTCTCTTTTCCTATTTCAGGTACGAAGTGCTGGAAGCCGTTCGAGAGTAGGAGGTAGTCATTGTACATGGGTATTTATTTAAAGCGTGTATATACATATACAGTAGTGTAGTAAGACCGATATTGTTGTCGGCACCAGTTTATAATACTCGGTATAGTTAACAAGGTGTATGTCGTTATTGTTGTTGTTAATGTAAAGGAATAACAATGTATAGTCGCTCGGGAATTTAGCCCATCAGACCGATACATTGTGTATGTATTAGCCTTGTTAGCCACGTGGGTGGCTAACGGCGTGTAACACCACAAGTTAAGTAATGTGATGAGGTTTTCTTCCGCTGCAGTTTGTTGTAAGTATGTAAATGTTGGATGGGGTGTTACAAATTCAATGTGAATTACAACCTAGCTTCATATCTCGGGATTCGACAGAGGTACTCTGTCTCATCCAACACTCGCTCTACTCTCGGCATTGATCAATGCGTCACAAGGAGTAAAGGGGAGTGTTCGATGTGTGCTCTCTAGGTAATGAATACCTAAGCTGATTGACACTATCTCACTAAGATCTCTCAAAATATTTCTCTCTCAAAGTGGTGTTTCTCTCTCTGAATAATCTAGAAAGCACACCTAAACTAATTATAATCATATGCATATATACTCGTTTAACTGCTTCCTAAATCTTCGGTGAAGTCTTCATGTAGCGGCTCCTTGATTTGTTTCCGCAAGTATCGGAGTCGTGGAACTGTTTGTGCTTCACGTTCTCACGTTTGCTCACGCTCCCATGTATCTGAGTTTTCCGCAACCACTCAGTAGTGTCGCGCTTCTTGGCAGATAGGAACAAGTGAACAGATGCTTCTACAGAGGTACTCGAGCTGGTAAGTTGCGACAACGCCAAGTCTTTCTGCATCGCTACTTTGACTGAGGAGGCAATCATCTGCAAAACTTAAGTCTCCAACACACACATTTGTGCAAAAAAATCCCATGGTTCCAGGACCATTCGGCAGCATTTTTGTAAAAGAAAAACAAGAGCATTAGACTTGTGATATAACCAACTACTTAAGGAATAAAATCAGCTGATTTTGGCATAGATTTATACTTTGATATGGTGCTGTTCTAAGAGGCTGTTCACACTTGATTTTCAAAGGAAAAGAAAGGTGTTAAAAACACCATTTAATCCAGCATATATAACCGGTAAACTTAGTGAAGAAGGATGGATAAAGTACTTTATAGAAAATGGTCAAAATGATGTTCCTTGCTTGGATCTTGCTACCTCTTAAGGCTTGGATGTTCTCCACTGATTTTACATGAAGAGAACAAAGGAATAAGCAAGGGAAAATTGGAAAACAAACCGGAAGTGGAGAAGAAGAGCTAAGGTGGCTTAATGCATGATTTTGTACCTTAAGGAGTTGTTAGACTTTGTTTCCCTTTCTTCTCTGATTTTCACCTGAAATACACCCTTTCTTCTGGCTCCAACTCGCACCCAATGACTGGTTGGAAATCGGAATGGTTTAGCTCTTTAAAAAGAAAGAAGGAAGAAAATGAGCAAATTAATGGCTTGAAACCTTACCTATATCAAGAGGAATCCTCCATAGAAGTTGGAATCGTTCTCAAGGTCATGAAGATAGCAAAGAGAGGGTTTGGAGGGTGTTCTTACGGCTGAAGAAAGGTAATGAGCTAAAAGAAAAGATTTAGCTTATAAAGAGAATAAGGTCATATTTTAGGAAATAGTCAAGATGACTCATCCTTAGATATTTATGAGGGTTTTCCTAAGGCTGAAGGAAGCTCTAAGAGCTGGCAGAAATGATAAAGCAAGGTAAGAGGATAAGTCTTGATTAATTAAGTTAACAAACGGTATTTATCTTACTTTATAAAAAGTTACTTTTTTGAGTCATGTTTAATTACTTGAGGCCGGCTACTTACTAAGGAGAAACCACAAAAACGGGAATGAATGCTCAAGGTGAAATACCCCGTAATTAAAAATAGTGATTAATTAGGCTAATAAATAATTTAAAACTTAATTAAGTCTAAATAATCATGAGGGAACAAATCCCGAAGGAAACAGATCCTTAAAACGGATTAAAAGCACTAACGAACCTTAAAGCACGTTTTTCGAGGTAATCGGGAAAACGTGTCTTTAAGCGAGTCAAATAGACTCGTAATAATTTTAGTCAACTAAATAATCATTAATAATATTAGTGAAGCTTTAGAACCAATAAAATCAATAAAACGAGAATTAGTAAAAACTGTCAAAAACGGGAAGTTGTGGGGTAGAAACATAAATAACCAAAACTTATGTGTCCACTTTTTAAATAAAAGTAAAGGTGGTATGTGTGTGCTGTGTGTGTCCGATTTGGACTCCCCCTCTCTCACACTCTCACACTCTCTTCTATACACAAAACAACAAAAATAATTAAAAGCAATAAAGTAACCCCCCTTTACTTATCTATTTTCTCTCCTACCTCACACTCTCTTCACCCACGTAGAACCCCCACCCCTCACTCTCTCATTTCTTCTTCCTTCTCCAACCGAACAGCCATTAAAGCTTGAGCTCCCTCACAAAATACTCCCTTCTCTCCTCGTGTTGGGTGTCCAAACTTACTCCAAAATTATAAAGATACCACCATTGTCTTCCCCTCACCAAGGAGAGTATTTCCCTCTTTTCAAAATCCGAAAAGGAGCATTTTCGTTTTCATGGGTATACCCCATTTGGAGCTTCAAGACTACCACTAGAACCACCTTCTTCTTCTTGTTATTTTGAGGTAAAAATCTTCTTGAAACTCCATTATTTTTCTAGCCTTATGGGCAAAACGAAATTGGAACTAAACTTTTGTTTGCTCCCTTGCACTCTAGCCGATTTTGGCACTCTTGGAGGGTGAGAAAGATTGTCCTTGAACCATTCCAAGCATTACCTACACCCTTGCAAGGTAATGAGATTTCTAAACCCTAAAACCTACATTAAACTTAGATAATGGTTAGGGATTTTAGTATTGAAGTGTGTGCATGTATGGGTTGAAATGTTAGATTTGTTGAAGTACTAACGAGATCGGTAAGAGAGAGAAAGGAAGAAGGAAGGAGAAGGAAGGAGAAAAAGAAAAGTAGAAGGGAGAACAATGTAATTATACTCACCTTTGTATAGCTTTGTAAATGCTTATGTAACAGATTTTTAATAATGAAATATGTATTGTAAGATGGTAGTGTAATGGTAGTGTAATGTGTAGGAGAATACAAGTGTTTTAAACCTTTAAAAGACATGTAAAACTTGTTGAAACCTAAACGGGAATTGAATGTAATGTGCAGGAATTTCTAAGAGTGTTTTAGTGTTGTTATGGGTGTGTGAGAGTTTGTGTATACTGTTGTGTATAACAGGTGAGATGATGTTAATGTGCGAGAAAACAATGTGGTGAGAGTGTAAAAATATAGGGGAGACTATGGCAAAATTACCTAGGACTAGAACACTAATGAGCTAGAAACTAGGTGAAGAACATGAGTTGTAACAGATTTGGATGGTTAAATGGTGGGTAGATTGAGAGAGGTAGATAATGTATTGTAAGGCATTAGGAGTGTTAGAAAGGACATTAGAAGAGGGAGCTTTAGATGGAGAGAGTTAGAGTTAAACTGTAGCATAACTATGCTAGGAAGAAACAATGTAAGTGTTGAAATGGAAGTTAGGAAATGAGTGTGTCAATTAGTATAGAAATGAGTAAGGAGTTAATGGATGAACTAAGGTGTGTTAGGAGGTTTAATAGTGATAAAAATGTGGGATTAAGTGTAGGAACGATGGAGAGTAATAGGTGAAAGATAGAACTGAAACAGAAATAAAAATGCAAATACTGGGCCGGACCGACCTTGGGACCGGACTTGCAAGGTCGGTCGAGCCCGATTTACAAAGGACGGAAACCTTCTGGAAAGGACCGACCTTGGGACGGGACATGCAGGTCGGTCGGCCAGAAGAATTTCTGTAATGCAACCTACTGGAAGGACCGACCTGCGACCGGAATTGCAAGGTCGGTCGGGCTAAAATTCTCCGTCGTGTAACTTACTGGAGTGGACCGACCTTAGACCGGACTTGCAAGGTCGGTTGGCCCTGAAATTTTCCAGTAATTCCTTACTGACTTCGACCGACCTTGGGACCAGACTTGTAAGGTCGGTCGGGTCTTTACAAAAAAAAATTAATTAAATTAAAAATATATATATCTACGTATACCCACATATACATATGTACATATATGTAAGTTGTACCATGTTAAGTAAGGAAACAAAACTTAAAGCAATAAGCATCGGTGTAAGTGCAAGGATTGTAAGGACTTAGTATGTAAGACTTAAGAAACGTAAGAGTAATCGAATTAAGTTAATGATATTTAGATTAATCATTCAATTGTATGTATATATAGGATTTGATTTGTGAACACCGGAGGACTTTGGGATACAAGTACAACGGTGCAAACGGTATGAATTCCTCATGCCCCGTATGTTATCTTTTACTCTGATTGTGTGTGTGTGTGCTAATGATCGCTAAATAAGATAAATGCACGAATCGGAGTACCATGCATACTTGTGAATATGTAGTGTGTATGTTGTGAATATTTTCTGAAAGTCGGTAGTTTGTATAATTCATGAAATGTATGGATGATAATGAGTGTGTGTATGTATTATATACTGTATTGACCGAATATGTTTGTGATTTGGACTTCTAACTGATTCCTACAAGCTAACCATCTAACTTAAATTGGTAATTAAATTGGAAGAGTAGAAGTCCGGTATAGTTTCGGCACGCGTGAGGATGAGGAGACCACAAGAGGTTAGATCCGATTCCGACTCTTAAACTGGTCCGCGGCCCCAAATCCTTAAGTGGGTAGCATCCCGGATTGGTGAGTCAAGCAAATCCCGGTGGTGGGACGGTGTAGTCCCCGGGCCGAGGTCATACCGACTTAACTTGAGTATGAGTAAGTAAATAAGAATGAGTAAGTAAGTAAATGGAAGTAAGTAAGTAATGGAAGTGTAAGAATGTGTAAGAGTAAAGAGTAAATGGACATTCGATTAACCCGGATGGCGTAAATTGGCTACACGGTGAAGGTAAGTAAGTGTGTGTGCTATTGTATTGCTATCATCTGCATTGTATGAAGTATTGCATGTGAATGTGTGTTGTATGCAAGCATGTATGTATGATAAAAAAAATGAAATGAACGCATGCCTATTGACCTTAATTAGTCGACGTGCCCCAGCTAGCACGCGGTATATGCGGAGTTCATGCGCAGCTTTTGTGAGCCCCTTGGGCGATGTTTTACTACACGCAGGTGCAAGGGAATGATGAAGGTTGTGAAGAGATGTAGCTTTGTTCTTTTTGTATTGTAATTAAGGATTATGAATGGTGTACTAGTAGACACGACTTAGCTCTTTTGATGGCCGGTGTACCATGGGGGGTACACCGTTTTTGATATTGATAGGATGGAGATGGGTATAGATGAGTAGCTGGTTAGAAACTCATTCTTTGGAAGATTGGTAAAGGATTAATTCGATACTTTAAAATACTCGTGCTCCAGGATTGTAAGTAGTTATATTTTTCGAACTAGTAAGTAATTGTAGTAGCTCGGTGTATTATGATCATCATACGCGTGACTGTAAGTAAGGTAAGCCTAGCTAGCCGTATGGGCGGTTAGCGGCGCTGTATCACCCGCCGTAGTAATAGTAGTATTTCCGCTGTGAACTGATAGGATTAACAGGACGATTAGACGGTAAGCATAGGATTAACGGTAGGTGGTGTAACAAAAAGTGGTATCAGAGCGTAGTGACGCTCTGATGTCCTTAGTTACCGAGCATAGGGGATTACCGAGTTAGAGGATTTCAACCGTCTTAAGACGGTGATACTTAGAAACCTACTAGGAACAACCGTTATTAATAACGGATACCTTTGACGTTCTTAGGAACGATACCTTGTTTAAATTCCAAGACACTTTAGGTCTAAAATCTTGCGAAGCCTAATGTAAATGCTAAATGTTCAGAGTCAGGACGAGGTCGAGGCCCCCTAGGGGAGAGACATCATGATGACCCCGGCGCAGATGATAGCAGAGATCGTCGCGCTCCACGGTAGCGCAGATGCTACCACAAGTAATCAATGCGATGCAACAAACTCAGCAAAACCAACAGAAACCAAGCGGGGGCCAATCCCTCCCCCTCCACCCAGAGAAGCGAACTGGGTAAAAGCTGTAGCGGAACTCGCCTCCTTGCTTTAGGGGCGAGAGTGATCCGGCTAAGCTCGAAGCCTATATTCTCGAGATGGAGATGCGTTTGAAACCCTCGAACTCCTGCTGGAGTTCGAGTTAGTTGCTGCCTACTCCTGAAAGATGGCAGCCATGGATTGGTGGAAAACTGGTCAGCATGAGCATGCAACGACCCCACCTTCGATTGGGAGTCTTTTGCATCCCTCCTCCGATCAACATACTATCCGGAGCATGTGAAAACAAAGAAAAGCTAGAGCTGGATGCCTTGAAAATGACAGATAAGATGTCTGTGGATGAGTATTACCGCACCTTCACTTCCATCCTCCGTCTTCTACCTGACCTAGGATACACCGGCCAGGTTTGGTCGATCGCTCTATGGCGGTCTGAGCATCGCCTACGGTGCGGTATGGGGCTACACACGATTTACCTCTCTTAGGTAAATATCGGTTTAAACCTTAGTATCATTTCAATTCCTTGAATTCCTTGAATCTTTTTCTCTACCTCTTTAAATAAGAATTCCCGGCTAATACCTGAAACTTCAGGAGTGTTATCACGCAGCTTCTCGTGTTGAAATCACTTGCAATTAAGGGATGAAGAACTGCACTCAAGCGCAAAGCCAACACAAAACACCAAATGGCGAGGAGCAGAACCAGGGTAAAAGCTGGAAAAAGAAGAAGGAAAATTTCTTTCAGCAATCCCAAAAGAAATTCCCAAGTGAGAGCAGTGCCCATGCTGAGCAGGGCAAACCAGTTGAGCTTCTTCAGCTTGGTTCATCTGCACCGGTGGCTGCGAAGCCACTGAGATCACACCCACCTAGGGGTAAACTTCTATTCCTAAATTGTATTCGTACAAGTATCATATCTAGTATATCCACACACATGTGCTAACCCTCTAAACCTCAGGTTCTGGCTCCGGTTTCACCAAAACCTTCTCCGACGACCGCACCTATGTGTGCAGGAAGTGCAATCAAGACCACCGGCAAGGACTGCTACGGGAGAGAAATCAAGTGCTACAATTGCCAGAAGCCGGGACATACAGCTAATAAATGCCCAGAGAATGCCAAGCCAAATAGGAACTACCAAAGCTACAAGCAGAGGGAAGGCAAGGAGGTTGCATCTGGCGATACACCGACCCAGCAGGCACCAAAGGGACGGGGATCCCGGGGACCTCAGAGGGGTGCACCTCAGAGGCAGCCTGTCCTGCATGTGATTGACCGTGACGGGTCCGGTTCTAAGTCCGGCCTAGGTAATTATCCGAACCTTTAATCCTTGAAAAGCATGACTAAGTATTAGAGTAATTATTGAGTGAATGCATGATTGAATGAATTGGAATATGTAATGAGCATGAAATGAAGTAGTTGAAACTAGTACTCACCGTAGATGAAATTTATAACCTTAGGAAGCTTTAGTATCTGTTATCCGATACCGGTAAACCTGAATCAAGAAGAGATCGACATCGCCAACCACTAGTACACCAGTGAACAGTGTCAGGTCATCCGACCAGGTATGATTCTACTAAAGGAATACCTGACACCCGAAGCCCAGATTTCAATCATCCGATGATGCAACGAGCTAGGAACGGGTCAAGGAGGATTTTATACACCCGAATTTCCCGGTGGAGCGAAGATGAAGCTGAAAATAATGTGCTTGGGAAAGGACTGGAATCCTTATAACAAGACATACCAAGAGACACGAACACGATGGAGCAACGCCATCGACAATACCTCTAGAATTTCAGACACTTGTCACACAAGCAGTAGAACTTGCACAACAATGTGAACATGAACCTATCCCGCACTTGAAGCGGACCTCTGTATCGTCAACTTCTATGAGAAAGAAGGACGACTTGGGTTACACCAAGACAAGGACGAGACAGCGGAATCTCTTGAACAAGGAGTGCTCGTAGTGTCTTGGTCCATTGGTGATGACGCCGTATTCATGTATAGCGAGCAGAAGCGTGTGGACCTCGCAGAGAAATTGGTATTGAGATCAGGACATAAAGAAATCAAGCCACCCAATAAAAAAAGAAACCTTTTTGATTGGAGGGGAATGAATGAAGAAATACGAAATCTTCCGTATTCGATACCTTGGTGTCCTAATCATGGGTGGAAACTCTAGGATGCTGTATCATGGGATCAACAAAGATCAAGTTGAATACGGCACCGCCGGCAATAATCAATGCCACACACATGAAACCTGGACGCTTGAACCTTACCTTTAGGAAGTATTAAATTCATAGTATCATGTAATCTATTAGTAACGCGTATTAGAGACACAGTATGTATGATGGTCAGTTTATCAATAAAGAGCAGTGTGATTTAAATTCCACTTGTGTCCACCATCATTACTTAACCACTTGTGAATTCAATAGGTTGTGGACTCGGTACCGAAGGTATCCTGAGTATCCTCACCGAAGCACAAGCTGGCAAAAGGGCACCATTCTAACGGGAACCTTCCCAGTGAAAGGCATTGATGCCAATGTGTTATCCGACTCCGGCGCCTCTCACACTTTCGTATCACCATCTTTCGTGAAGAGGTTGAAGCTACATGCGGATGAGCTACCGAATTTTGTGGTTACTCTCCCATCGAAGGAGCGAGTAAAGTGCACCAAATACTATCAATCAGCCACCATCGAAATCAAAAACGAAACATTTCCCATTTCCTTCATCGAATTCAATGGATTGGGATTCGACTTAATCATTGGAATGAATTGGTTGGAGCGGCACAAGGTAGAATCCTTTGCGCCGAGCATCGTTTGCTGCTCAAGAGTCCTTCTGGGTTACCGTATCTTACCGCCAGAGACCGAGAGAGCCTTCGACCACACTTATATCTGCTATGGCTATGTACCGGGAGCTCAGAAAGGGCCATGAAGTGTATCTATGTTATGTACAAGACCTGGAGAGAGATCCAGAGTTCAGTGAGGATGTACCGATTGCCGAATTCCCTGATGTATTCCCTAAGGAGCTACCCGGCATGCCACCACCGAGAGCAGTGGAGTTTGAAATTGATCTCTTGCCAGGTACCGGTCCCATTGCTAGGGCACCGTACCGCATGGCACCTGCTGAAATGACTGAACTGAAGGAACAACTACGTGACCTACTCGACAAAGGGTTCATACGCCCGAGCGTATCACCCTGGGGAGCACTGGTCCTCTTTGTGAAGAAGAAGGACGGTAGCCTCCGACTTTGTATTGACTACCGCGAGCTGAATGCGGTCACAGTAAAAAATAAATACCCGTTGCCACGCATCGACGACCTACTTGATCAGCTGAAAGGAGCATCAGTCTTCTCCAAGATTGACCTCCGTTCTGGGTATCATCAAATTGCTATCAAAGAGCAAGACATTGAGAAAACGACATTCCGTACCAGATATGGCCACTACAAATTCACGGTGATGTCATTCGGTTTGTCAAACGCACCAGCTAAATTCATGGACCTCATGAATCGTCTATTTAGTGAGCAGTTGGACACTTCGGTTGTTGTCTTCATCGACGACATCCTAGTATACTCAAAATTAGTAGAGGAACATGAAATTCATTTGAGGAAAGTGCTTGAGACACTGCGCGAGAACCAGCTGTATGTGAAGTTCTCCAAATGCGAGTTCTGGCTAGATCAGGTATCATTCCTTGGTCATGTCATCTCGAGCGCAGGTATCTCAGTTGACCCTTCAAAGATAGAAGCTGTACGATCATGGCCTAGACCCAAGACTGTTACCGACATTAGGAGCGTTCTTGGCCTAGCCGGTTACTACCGGATATTTGTAAAGGACTTCTCGAAAGTCGCAAAGCCCATGACTACACTGATGAAGAAAGATGCACCATTTGTATGGACAGACGAGTGTGAAGTATCATTTCAGAGCCTTAAAGACTCATTGACCTCAGCGCCCATCCTTACTCTTCTAGAGGGCACAGAGGGATTTGAGGTATATTGTGATGCATCAGGCAAAGGAATGGGATGCGTACTCATGCAGCATGGCAAGGTTGTAGCTTATGCCTCCAGCCAGCTGAAAAAGCATGAGGAGAATTACCCGACACATGACTGAGAGTTAGGATCCATTGTCTTCGCCTTGAAGATATGGCGACACTATCTCTATGGGGTAAGCATCACCATCTACTCCGACCATAAGAGCTTACAGTATGTATTCACACAGAAAGAACTGAATTTGAGACAGAGAAGGTGGATGGAGTTTCTCTCAGACTACGACATCAACCTACAGTATAAGGAAGGCAAGGCAAACATTGTAGCCGACGCCCTGAGCCGTCGAGTACACTCGCTCCATTCGCTACTCGCTTCTTCTAGCTTGGTTGACGAGGTGCGAGACGCTCAATTGAGCGACCCTTACCTAACCGAAATCAGACAAAAGATTGAAAATGGTACATTTGAGAAGAAAAAAGTATGACATCAAGCTACATGAGGATGGTTTGATTCGGTTGAATGGCAGGCTATGCGTCCCCCGAAGCAATGCTGAGCTAAGGGATCGCATCCTGTGAGAGTCACACAGTTGCACATTGTCAGTCCATCCGGGAGCCTCCAAGATGTACAAAGACATGAAGATGTACTTCTGGTGGTCTGGAATGAAATCAGATGTGACAGAATTTGTATTGAGATGCTTGACATGCCAAAAAGTGAAATTTGAACATCGTAGACCGGGCAGAATGGTACAATCGATGCCAGTTCCGGAGTGGAAATTTCATGATATCTCCATGGATTTTGTTGTAGGACTCCCGCCTGCTAGGGGAGGACTCAACATGATCTGGGTTGTAGTCGATCGCCTTACCAAGGTTGCCAGATTCATACCGATGAAGGACACCTGGAAGGTAGTGAAGCTCGCGGAGCTATTCGACAAGGAGATTATCAGACATCATGGAGTCCCAAAAACCATAGTATATGACCGCGACACCAGATTTCTTTCGAGATACTGGAGAGCTACACGGGAAGCGCTAGGTACAGAATTGAAGTTGAGTACCGCCTTCCATCCTCAGACCGACGGTCAGACAGAAAGGACCATCCAGACACTGGAGGACATGCTTAGGGCATGTGCCTTAGACTTTTAGGGCAGTTGGTTAGATAAGCTTCATCTTATCAAATTTTTGTACAATAATAGTTATCACGCCTCGATTAAGATGTCGCCTTTCCAAGCTCTATACGGTAGACCTTGCCGTACACCCTTGTGTTGGGATGAGTCAAGCGAAACGGTCATCATAGGACCGGAGTACCTTGAACAAGTGCAAGCTGAAGTCCAGCAGATTCGAGCCAATATGAAGGCAGCCCAAGATAGACAGAAATCCTATGCGGATGTGCGACGACGCGACCTTGAGTTTGCCGTGGGCGACCAAGTGTTCTTGTGCGTTTCAACTATGAAGGGTGTCTTCCGTTTTGGTCAGAAGGGCAAGCTAAGCCCAAAGTTTGTAGGGTCGTATGCCATCACCGAAAGAGTTGGAGCTGTAGCCTACAGGTTAGCATTACCAGAGGACTTGGGACGTGTCCATGATGTATTTCATGTGTCACAACTCAAGAAGTATATCGCTGATCCTTCTCATGTCTTAGAGCCCGAGAGATTATCCATTGAGCCGACCATGAGATATGTTGAAACCCCAGTGAGAATCCTGGATAGGAAGACCAGAGACACTCGCCATAAGTCTATACGAATGGTGAAGGTCCTATGGTCAAATCATGACATCGAAGAAGCGACATGGGAGTTGGAAGATGCCATGAAGGCTAAGTACCCACAGATGTTCATAGACTAGAGAGTCTAGCATTTAGTAATACGGGTACGGGGCGTACCCCTTTTAAGGGGGGTAGAGCCTTTTTGCTTTTGCAATGCTTCGGGGTAAGCATTGCATATTGTGTAGGTATTGTAATAGGTTTTGTATGGCACATGTAGTGCAAGTGAATTGGGTATTTTTATGTATGTATGTGTAATGTGTAGTGTATAGATGTGCATGTACGATGTGTGATGGATGTGTAATGTGTATGGTGAATTAAAGTAATGTATTATGTATTGTGGAAGGGTATGAATTGAAAATGATGGATTGTGTATGATGCTTAAATTGTGTGTGCTTGTAACGTGGAAGGAAGTAAACACCTCATAGGTGGTAGTAAGACACATTATGGCAATTGGTTTGCCTAATGAGTAGAAATATTAAACTATTAACCTTGAGCAACTTTGAGGGCAAAGTTTCTTAAGGGGGGTAGATTGAAATACCCCGTAATTAAAAATAGTGATTAATTAGGCTAATAAGTAATTTAAAAGCTTAATGAAGTCTAAATAATCATGAAGGAACAAATCCCAAAGGAAACGGATACAAAAGGATTAAAAGCACTAACGAACGTTAAAGCACGTTTTTCGAGGTAACCGGGAAAACGTGTCTTTAAGCGGGTCAAATAGACTCGTAATAATTTTAGTCAACTAAATAATCATTAAAAAATATTAGTGAAGCTTTAGAACCAATAAAATCAATAAAACGAGAAATTGGTAAAAACTGTCAAAAACGGGAAGTTGTGTGGGTAGAAACATAAATAACCAAAACTTATGTGTCCACTTTTTAAATAAAAAGTAAAGGTGGTATGTGTGTGCTGTGTGTGTCCGATTTGGACTCCCACTCTCTCACACTCTCACACACTCTCTTCTTATACACAAAACAACAAAAAAATTAAAAGCAATAAAGTAACCCCCCTTTACTTATCTCTCCTACCTCACACTCTCTTCACCCACGTAGAATCCCCACCCCTCACTCTCTCATTTCCTTCCTTCTCCAACCGAACAACCATGGAAGCTTGAGCTCCCTCCAAAATACTCCCTTCTCTCCTCTTGTTGGGTGTCCAAACTTACTCCAAAAATTATAATATTACTACCATTGTCTTCCTCTCACCAAGGAGAATATTCCCCACTTTTCAAAATCCGAAAAGGAGCATTTTCGTTTTCATGGGTATACCCCATTTAGAGCTTCAAGACTACCACTAGAACCACCTTCTTCTTCTTGTTATTTTGAGGTAAAAATCTTCTTGAAACTCCATTATTTTTCTATCCTTATGGGCAAAACGAAATTGGAACTAAACTTTTGTTTGCTCCCTTGCACTCTAGCCGATTTTGGCACTCTTGGAGGGTGAGAAAGATTGTCCTTGAACCATTCCAAGCATTACCTACACCCTTGCAAGGTAATGAGATTTCTAAACCCTAAAACCTACATTAAAACTTAGATAATGGTTAGGGTTAGTTTTAGTATTGAAGTGTGTGCATGTATGGGTTGTAATGTTAGATTTGTTGAAGTACTATAATCGGTAGAGAGAGAGAGAAGGAAGAAGGAAGGAGAAAAAGAAAAGTAGAAGGGAGAACAAGGTAATTACACTCACCTTTGTAAATGCTTATGTAACAGATTTTTAATAATGAAAATATGTATTGTAAGATGGTAGTGTAATGGTAGTGTAATGTGTAGGAGAATACACATGTTTTAAACCTTTAAAAGACATGTAAAACTTGTTGAAACCTAAACGGGAATTGAATGTAATGTGCAGGAATTTCTAAGAGTGTTTTAGTGTTGTTATGGGTGTATGAGAGTTGTGTATTGCTGTTGTGTATAAACAGGTGAGATGATGTTAATGTGCGAGGAAACAATGTGGTGTGAGAGTGTAAAAATATAGGGGAGACTATGGCAAAATTTACCTAGGACTAGATCACTTAATGAGCTAGAAACTAGGTGAAGAACATGAGTTGTAACAGATTTTGGATGGAGTTAAATGGGGGTAGATTGAGAGAGGTAGATATGTGTAACCCCCTAAAACCGGCCTAAGAGTTAAGGGTGCTACACGCCGCGTATTACTACCTAATAACGCAAGGCTCTAAAACACTTAAACGCAATAAAGGCCCAAAACAAAGTTTACATAAATATTGCAAACTAATGTATTCAAATACAGCGGAACAAATACCAAAATCCCAAACGAAACTGAGTCAGAAACAGAAGTCAAAAGTATAAGGCCCGAAGGCTACAAACATCTCAAAGTATCAAACTGAGTGAATATAAGAGCTAATTGCTAAATCTCCAGAACTTAGGATGATCCTCGCTGATCAATCTGCAAAAATGTTAGAAGTAGGGGAATGAGCACACAACTATGCCAGTAAGCAGCGACCGTCATCAGTAAGGTCGCTCAAAACAATTGAAATCAGAAGATGGAGAGATAAACATTTATCCACAATTCTCAATATTCAGAAGCTTTCAGAACAAAAACAGAGTGGAACTCAAGGGGGGTTCCCACATCAGAAACAGTCGGAGCACCTTAAACAGAAAGGGGGGACAAAACACAATGCACACACTCAGAAGGGTCGGAGACCCATAGACCATACCAGGTTCTCGGCAACGCAGAAATGACTCGAAAGAGCAAAGGGTTCGTCAACCCCACAGAAACAGAAAGGGAATGACCCACACTCAGAATGACGTCTACATGGTATACCACGGAATAGCTCGACCCAGCCATTCACGGCTCAGAAACAAAGTGCAATGTCCCAAAACAGAAGGGTTGCTTAAACAGAAGCAAAGTGGCATTTAAATATGCCAAAACACTCATAAATCAGTAGTACAGAACATAAGGAATCCAATGCCGCAGACGGCACTCAAATCGGAGTTCAAACGAAGAGTAGAGTTATGTTGAAAACAGAGGGGTGTCCGAACTTGTGTCCGGACGTCGAAGTTCGGACACAAGTCGAGACTCAGAAACCAGAGAAAGCCAAATGTCCGAACTTGTGTCCGGACATCAATGTTCGGACACAAGTCGAGTTGAAATCAGATAGAGGAATTCAGCATGTCCGAACATCCAAGTTCGGACGGATGTTCGGACAGGTTTTACGGGAAAGCACGCGGAAGGTCCGACCTTGTGTCCGGACGTTGAAGTTCGGACACAGGTCGAACTTAAACCAGAGGGGAAAACTTGAGGGTGTGTCGAACATCCTTGTTCGGACAGATGTTCGGACATACCCCGAACTTGAAAATCAGTAAGGCAAGAACGCACTGTCCGAACTTCAAAGCTCGGACAGAAGTTCGGACAGTGCGAAAACTGCAAATTCCAGAAGACGAACAGAGCAGAAAAACAACGCAATCCAACACCACGAATTGCCAATTAAGCACACACACCAAATCAGACATTAAAAAGGAAACCATGGGGGTTTAGCCATCCAAAATCACAACAAAACGCTAATAGAATCACACACAAAAATCAGACAACGCTCTTGCAACACCCCATGGCTGAACTTCCAAACTGAATCGAGTAACCACCTACCTCAATTAGCAGCAGAAAACAACGATCTGAATCAACAGCAAGCCCGAACAGCTCTCCAACCAGACCCGAACACAATTACTGAATCCTCACAATAACGATAATCCCAAAATCAGAAACACGGAAGAACCCTAGACTTTGCAATTACAAAACTGTAACACTTTGCATCACAAACCTGAAACCGAGTGTACAGAACCTCCAGCAATTCGCAGAGCACCGCCACACGCAGAACACAAATCCAAACGCAGAGCACAATCGCTGAGCTCATCACAACAACCATCCAAAAATCAGAAACTGCAGAGAAGAGGAACTTGCTCTAAATTATTAGTCTGAAATTCGAGAACCAAACCTGAAGGCGGACAACGGATTACACAGCAGCAGAGATCCAACCAGATTGCAGTAGATCAATCGCCGTTTCAGCAGAGGAGGAATTAGAGAGAGAGAAGGGAAGAGAGTAAACTGTCATTCAAACCACGATCGAGACGCTCCTCACGAATGGACTGACGTGAATAAATGATCGGGGAATTAGAAGGATTAAGAAGGAAATAAATAAGTAATTCCTTTACTTATTATTAAATAATCTGATTACCTTAAACAGCAAGGGTAATGACCACCTCGCCCTTGGCAATTAAAAGAATACCACCGGAGTCCCAACTAGCGGTCATAATGTAATCCATCTTAGAATAACATAATAACGGATATAAAATAAGGTAGGAGTGTAGGGGTTATAACATCACTCCCCCTTAAAAGAATCTCGTCCTCGAGATTAACTCACCTTACTGCTCGAACAGGGAGGGATACTTGGCACGCAGCTCATCTTCGAGCTCCCACGTAGCTTCACTCTCTAACTGATCTGACCACTGGACCTTCACCATAGGTAGGGTCTTACTACGAAGCCGACAGACATCCCTGGCTAAAATACGAGTAGGCACCGCCTCGAAGCTGCAGTCCTCTCTCAACTGAAGCTGGCTGTAGTCGATCACATGAGACGGATTATGCAGATACTTCCTCAACATGGAGACATGAAAAACACCGTGAACAGCAGACAAAGCGGGTGGCAACGCTAACCGGTAGGCCACAGGGCCAATCCTCTCCAAGATCTCAAATGGTCCAACGAACCTCGGGCTAAGCTTCCCACGCTTCCCAAATCGGACCACGCCTCTGACCGGCGACACTCGCAGATAGACATGATCACCAACATCGAACTCAAGCGGTCTACGCCTCTGGTCTACATAGCACTTCTGTCTGCTCTGAGCAACAAGCAAACGCTCCCGAATCGTCCTGATCTTCTCTACTGCTCCCTGCACCAGCTCGGGTCCAACCAAGACCCTCTCCTTCAGGTCATCCCAACAGATGGGGGACCTGCACCTCCTACCGTACAACGCTTCAAACGGAGCCATACCAATGCTCGCCTGAAAGCTGTTGTTGTAGGCGAACTCAATCAGAGTCACATGCTGCTCCCAGCTACCTCCAAAGTCCAGGACACATGCGCGAAGCATGTCCTCCAAAATCTGATTAGTCCTCTCTGTCTGGCCGTCCGACTGAGGATGGTAAGCTGAACTGAAGGCTAAATTCGTACCCAAGGCCTTATGCAAACTGCGCCAAAATCTCGAAACAAAACGTGGGTCACGATCAGACACAATAGTAGTAGGCACCCCGTGAAGTCTCACTATCTCATCGAGATACAACCGAGCTAAACGCTCCAAACTGAAGGTCTTCTTCACCGGCAGAAAATGAGCAGACTTCGTCAGACGATCAACTATCACCCAAACAGCATCACAACCCGAAGGAGTCCTGGGCAAACCCATGACGAAATCCATCCCCACACTCTCCCACTTCCACTCAGGAATGGGAAGGGGCTGAAGCAAACCCGCTGGCCTCTGGTGCTCAGCCTTAATCTGCTGACAGGTCTGGCACTTCGAAACAAACTCTGAGATATCACGCTTCATCCCAGACCACCAGAATGACTCTCTGAGGTCTCGATACATCTTCACCCCTCCTGGGTGAACTGAGTATGGCGCTCCGTGAGCCTCCTGAAGGATCTCTCTGCGCAGCACTGCATCGTCTGGCACACATACACGGCCTCTGAAACGCAGACACCCATCACTGGAGACACTGAAGTCTGAACTCTGATCTGAAGACAGCCCTCTCTGATCCGACACAAAGCTGAATCTGCCTCCTGACCAACCCGGATCCTGTCGACCAACGAAGACTGAACCTGAAGCGCTGCTATCACACTGGCACTGGCGGGTCTGACTACCCAAACACCCATACGCTGCAGCTCTAAGGCGGACCTCTGACTCCGTCAGAGCACAAGCTACACCCGAAGCACCTCTCCGGCTCAAGGCATCTGCAACAACATTCGCTCTACCCGGGTGGTAGAGGATCTCAATCGTAGTCATGAAGTAGCTCCAACCACCTCTGTCTCAAGTTCAGCTCCTTCTGAGTGAACAAATACTTGAGACTCTTGTGGTCCGTGTAAACCTTACACGACGCTCCATACAGGTAATGCCTCCAAATCTTCAGCGCGAACACTACAGCTGCCAACTCCAGGTCGTGGGTAGGGTAGTTCTTCTCATAGGGCTTAAGCTGTCGAGAGCCATAAGCCACTACCTTACCCTGCTGCATCAAAACACATCCCAGTCCCTTATGGGACGCATCACAGAAGACCTCGAATCCCTCAGTCCCAGAAGGCAAAGTCAGAATCGGTGCGGTCGTCAGCCTCTTCTTAATCTCCTGGAAGCTCTGCTCGCAAGCCTCGCTCCACTCATACTTGACCTCCTTCCTCAACAGACGGGTCAGCGGGGATACAATCTTAGAAAACCCCTCAACAAACTTCCTGTAGTACCCAGCTAACCCAAGGAAACTGCGAATCTCAGCAACATTCGTGGGCCTCGCCCACTCCATCACAGCTCTAATCTTCTCAGGATCTACTGAGATACCGTCCTTCGAGACCACATGTCCCAAGAATACTACACGATCAAGCCAGAAGTCACACTTCTTCAACTTAGCATAAGCTCACGATCCTTCAGCGTCTGCAAAACAATCCTCAGATGCTCCTCATGCTCCTCTGCGCCCTGGAGTACACCAGATATCATCTATGAAGACCACTACAAACTGATCCAGATAGGGTTTGAAAACCCGGTTCATCATATCCATGAATACTGATGGAGCATTAGTACCAAAGGCATGACTAGGAACTCGTAATGACCATAACGAGTCCTAAAAGCGGACTTAGGCACATCCTCGGCCTTAATCCTCAACTGATGGTAGCCTGAACGAAGATCTATCTTCGAGAACACTGTGGCGCCCGCCAACTGGTCAAACAAATCGATCTATGCGCGGAAGGGGATAGCGATTCTTGATGGTCACCTTGTTCAGCTCTCTGTAATCGATGCACAAACGGAAGGTCCCATCCTTCTTCTTCACAAACAGCACTGGCGCTCCCCAAGGCGAAACACTAGGGCGTATGAAGCCCTTATCTAACAGCTCCTGAAGCTGGACCTTCAGCTCCTTCAACTCCGCCGGACTCATACGGTAAGGGGCCCTAGAGATGGGCTGAGTCTCTGGCGCTAAATCGATGGTGAACTCCACCTCTCGCACTGGTGGAAGTCCGGGCACGTCGTCCTGGAAGACCTCTGGGAACTCTCTGACGATCGGGATGCTCTCCAAGCTAGATCCCTCACGCACCTCTGGCAGATAACATAAGAAGCCCTGGCAGCCCTTCCTCAAGAAACTGGCTGCCTGCATCGCTGACACAATCACCGGCGCACATGGAACTGCATTCCCAGAGAAAGCAAAACGAGACCCGCCTGGCAGATCGAATACTACTCTCCTCGCTGCACAATCTATATGGGCATGGTGCTCTGCTAGCCAATCCATGCCCAGATCACATCAAAACAGGTCATCCGCATCGGGATGAGGTCAGCAAAAAGGTCTTGTCCCTAACTACTATGGGACAAGCCTTACACACAGAATCCAACACACAAGGGGCAACCCCACCTAACGGACTACTCACACAAGGTCTACCTCACTAGACACAGTCAGTCCAAGATCACCCAGTAAATCATAGCAGACAAAGAATGCGTAGCTCCAGAGTCAAACAGACAAAACACATCTCGAGAATGGATCTGGAGAATACCTGAGATGACGCGATCACCAGCACGATCACGCTCTCCAGCCATAGCATAAACCCGGGCCTGAGTCTGAGGCTTCTTCTGATCGGACCTCGCCCCTGAATCTGAGCCGGTGCCTCTCTCCCCTGAGCCTCTACTGGATGCCTGAGGGCACTGAGCGATCCGGTGCTCCATCGACCCGCACTTAAAGCAGGCACCAGTCTTCTTGTAGCACTCCCTACCAGGATGGGAGCGACCACAAGCCCCACACTTCGCCCCAGCTGACGAAGATGAAGAAGCTCCCCGGCGATCTCCATAGGTCTGCTTCTTCTGAGGAGGAGCAGCCTCCTTCTTCTGAGGCTCCTCAGCACGCCTCTTCCCTTATGGTCCTTGCCCGCCTGTCTGCCCCTGATGTCCGCCTCTACCAGCAAGGCGACATCCGCCACATCTCTGAAGGTCCGGTGACGAAGAGGTGTCACCGCCGACCTGATGTCTGGCCTCAAACCGCTCTCGAACTTACGAGCCTTCCTATGCTCATCTGGCTCCGGAGCATACTTCGACAGGGTCACGAACTTCCTCACATACTCTCTACAGACATATCTCTCCCTGACGCAGCCGGTTGTACTCATTGATCTTCTGGTCCTTGTAGACATCCGGATAGAACTGCTTGTTGAACTCCAAGCAGAACTGATCCCAGGTCCAAGGCTGGGGATGTCTACCCATCACCATGCGCCACCACTCCTTCGCCTCCCCCTTGAAGAGGAACGTGGCAAGTCTACCTTCTGGTCGTCCTCCGACCCCATCACTCTCAGCAGGTCCTCGACCTCAGTAATCCAATGGCTCGCCTCCTGAGGGTCGCCACAGCCGTCGAAAGAAGGTGGCTTTAGCTTCATGAACTCCTGGAGTGCTCGGACTCGGCCTCCCACGGCATTCGCCCCTGCTGGGCCAGCACCACCAGCTCCTCCACCAGCTCCCCCAGCAGCTGTGCAAACGATAATATTTGGTATATTAAATACTAAGAAATTATCCTAGAATTCAATAGTTTAATATATCGTCAGGTTGCAAAAATCCCGGTCGAAATAGTATAGTAATTAAAGAAGCGACCGGGGTGTCAATCCACGGGACTCGATGAGTAAGTCTAGCCTTAGGTATTGGTTAACTCGAAAGGGGGTTTTTGTTTTGGTTTTGGGTTGCAAATAAATAACAGGAAAGTAAATAGCAGATAAAGTAAAGTGATAGTTTTGGGAGTGTGAACGGTACTCTAGGTTCAGGGAGTTGTTTCACTAGCTAGGTTCTACATATTCTACTGCTTAAGTGGAGACTTGGATCGGCTTGTAATTCTCAATTGTCTATTCTGTATTATCTTAATTCCAGATAGCTCATCTAGACAGGGCATGTAGTTCTAGTCTAGACCTAGCAAGTATATCTAGATGGTTTTAATGCACAGAATTACTAGTCTGGTTGGTTCAATCCGGACTAAAGCTCCTAGTGACTAATGTAATCTATCCGATTGCAATTCTCAGGTAACAGGTTAATAGGACCGTCAATGCTAATCACCTTATCTGATCATAACATGATTCGAGGGCTTATAATAACTTAGCAACGTTTATTAAAAGCACTTAAAAACATTAACCTGAACAATCCAAACTGTCTCAACAAGCAGCAAAATAATGCAGAGTTTAACTAATTACAACATCCCTTCCCCTAGAGTAAATCCTCTTAGCTAGACATAGCGGTTAAAATCATAAATGAGAGAGAGTTGAAAGAAATCATCTGTTACGAAGATCTTCTGGCTCGCTCCACCCTTTGTCCTTGCGCTATGCTGGCTGAGAGGTTGGATTCGGTAATAATGAGGTAAATTTGGTGAAATGGAGCGAAAATGGAATTTTTGGGTGAGTTTGTGAGACGTCCGGATGGGATGGGTCGGACTCAAATCCGGACGTGAATCCGGACGTGAGTTTTTGTGTGGCGAGTGTGCGATGGGCTAGGTGTGATTTTTGTGTGGAGAAATGGGATGAAAACGAGTTTTATGTGGAGTGTGTTTGTGTTTGAGTGTAGGTATGGAGATGGAGTATGGAGGGTTTATTATGAGGATGAGCAGATGAATGAAATGAGAGGAGGAGGATGAGGAGAGGGGTGGATGAAAACATCCGGTGCGAATTGGAATGAACTGGGGAAGGGTTTAGTTGGGATTGGGATTTAGACATTGGTTAGTGATAAATAGAGTAGGAGCATGGGTATTGACTTAGTTTATACGTAGTAGCAGATTGATTGAGCTAGGGGATTGATTGATCGGCTGATAATTGCGCCGAAAGCGACAATTATCAGCGCGGTGATTTTTATTTTTCAATTCTGTGCCACGTCCGTACTTGAGTCCGTACACGGACAGACATCCGGACGTGACTATCCTAGCGAGATCTACTCTGTCCGCGTTTGTGTCCTGATTGCGGACAAGACTGTCTTGGGAGATCTGTGAGCTGTCCGCGTGGGCGTCCGTATTGCGGACGTGAGTGTACAAAGAAAACAAGATCTAAGCTGTCCGCGTGGCCGTCCGGATTTGCGGACAAGAGACAGAGTGATCCTGTCCGGGTTTCTGTCCGGATTGCGGACGTGACTCAAGAGGGAGGGAACTCGATCTGGAGATGTCCGCCTTTGTGTCCGGATCTGCCCGTCAGGACACATATCCGGACATGTGTAATTTTTCTCTTTTTGTTCCAAAAGCTCTAAACTCCTTCCTAATCACGTCCTATGCCAAAATAACATGGAAATAGAGAGTAAATGCACATATCTAAGTAAAAGCATATGATAAGTGTGAAATGTGACATGAATTGTTATGAAAATAGGAAGTATTAAAGCTCTAAAAGTATATATATTTCGCACTTATCAAACTTCCTCACACTTAGCTTTTGCTTGTCCTCAAGCAAATACGAATATGACTACTCTTAAGGGCCGTAGTATTGAAACTCAGGATCAAACAAGTTCCCTTGGAAAACAAGCAAAATGACAATCAAAAGAAAAGTTTTGCTACTAGCTGTAGGTTTTCACAAACAGTGAAAAAGAATGAAGTTAAAAAGCATGGAGAAGTTAGACTACAAAATCTGGAACTAGATTAACTTGGGATCTTCCACTATTTCTTTCCTCTAACCTTTGGATGACAAGGGGTGTGAAGTAATGCCTTATTCCGCAATACCTTTCACACCACGTACTCATGTTTATAAATAAAAACTGCAATTTATTGCTTTCTCTTTTTTTTTTTTGAATGCAGAAATGTATATAAAACAAACATTTTTTTTTATATTGCATTATTTTTCTATACCCCAGACTTTCTCTCTATCCTTGTAGCGGTGTTGGGTCTTCTATCCCAGATCACGAGACCTTAGGTAGATAGGTGTTAAGGCACCCCAGAGAACTTAATAACCGGATAGACGAGGCCTGTTTTTGGTTTAGAAAAATTATAAACAGCGGAGTACCTTGCCTTATCCTTTTCATTCCAAACTTTCAAATCATTTCCAAGAATCCCAAGCTAAACTAATTCAGTTTCCATAATCAACTAATCCATCAAATTTCTGTGAAAATAGATTAATTTGAATAAAATTAGATATACAAACAGCCTAGAGCAGAAAGATTCTTGAGGTGGCCATCGGGCTTGTTTTCAAAACTTCCAAATTATTATTATTTTTTTTTTCGGCCACTTAAAAGAGACAATTCTTTCAAAATAAGAGGACAAACAAAAACAAAGGTGGCATTAAGTGCAACTGGCATATTTTCAGGGAAAGGTCCTACTTCCTCACACTTAAGAGGAGCAATGTCCTCATTGTTCAAAATAAAATAAAATCAAGAGAAGACCTTTCAAAATATGCCAGACTCATAAAGAATTCATTCAGGACAACACTGGACTGATATAAAAATAAGCATTAAGCATGATAGATGATCGTAGGCTGAACACATTAAAAATAAAGGAAATGGAAGCTCCCCTGATATCGTATTGAGGAAGGTTCCCTTCCTCACACTTAAGTTCGTGCATGGGGTTGTAGCCTTCCTCACACTGCGTTCAAGCAGTGTCCAGCCTTAAGCATCAAACACCAGAGAAAGAAATTAAAGCACGGCACCACTACTACTCAGAAATAGAAAAAAATAAAGACAAGGGTGACAATTAAACCCAACTTGCATATTCAGATTGATTTTTCTACTCTTAATTTCTCTATTGCGTGAAAATCGAACCTCAGGTAAGCATTCATTTTAACGTAGAACATTGGTTAGCAAGTAGAGACAACAATTTGTAAAAAGGAGTACTTCCCAACGTTCCAGCCAATCGTAAGTTCGTGCGCAGTTGAGGCTTATTTGTCGTGTTATACGTCCCCTCGAGTGCATAAGTGTCGAGTGTTAAAATAGAAGAGACTGCACAACATAGCATTAGAGGAAAGTAGAATAGAAATTAAACATTTAAACACTGCAAGTTAGTATGTACGGTCTACGACACCGTTTTCCCTTCAAAATAAAATAAAGGTTAAACATCAAAAGAGTGCAAACTGAAATAAATAACAACCGAAGCCAATAAAAGAAACAAAACAATAAATAGATGATCACTGCGATGGTCCCGGCGGTAGCTGGCCAATGAGTCGCTCGATGAGTAGAGCTGTCCGACTCTGGACCTCGTCGCTGCGCTCTAGGCGCTGGGTAATCCGGTCCTGGTTCTGCCGCAGCTCGCCAATATCGCCTGCCATCTGCTCCTGTCTCTGCTGTATCGTCTGCTGCTGCTGTAGGAGGGTGGCCATCGTGGTCTGCAGCAGGTGGAATGCTCATGACTGGGGCAGTAGGTGGCTGCATGGTAGTAGTGGCTGTCGGTGCAGAACCCGAAGTGGAGGATGAAGCAGTAGCCCCTAGGCCAGAGCTGCCGCGTACCCAGCTCCCATCCTCTAATCGCATGAAGCCCCATCTCTTCACCGTCTGTAAAGAGATTGGGCTCTCACCCTCTCGCATATCGATCCCGGTGAAGACGTCATCAGGTAGCTCACGAGCGAGGTGGTGGCTGATGAAGAAGGGGAAGATAGGCGTGATCTTCTTCTTCTTCGAGCGCAAGTAGGTGACCACCTTGTGCAGCTGGTGGTGGAACATGATGTACGGTACCGAGATCCGTCGCTGTGGCTCGGGTGGCGGTGCGAGGAGGTAGTCGATAAGGACACAATCCTCGTCAGTGACATCAGTTCCAGCACGAGGCCGGATCTGATGGCTGAGGAGCTCAGCTACCAGCCTCTGCATGAGCGATGGGAGGCTGGTGTAGGGGATGACACCCTTAGTCTCCTCTCCCCGGTGTCTCGACGTCTGACCAACCTCCTGGACCCATCTAGTCCTAGTGGTCCTCAGTAGCTCCTCACCCATATCTACGTGGGCTTCCTCGTTATCCGGAAGCATCAAGATGGTGCTGAAGGAGGTGGGAGTGATCTCTACCGGATGGTGGTGCACATAAGAGGTGACGACATTCTGCGTATCGTGCGCCTGGGCGTTCGCATAGAACTCCCGGACTAGGTCAGGAGCGAAAACGCCCTCGCCCATCCTCAGTACTGAAGCCATCCCGTGGCTCTCAAAGACAGGACGTAGCTCTGTGGAGTTAATCACCTCTGATGCTACACGCCGCTCCATAACAAATTTCCCGCCCTGGTCGAACCAGGCACGGGCGGTGGCGGAGATAAACCCATCCTCTCGTAGGGGAGGTGGTGGGGGAGGTGGTGCATCTGATGTATCATCGGGTCGTGGGCGTCGAGAAGAGGACCCCGAGCGTGTAACTCCACCTCCTCTAAATCGAACCATCTGAGTTGGCTGCGGGATTTCTGAGGAGGACGACAATGGAGGCTGTGTTGGTTGACCGGAGGTGGTGCGGATTTCTGGTGCGGGTGGTTCTGCTTCGTCGACGGGGCTGCGGCGGAGAGGGGCGGTTGTGTGGGGAAGAGGGGTGTGGGTTTTACCGGCGTTCTCTCTGGTTCAAGGTCGAAGGAGGAGATAGAGAAGAGAAGAAGAAAGGAAGAACAGAGAAGGAAGAAAGAATAAGTTGGGTTTTTAGCCACGTCCGTGTTTGAGTCCGTTTTGCGGACGTGACTGGGCTGCTTACTGTCCTGATTGCGGACGCCTTAACGGACAAGACTAAAAATCGAAACAATTGCGTCCGTGTGGATGTCCGTGTTTGCGGACATCAGTGAAAGTAGAGAAAATTTGAAATATGTATGTCCGTGTAAGCGTCCGTGAAGCGGACATGTGAGTTTTATAACGTGTCCGCGTGACTCTCTGCGGACGCGTTTCCGGACACGTTGAAAAGTTCTCTCTTTTTTTTTTTTATATATTAAACTAAATTAAATTAAAACTCAAAATCTAAAAACACCTCTTTTAAAACATTTCCACAAATAATTAAACAGAAATAAAACAAACACAAGAATTGCATAAACGAAATAGTGAGAGTGTTTTAGGACTCCCTGATCCTTGGTGAACATTGCCATGATTCTTCCTCACACTTGAGTTCAGTTTAGCATTAGAGTGAATTACCTAGAAAGATTAAATCTGCAGAACCAGAAGAACTCAAGTGGAATAAGATAAAACCATTAGTATAAAGTAAGAGCCATGGCTCTTTCAATTTTTGCACAACAGGGATAATCACTCTTCTAAATAAGAACAAAAGAGGAAAATAATTAACTAGATCAAGGAAGAGATATAAACCGGTGGGTTGCCTCCCACCAAGCTGCCCGGAGTTAAAGTCTCTGGCTAGACTTTTCAGATAAGGTCAAGAAGGGCCGCCACAGCAGCTAGCAATAGCTTTCTTCAGTTTGAAGTACCATTGCTGACGTGGCTTTTTGGATGCTTTGGGAGGCGGTGCTGCAACACAAATAGCAGAGATAGAATTTATAGAATTGGAGCTGTCAATCAAGTGTATACCTGGTGCAGGAGGCTGAGAAAAGGTATCGCCTAGGTACTTCTTCAATCGAGCACCATTTACTTTGAATATTTCTCCTGTCTTATTCTCTAGCTCATAAGCACCATAAGTAGTGATCCCCACAACTTTGAATGGACCTGCCCAATGTGATTTCAACTTACCAGGAAAGAGGCGCAGCCTGGAATTATAGAGCAACACTAGATCCCCTACTTTGAATTCTCTCTTATGGATCATCTGATCATGGATTCTCTTCGTGCGCTCCTTATAAATTCTGGAACTGTCATAGGCTTGCTCTCTGAGTTCCTCTAGTTCAGATAGTTGAAATTTTCTTTTCTCTCCAGCAATGTGCATATCAAAATTCAGGGCTTTCAATGCCCAGTAAGCTTTGTGCTCTAATTCGACTGGAAGATGGCAAGCTTTTCCATACACAAGTTTAAAAGGAGACATACCTATAGGAGTCTTGAAAGCAGTCCGGTATGCCCACAAAGCATCATCTATCTTAACTGACCAATCCTTCCTTGATGCATTTACAGTCTTCTGTAGGATCCATTTCAGCTCTCGATTAGTCACTTCTGCCAGACCGTTAGTTTGAGGATGGTAAGGTAATGCTACCTTGTGGGTCACCCCATACTTACTCATTAGGGAGTCGAAGGCTCGGTTGCAGAAGTGGGATCCACCATCACTGATAATTGCTCTGGGCACCCCGAATCTGGTGAATATGTGTTTCTTCAGGAATTTCACCACTGTTTTGGAATCAGCATTGTGGCATGGAATAGCTTCTACCCACTTGGAGACATATATACAGCTACTAGGATGTACTGGTTTCCATGAGATGAAGGAAAAGGGCCTGTGAAATCTATGCCCCAAACATCAAAAAGTTCTACCTCAAGAATACCTTTCTGAGGCATCTCATGCTTTCTGGAGATGTTTCCCATCCTCTGACAGGGGTCACAATGGGAGCAGAAATGGTGGACATCTTTATGTAGAGTAGGCCAATAAAATCCACACTCCAATATCTTTGCGGCTGTTCTTGTATAACCATGATGGCCACCTGCCTCTTTAGCATGACAGAATTCGATTACACTCTGGATCTCCTTATCTGGAAGACACCGCCTCATCAAGCCATCAGCACAGATCCTAAATAGATATGGATCCTCCCAGATATAATGGCGGGTTTCTGACAAGAATTTCTTCCTCTGGCTATAGCTGTAGTCATGAGGAATTAAACCAGTAGCAAGATAATTAACTAAATCAGCGTACCATGGTTCATCTACTTTTCCTATTTTGAATACCGTCTCATCAGGGAAGAATTCGTTGATCGGGATCCCATCATCAGGGATATCAAGTCTGGATAGGTGATCAGCAACTCCGTTCTGCTTTCCCTTTTTATCCACAACTTCTAAATTAAATTCTTGGAGAAGTAGGATCCACCTCAGAAGTCTTGGTTTCGATTCATTCTTCTGAAAAAGATATTTGAGGGCTGAATGATCGGTGTGGACTATCACCTTGCTTCCAAGCAGATATGGTCGAAACTTGTCCAGAGCAAACACCACAGCTAGCAACTCCTTCTCTGTAGTAGTATAATTTTTCTGTGCATCAATTAAGGTTTTACTAGCATAAGTGATTACCTTCAGCATCTTATCCTTCTTCTGACACAGTGCAGCGCCCACAGCATAGTCGCTTGCATCCGTCATGATCTCAAATGGTTCAGACCAATCCGGTGGGACCACAATTGGTGCTGAGCAGAGCTTCTCTTTGATAGTCTGAAATGCTGTTAAGCACTCTTCTGTGAACTGGAACTTGATGTCTTTCTGAAGCAAGTCTGACAGGGGTTTGGCAATTTTTGAAAAGTCCTGAATAAACCTCCTGTAAAACCCTGCATGACCAAGGAAAGATCTTACATCTTTAACGGAAGTTGGTGGGGGCAGTTTTTCTATTACCTCTATCTTGGCCTTGTCCACCTGGAGGCCTTCTCTTGACACCTTATGCCCAAGCACAATTCCTTCTTGTACCATGAAATGGCACTTCTCCCAATTCAGCACTAAGTTAGTGTCCTCACAGCGAGCCAAGATCTGGTCTAATTGCTCCAAACAAACATCAAAGCTTTGTCCATAGACGGAGAAGTCGTCCATGAACACTTCAATACTTTTCTCAATAAATTCATTAAAAATAGCCATCATACATCTCTGAAATGTGGCTGGAGCATTGCAGAGACCAAAGGGCATCCTCCTGTAAGCAAAAGTACCATAAGGACAGGTGAAGGTAGTCTTCTCCTGATCTTCTGGCGCAATGGGAATCTGGAAATAACCGCTGTACCCATCAAGGAAGCAGTAGAACTCTTTCCCAGCTAACCGCTCCAACATTTGATCAATAAACGGTAGTGGGAAATGGTCCTTCCTTGTGGCCTCATTCAAGCGCCGGTAATCGATGCACATCCTCCAACCTGTGGTTTGTCTCTGAGGTACCAATTCACCTTTCTCATTTGGCACTGCAACTATCCCCCCTTTCTTTGGAACAACCTGGACTGGAGATACCCACTGGCTGTCAGAAATAGGGTAGATAATACCTGCATCAAGAAGCTTTAGCACCTCGGCCTTGACCACCTCCTTTAGATTTGGATTCAACCTTCTCTGGGCTGTCTCACTGCCTTGTAATTCTCCTCCATATGAATCCTGTGTGTGCAGAAACCTGGATTAATCCCCTTGATGTCAGCAACAGTCCAACCCATGGCACTTTTATGTTTCTTTAGCACCTCTAGAAGTCTAGATTCCTGCAAAATAGACAAAGATGCAGAAATAATAACAGGCAGGGTGTTACCCTCTGCCAAGAAAACATATTTGAGATGGGAAGGGAGAGATTTAAGTTCCAAGGTAGGAGGCTTCTCTATTGAAGGTATGGGTCTTTGGATGGATCGTTCCAACTTTTCTACAGGAGGAGAGGAGGAACGAAAGTATGGCTTCCCTTGATTCAGCTGCTGGACGACCGAGGCCATCTCAAGGCTGTCTTTGTCATCCTCAATGGATCGACTTATTACCTGCTCTAAAGTATCAGAAAACTTAAACAAAGAATTAAAAGAATCAATACTCCTATAGGTGTAGTCATCATCAAGATCATAAGAATTATCAATTAAATCAGCAGAGAAAACAGCTTGAGAAGAAGTGTTTTTCTGCATCATCTTGTTTATGTCAAAGCTTAATTCTTCATCATGGAATTTCAAGGTAATCTTCCCCTTGTCAACATCAATAACAGTCTTTGCAGTTCTGAGGAAAGGCCTACCTAGAATCAGAGGTACCTCAACATCTTCATCCATGTCAAGGATCACAAAATCAGCGGGGAAGAAAAACTTACCCACACTAACAACTACATTTTCAACCATACCTCTTGGTGTGATCGATGATCTATCAGCTAACTGGAGTCTGAAATGAATGGGAACGAGATCACCTGCATGAAGCTTTTTGAACATGGTGTATGGCATCAGGTTGATGCTCGCTCCTAGATCGCAGAGACCGTATCCGCAATCCATGTCTCCAATTGAACAGGGGATGATGGGCTGACCAGGATCACCACGCTTTGGAGGCAGCATCTGTCGGAGAGCTGCTGAACAAGTTTCGGTCAGCTGGATGGTGTCCTTCTCTTTATATTTCCTCTTATTCGAAAGCAGATCCTTTACAAATTTAGCATAATTCGGCATCTGCTTAATCGCATCAATAAGAGGAATATTTATACTCAGCTTTCGAAAAACATCTAAAAATCTTCCAAATTGCTCATCGAGCTCTCGCTCTTTGAGACGGTTTGGAAACGGAAGTTCCTTTGCAGATATTTTTCCCTTTTTATTTTTAACAGCAGTAGAAAGAGAGGAAGAAGGAATAGGAGCCTGGGTCTCCTCAGAAACTACCTCAGGAGGGGCGGGATGCCCTGATGGTGCACCGGCGGTATTAGAAAGAGGCTCGGTCTCCTCATCAGTACGGCTTCCTGCCACTTTATCTTTGTTTAAGTTCCTTCCGCTTCTCAGGGTAACTGCTGCTGCTTCTTCAGAATCCTCACAGTCTTCGTCTGAGACCGACACTGCCTTCAACTGCTCCTTTGGATTGGTTTCTGGTTGGGAAGGCAATGATCCAGATGGTCTCTGCTGTAAGAGGAATTGAGTCAACTGACTCATTGTTCCTTGCATCTCCACCAAGGCATTCTCGAACTTCTGGTTGATTACCGTTTGCTGTTCTTGAGAAGCCATCAATTTTTCCACCATCTTTCAGACTGGCATTGTTTGAGCTCAAAGATGGTTGCTGAGCTTGAGGCTGCTGTGGCCGGAATTGATTGTATGGAGGCCTAACAAAGCCGGGTGGCCCCCCTGATTCGTCCTCTGAGGCTGCATTTGATGTGAATTTAGTGCATTGTTAGGATTTCCGTACCTCAGATTTTGGTGCTGATTCTGCACCCAGGGTTGCCTGTTGTTGAACTGGCCTATTACATTGGCCTCCTCGGTCTGCCTCATCTCGGCTACTTGTGGGCAATCCTCATAGTCGTGTGCTTCCCCACACTGTGAGCAGCAAGCTTCGTTCGTAGAGATTTTCTTGGCGGATTGCCTGGTGGTTGTCCCCATGGTGAGCTGTTCGAGCATTTTCGCCATGCTTCCCATCGTGGTCCTCATCTGTGCTTGCTCGGAGGCTAGTTGTTCCATCATCGGGTCTGGAGCTCTGGAAGAACTCTGACCTATTGAGAATACTCGTCCTCCGCTGCTACTCCATTGGCGAAGCTCCTCACAGTAGGACTCCATAGCTGCCATGAACTCCTCCCCACTTTTTGCTAGCAGGTTTCCTCCTATGGCGGATCTTATCTCGGCTCTGTTTTCGTCTTTTAACCCCTGGAAGAACCCCTGAGCCAATGAGGTGATGTCCTGACCATGGTGAGGGCACTGGCGGAGTAGCTCTTTGAATCGGTCCCACGCCTCACAAACTGTCTCACTACCCTTCTGTCTGAATGCCATCAGGTCGGCAATCATTTGTCGTGTCCTGGAGATGGGAATATACTTCTCGTAGAATTTATCCAACATCTGTTCCCAGGTGGTAATGATGCCTGGTGGTAGTCGATGGAACCATTTCGAGGCTTCTCCCGATAGACTGTGCTGGAACAGGCTCAATCTGGCGTACTCCTCCAATCCTTGTGATAAGCCCAGGGAATCCAAGTGCACTAGAAAGCGATGTACATGGTCCAGTGCATCTGCTGGGTCTGCACCTGAGAAAGTTCCTGCAGGGTGATTTCTAACAGCATTGGATGATGAGAGGTTTACCTTTTGCCAATCGGCTATAAAGTTCTGCATTAGATTTGGTCGAACCACTGGCCCTCTTGGTGTGTGGCTGTTGGTCTGTTTATCCTTCCATAGTGTATTGGCCACTGCAACCTCCTCCGATGTTCATGGTTTGTTGCCATTTGTAAATCAAGCTGCCATTCTTGCTATCAAGCGGGGTATGCTCCTCGATTTCGGGATCGAAGGCTGTATCGGAGGACCAGTTGAACGCGTTCTGCGCATCCACTAGGTGCTTATAATCAGCCAGAGAAAGGAACAAAATGAGTGAGTTTTAAGGTAATGAAAAACAATTGTATAAAATGGCACACAAAATAAATTAAAATCAAAATATATTACAGAGCAACGGTTATAAACAGTGTGTTGCAATAGAGTAACGAATTAACCAAGGCTAGGGACTAGACAAAAGTCAAGTCCCCGGCAACGGCGCCATTTTGCAAACGATTTATTTGGTATATTAAATACTAAGAAATATCCTAGAATTCAATAGTTTAAATATCGTCAGGTTGCAAAAATCCCGGTCGAAATAGTATAGTAATTAAGAAGCGACCGGGTGTCAATCCACGGGACTCGATGAGTAAGTCTAGCCTTAGGTATTGGTTAACTCGAAAGGGGGTTTTTGTTTTGGTTTTGGGTTGCAAATAAATAACAGGAAAGTAAATAGCAGATAAAGTAAAGTGATAGTTTTGGGAGTGTGAACGGTACTCTAGGTTCAGGGAGTTGTTTCACTAGCTAGGTTCTGCATATTCTACTGCTTAAGTGGAGACTTGGATCGGCTTGTAATTCTCAATTGTCTATTCTGTATTAAGTCTTAATTCCAGATAGCTCATCTAGACAGGGCATGTAGTTCTAGTCTAGACCTAGCAAGTATATCTAGATGGTTTTAATGCACAGAATTACTAGTCTGGTTGGTTCAATCCGGACTAAAGCTCCTAGTGACTAATGTAATCTATCCGATTGCAATTATCTCAGGTAACAGGTTAATAGGACCGTCAATGCTAATCACCTTATCTGATCATAACATGATTCGAGGGCTTATAATAACTTAGCAACGTTTATTAAAAGCACTTAAAAACATTAACCTGAACAATCCAAACTGTCTCAACAAGCAGCAAAATAATGCAGAGTTTAACTAATTACAACATCCCTTCCCCTAGAGTAAATCCTCTTAGCTAGACATAGCGGTTAAAATCATAAATGAGAGAGAGTTGAAAGAAATCATCTGTTACGAAGATCTTCTGGCTCGCTCCACCCTTTGTCCTTGCGCTATGCTGGCTGAGAGGTTGGATTCGGTAACAATGAGGTGAATTTTGGTGAAATGGAGCGAAAATGGAATTTTTGGGTGAGTTGTGAGACGTCCGGATGGGATGGGTCGGACTCAAATCCGGACGTGAATCCGGACGTGAGTTTTGTGTGGCGAGTGTGCGATGGGCTAGGTGTGATTTTTGTGTGGAGAAAATGGGATGAAAACGAGTTTTATGTGGAGTGTGTTTGTGTTTGAGTGTAGGTATGGAGATGGAGTATGGAGGGTTTATTATGAGGATGAGCAGATGAATGAAATGAGAGGAGGAGGATGAGGAGAGGGGTGGATGAAAACATCCGGTGCGAATTGGAATGAAGCTGGGGAAGGGTTTAAATAGGCTTGGGATTTAGACATTGGTTAGTGATAAATAGAGTAGGAGCATGGGTATTGGCTTAGTTTATACGTAGTAGCAGATTGATTGAGCTAGGGGATTGATTGATCGGCTGATAATTGCGCCGAAAGCGACAATTATCAGCGCGGTGATTTTTATTTTTCAATTCTGTGCCACGTCCGTATTTGAGTCCGTACACGGACAGACATCCGGACGTGACTATCCTAGCGAGATCTACTCTGTCCGCGTTTGTGTCCTGATTGCGGACAAGACTGTCTTGGGAGATCTGTGAGCTGTCCGCGTGGGCGTCCGTATTGCGGACGTGAGTGTACAAAGAAAACAAGATCTAGAGCTGTCCGCGTGGCCGTCCGGATTTGCGGACAAGAGACAGAGTGATCCTGTCCGGGTTTCTGTCCGGATTGCGGACGTGACTCAAGAGAGGAGGGAACTCGATCTGGAGATGTCCGCCTTTGTGTCCGGATCTGCCCGTCAGGACACATATCCGGACATGTGTAAATTTTTCTCTTTTTGTTCCAAAAGCTCTAAACTCCTTCCTAATCACGTCCTATGCCAAAATAACATGGAAATAGAGAGTAAATGCACATATCTAAGTAAAAGCATATGATAAGTGTGAAATGTGACATGAATTGTTATGAAAATAGGAAGTATTAAGCTCTAAAAGTATATATATTTCGCACTTATCAAGCTGCAGCCATCGTCTGCATCAACTGCGTCACAAACTGCTGCACTACATCGCCCAGCATCTCCCTGAGGGGTCACTGGTGTCCTACGAGGAGCCATTCTGAGATTACAGACCAAAACTTGTCAGAACTAACTCATACTGTCAACACTGTCAAACTGACTTAACACAACAAACACAACCCACAGACACCAAAGAAAGCCAAACCTGGCTCTGATACCACTAAATGTAACACCCCTGTAAAACCAGCCTAAGAGTTAAGGGTGCTACACGCCGCGTTACTCCTAATAACGCAAGGCTCTTAAAACACTTAAACGCAATAAAGGCCCAAACAAAGTTTACATAAATATTGCAAACTAATGTATTCAAATACAGCGGAACAAATACCAAATCCCAAATACGAAACTGAGTCAGAAACAGAAGTCAAAAGTATAAGGCCCGAAGGCTACAACATCTCAGAGTATCAAACTGAATGAATATAAAAGCGAATTGCTAAAGCTCCAGAACTTAGGATGATCCTCGCTGATCAATCTGCAAAAATGTTAGAAGTAGGGGAATGAGCACACAACTATGCCCAGTAAGCAGCGACCGTCATCAGTAAGGTCGCTCAAAACAATTGAAATCAGAAGAAGGAGAAGATAAACATTTATCCACAATTCTCAATATTCAGAAGCTTTCAGAGCAGAAACAGAGTGGAACTCAAGGGGGGTTCCCACATCAGAAACAGTCGGAGCACTTAAACAGAAAGGGGGACAAAACACAATGCACACACTCAGAAGGGTCGGAGACCCATAGACCATACCAGGTCTCTCGGCAACGCAGAAATGACTCGAAAGAGCCAAAGGGTTCGTCAACCCCACAGAACAAAGGGAATGACCCACACTCAGAATGACGTCTACATGGTATACCACGGAATAGCTCGACCCAGCCATTCACGGCTCAGAAACAAAGTGCAATGTCCCAAAACAGAAGGGTTGCTTAAACAGAAGCAAAGTGGCATTTAAATATGCCAAAACACTCATAAATCAGTAGTACAGAACATAAGGAATCCAATGCCGCAGACGGCACTCAAATCGGAGTTCAAACGAAGAAGTTATGTTGAAAACAGAGGGGTGTCCGAACTTGTGTCCGGACGTCGAAGTTCGGACACAAGTCGAGACTCAGAAACCAGAGAAAGCCAAATGTCCGAACTTGTGTCCGGACATCAATGTTCGGACACAGTCGAGTTGAATCAGATAGAGGAATTCAGCATGTCCGAACATCCAAGTTTCGGACGGATGTTCGGACAGGTTTTAGGGAAAGCACGCGGAAGGTCCGACTTGTGTCCGGACGTTGAAGTTCGGACACAGGTCGAACTTAAACCAGAGGGAAACTTGAGGGTGTGTCCGAACATCCATGTTCGGACAGATGTTCAGACATACCCCGAACTTGAAAATCAGTAAGGCAAGAACGCACTGTCCGAACTTCAAAGCTCGGACAGAAGTTCGGACAGTGCGAAAACTGCAAATTCCAGAAGACGAACAGAGCAGAAAAACAACGCAATCCAACACCACGAATTGCCAATTAAGCACACACACCAAATCAGACATTAAAACAGGAAACCATGGGGGTTTAGCCATCCAAAATCACAACAAAACGCTAATAGAATCACACAAAAATCAGACAACGCTCTTGCAACACCCCATGGCTGAACTTCCAAACTGAATCGAGTAACCACCTACCTCAATTAGCAGCAGAAAACAACGATCTGAATCAACAGCACAGCCCGAACAGCTCTCCAACCAGACCCGAACACAAACACTGAATCCTCACAATAACGATAATCCCAAAATCAGAAACACGGAAGAACCCTAGACCTTGCAATTACAAAACTGTAACACTTTGCATCACAAACCTGAAACCGAGTGTACGAACCTCCAGCAATTCGCAGAGCACCGCCACACGCAGAACACAAATCCAACGCAGAGACAATCGATGAGCTCATCACAACAACCATCCAAATCAGAAACTACAGAGAAGAGGAACTTGCTCTAAATTACTAGTCTGAAATTCGAGAACCAAACCTGAAGGCGGACAACGGATTACACAGCAGCAGAGGTCCCAACCAGATTGCAGTAGATCAATCGCCGTTTCAGCAGAGGAGGAATTAGAGAGAGAGAAGGGAAGAGAGTAAACTGTCGTTCAAACCACGATCGAGACGCTCCTCACGAATGGACTGACGTGAATAAATGATCGGGAATTAGAAGTGATTAAGAAGGAAATAAATAAGTAATTCCTTTACTTATTATTAAATAATCTGATTACCTTAAACAGCAAGGGTAATGACCACCTCGCCCTTGGCAATTAAAAGAATACCACCGGAGTCCCAACTGACGGTCATAATGTAATCCATCTTAGAATAACATAATAACGGATAATATAAGGTAGGATTGTACGGGATATAACATAATGTATTGTAATGCATTAGGAGTGTTAGAAGGACATTAGAAGAGGGAGCTTTAGATGGAGAGAGTTAGAGTTAAATCTGTAGCATAACTATGCTAGGAAGAAACAATGTAAGTGTTGAAATGGAAGTTAGGAAATGAGTGTGTCAATTAGTATAGAAATGAGTAAGGAGTGAATGGATGAACTAGGGGTATTAGGAGGTTTAATTAGTGATAAAACATGTGGGATTAGTGTAGGAACGATGGAGAAGTAATGGGGAAAGATAGAACTGAAAACAGAAATAAAATGCAAATACTGGGTCGGACCGACCTTGGGACCGGACTTGCAAGGTCGGTCGAGCCATATTTACAAGGACGAAAACCTTCTGGAATGGACCGACCTAGGGACCGGACATGCAAGGTCGGTCGGCAGAAGAATTTCCCGTAATGCAACCTACTGGAATGGACCGACCTTGCGACCGACTTGCAAGGTCGGTCGGGCTAAAATTCTCCGTCGTGTAAGTTACTGGTGTGGTTGGGACCGGACTTGCAAGGTCGGTCGGCCCTGAAATTTTCCAGCGTAACTCCTTATTGACTTCGACCGACCTTGGGACCGGACTGTAAGGTCGGTCAGGTCTTACAAAAAAAATTAATTAAATTAAATAATATATCTATAATATATATACGTATACCCAATATACATATGTACATATATGTAAGTGTACCATTGTTAAGTAGGAAACAAACTAAAGTAAGTAAGCATCGTGTAAGTGCAAGGATTGTAAGGACTTAGTAAGTAAGACTTAAGAAACATAAGAGTAATCGAATTAAGTTAATGATAGTTAGATTAATCAATCAATTGTATGTATATAGGATTTGATTTGTGAACACCGGAGGAACGTTGGGATACAAGTACAATGGTGAACGGTATGAATTCCTCATGCCCCGTATGCTATCTTGGTTACTCTGATTTGTGTGTTGTGTGCTAATTGATCACCAAATAAGATAAATGCACGAATCGAGTTACCATGCATACTTGTGAATATGTAGTGTTGTAGTTGTGAAATTTTTCTTAAATCTTAGTTTGTATAATTCATGAAATGTATGGATGATAATGTGTGTGTATGTATGATATACTGTATTGTGACCGAATATGTTTGTGATTGGACTTCTAACTGATTCCTAACAAGCTAACCATCTAAACTTAAATTGGTAATTAAATTGGAATGAGTAGAAGTCCGGTATAGTTTCGGCCACGCGTGAGGATGAGGAGACACAAAAGGTTGGATCCGATTCCTGACTCTTAAACTGGTCCGCGGCCCAAATCCCTTAAGTGGGTAGCATCCCGGATTGGTGAGTCAAGTAAATCCCGGTGGTGGGACGGTGTAGTCCCCGGGCCGGAGGTCATACCGACTTAACTTGAGTATGAGTAAGTAAATAAGAATGAGTAAGTAAGTAATGGAAGTAAGTAAGTAAAGGAAGTGTAAGAATGTGTAATGAGTAAAGAGTAAATGGCATTCCAATTAACCCGGATGCGTAAATTGGCTAACACGGTGAAGGTAAGTAAGTGTGTGTGCTATGTATTGCTATCTTCCATTGTATGAAGTATTGCATGTGAATGTTTGTATGCAAGCATATATGTATGAAAAAAAATGAAATGAACCGCATGCCTATTTGACCTTAATTAGTCGGCTTGCCCTAGCTAGCACGCGGTATATGCGGAGTTCATGCGCAGCTTTTGCTGAGCCCCTTGGGGCAATGTTTTTACTACACGCAGGTGCAAGAGAAGGATGAAGGTTGTGAAGAGATGTAGCTTTGTTTCTTTTTGTATTGTAATTAACGGATTATGAATGGTGTACTAAGTAGTACAGGCTTTAGCTTTTGATAGCCGGTGTACCATGGGGTACACCTTTTTGATATTGATAGGATGGAGATTTGGGTAGATGAGTAGCTGGTAGAAACTCATTCTTTTGGGAAGATTGGTAAAGGATGTAATTCGATACTTTAAAATACTCGTGATCCAGGATTGTAAGTATGTTCTATTTTTTGGAACTAGTAAGTATTGTAGTAGCTCGGTGTACTATGATCATCAGACCGTGACTGTAAGTAAGGTAAGCCTAGCTAGCCGTATGGGCGGTTAGCGCGTTGTATCACCCGCCGTAGTAATAGTAGTATTTCCGCTGCGAACTGATAGGATTAACAGGACGATTAGACGGTAAGCATAGGATTAACGGAGGGGTGTTACACAAGGTCAAGAATAGTGTTGACCATTGACTTGATTAGGAGTTAAGTTATTTTTGTACTATTTGGGTACTATTCATAAACCAATGCACATATTTCTGATTTTTTTGAAAAACATTGAATTAGGCATTCTAATGTGGTAAATTATGTCACATTAGTATTTAAGGTATTCAAGGCCCTAAAATCAACAAAACTCATTTTGAAGACAATCTCACAAAAATGTGCTTTAAAGAAGCTTAGAGCACATTTTGTGTTCTAAGAAGTTTCTGAGTTGGTTTCCCTTGATAACGGTTTCATTGTGTTTATTCATGGGTTATAATGCTTAGGACAAAATTGTAGGTCTTAAGGAGTTCATTTGTGCATATATTACCCTAAAAGGTCAAAGGGTGTCATTTTTGCTTTCTGACATACATTATTGTGTTTAATTTGCTTTCAAGGCATGTTTAGGCCTTAATTTAATTGAGATATGTTTAATCAATGTTTAATTAGTTAGGGGTATTTCAGTCAACCCCCTTTAAAGAGACTTCATCCGAAGTCGTCTTTCTCGAATAGTTTATAATAACTACCCATATAACCCATAATGCACATCTATGTGATGTAACATTCACGCATAATGTGTTGTGCTTATATCGCACATAGCCCTCAATTTTAACGTTACTTCAAGTATGACGTGATTCCTATCAGTTCTACAAGCCTGACAACCTCTCCGAGGTGTCCATATAATTCAACATTCCACATTCCATCTCTATGATTCAATCAGTATCTAAGCGATACTATGTTTGGTATCTAAACGATACAACAAGAATTGAATTCATAAGAGAATATACATATTATATATATATATATAATATATATATTATATATCATCAACCTTCATACATACATACATAACGAGTATCTCATAGGATACTTACATACAAGTACACAAACATACACCGGTGCGCAATGCGCATACAAACAACCAAAACAACGTATGCCCCGCATACAAAAACACAAAACCTAGTGCACAGCCAAGAGGCTCTACCCCCCCCTAAAAGGGTTACGCCCCTGTACCCCACAAGTATTCACGGACGCTACTCGAAGAGCGCTGGATACTTGGCTCTCATCGAATCCTCCAACTCCCAAGTGGCCACTTCGACCTCGTGGTTCGACCAAAGGACTTTGACCATGCAGACGGTCTTGTTCCTGGTCTCTCGCGTCTTCGTGTCTAGAATGCGGAGTGGAGTCTCCTCGTATCTGAGTGACGGGTCAAGCTCTAAGTGCTCTGGCTCCAAAACATGCGAAGGGTGAGGGATGTATTTCTTTAGCTAAGAAATGTGGAATACATCATGCACTCTCCCGAGCTCAGCAGGTAAGTCTAACCTGTAAGCTAACGGGCCCATTCGCTCCGTAATACGATACAGACCAACATATTTCGGGCTCAACTTGCCCTTCTGTCCAACCGAAAGATGCCCTTCATAGGTGACACTCTGAGGAAGACTCGCTCGTCGACTGCGAACTCGAGATCTCTCTCGGACATCTGCATATGACTTTTGTCTATCCTGGGCAGCCTTCATGTTTCTACGGATCTGTAAGACATCCTCTTTTACATGCTCTAGGCACTCGGGTCCAAGGAATATATTCTCGCTGGCTTCATCCCACAGAGAGGTGTCCTACATGGTCTACATACAAGCCTGGAATGGTGGCATTTGAATCGACGCATGATAGCTGTTGTTATAGGAAAACTCAATCAGGTGTGACCGATCAATCCAGCTCTCCTAAAATCTAAGGCACATGCTCGGAACATGTCCTTCAATGTCTGAATGGTTCTCTCACTCTGACCATCCGTCTGTGGGTGAAAGGTGGTACTTAGCTTCAGCTTCGTACCCAATGCCTCCTGAACTTGCCCCCAAAACGTGATAGGAATCGAGGGTCTCTATCTGACACAATCGTCTTCGGCACGCCATGGTGTCTGATGATCTCTCGCTGGAAAAGATCCGCTAGCTTGGGAACTTTCCAGTTGTCCTTGATAGGAATAAACTTAGCCACTTTCGTCAATCTGTCGACGATCACCCAAATGGTGTTGGAACCTCCCTTAGTCGGTGGAAGACCGACAATGAAATCCATGGATAGATCCTTAACTTCCAGTACGGAATGGGCATAGGCTGCACCAAACCTCCTGGTCTTCTATGCTCGAACTTGACTTCTGACAGGTCAAGCGCGGGACAAACTCTGCTACATCCTTCTTCATGCCACTCCACCAAAGTGAGTCTTCAGGTCTTTATACTTCTTGACGATCCCGGGTGGATGCACAAGGAAGAGAAATGAGCTTCACTGAGTATCTTCTCTTTCAACTGTGGGCTGCTTTCTGGGATGCACAATCTGCCATTCAATCTGATAAGCCCATCATCTCTGAGTCTGAAATCATATTTCTGCCCTTCGAGTGTGCCGTCAACTAATTGCTGCCTGAATGGTCTGTATGTACTGGTCGCTCTTCTGAGCACAACGTACTTCTTGACTAGGCTACTGCTGACATGGCATGTAAGGAGTGAGCTCTTCGGCTCATGGCATCGGCTACTATGTTCGCCTTCCCCTCCTTATACTTGAGGTCGATGTCGTAGTCCTTCAAGAACTTGACCCATTGCCTCTGCCTCATGTTCAGATCTTTCTGCGTGAATAGATACTGAAGGTTTTTGTGGTCGGAGTAGATCGTCACTATGACTCTGTACAAGTAATGTCCCATATCTTCAAAGAAATAACAACCGCTCCCAACTCCAAATCATGAGTCAGGTAGTTCTTCTCATGTTTCTTCAGCGGTCGGGAGGAGAAGGCCATGACCTTCCCATGCTGCATGAGTACACACCTTAGCCCCATACCTGAGGCATCACAATACACTTTGAACCCGTCGGTCCCTTCAGGGATGGAAAGTACGGGAGCTGACGTCAGAAGGTCCTTCAGTGTCTGGAAGGAACACTCGCAATCAGCATTCCACACAAACTGGGCGTCCTTCTTCATCAGGTTCGTCATTGGCTTGGATACTTTGGAAAATCCTTAACGAATCACCTATAGTAACCAGCCAACCCCAAGAAACTACGGATGTCTGTCACTGTCTTCGGTCTTTACCAGCTCTTGACTGCCTCGATCTTCGCAGGGTCGATAGATATCCCGATGGCTGAGATGATATGCCCTAAGAATGCCACACTATCTAGCCAAAACTCACATTTCAGTGCTTGGCGTTAGCTTGTTCTCCCTATAATCTGTAGAACTCGTCTGAGGTGAGTCCCGTGCTCCTCCTTAGTCTTAGAGTAGACTAGGATGTCGTCGATGAATACTACAACTGATGTGTCGAGCTTCTCTCTGAACAAGCGGTTCATGAGGTCCATAAATACAGCAGGTGCATTCGAGAATCCAAATGGCATCACGGTAAACTCATAGTGACCGTAACGCGTCCAGAAAGCCGTCTTCTCGTTGTCACCCTCTACAATGCGTATCTGAGGGTAGCCTGATATCAAGTCGATCTTCGAGAACACTGATGCCTTTAAGCTGATCAAACAGGTCGTCGATGCGTGGAAAGGGGATCTTGTTCTTGACTAATACTGCATTTAACTCTCGATAGTCGATGCAGAGTCGCATGCTCCCATATTTCTTCATAACAAACAATACTGGCGCTCCCCATGGAGATACACTCAGTATAATAAATCCCTTGTCCAGTAGATCTTCAAACTGAACCTTCAATTCTCTCATTTCGGTTGGTGCCATCCGGTAGGGTGCCTTGGCAATAGGCCCCGTTCCCGGCATAAGGTTAATGGAAACTCCACTCTCGTACTGGTGGCATGCTGGTAATTCCTCAGGAAACAGATCTGGGAATTCGGATACCACTGGTATATCCAGCTCCATCTGCTCCTCGTGCCTCGTGTCAGGACGTAACACATATAAGTTGTATGGCCCTTTCTCACCTCCTTCATCAAAGTCAACGCTGACACTATTTTGATGGTGGGTTCCTTCGGCACACAACGGTAGGAAATAGCCTTGTCCCCAGGGCTTTTGAGTAATTGTCGGTGCTCGGCACAATGTTACCGGCCCTTGTGTCTCAGCAGCCAATCCATACCGATGATGACGTCGAAAATCAAACCCTTTGAACTCAATCAAGTCGACGGGGAATATCTCGTCCCGTATCACAATCTGCAGGTCGGTGTAGTGTCCCGTGCATCGCACTCTCTCCTAGATGGTAACGTGACAGTGAAGTCGGAGAGGTGCTCTAGGGTCAATCCCAACTTCTTTGTGAAAGAAGAGGAAACAAAAGAGTGGGATGCCCTGAGTCGAATAAGATTGATGCATCGGTGCCATTTACAGGGAAGGTACTTGTAGTTATTTTTGGATAAATCAGCATTGCGGCTATAATGGTACATGAAAAAAATTTGGGTCATTGCAAGTCTTACCAGTGATGACGTTGCCAATCTTCGTGGCCTACGCCACATTCAAGATATTGAGGGTTCCACCCTTGTCGGATTCATGGCCTGGATTAAAGAGTCGTATAAGAAAGAGACGAAAACAAATTATGAAAGAACTCCAGAACTACAATTTTATTTTCAACATGGTATACATTTTGCTTGCATAGAAAGCTAATAGCTTACAACATTACATCAAAACTCTCTAAATGTCAAGTTTAAACACCCCGGTTTGATATGGGTAGCGTTGACTAAAGCTGGTGGTGTGCGGGTTAACTTAACCCGCTTGATCCCGTGGAACTAACCTCGAATCTTCACCGAATATCAATACATCTCCGGATCTTAGGACTAGCTTCCAAGCTAAATCCTTCTCTTCTGGTCGCCGTACATAAATTCTGCTTCATCTCCAATGGAGAATGACACTATCGAATACCCTTTGCAATGGACTCGAGTGTCTCATCCCAGTCCTGGTGTAATCCCAGTCGTCCATCTTTTTCGTAGAAGTTTACAATGAAACGTCGACATCAATGTCGGGTACTGGTTCGTCTTCAAACTGCTGCGCGGTTTCCACTGCTGTAATGGTATGAAATATACCACGCTGAAAAGGCTACGATACCTACCAGAAGGACCTACCAGAAGGGTCTACCGGAAGGGTTTACCTGAAGGATTTCGACCGGTAGACTACTACATGAGGGTCTCTACCGGTAAGGTGTTTTACATGAGGAAATAATCCAGTTCGGAAGTGAAGATCTAGCCCGGAAGCAGTGGCTCGGTTTGGAAATACTACGCCGAAAGGGAAAGCTCGGACCGAAGCTACAACATCAAGATTATCCACCAAAAGAGTAAATATTGTATTATATAAGGGTACCACATGTATAGGGGCTAAAAAGTAAACTTGGCCATAGAAAGTCTATAAATAGAAGATGGTGGCTCATTTCTAAGGGGACAAGTGAGAATAAGAGAGAGCTCCCCCCAAAAGCTCTCTAGAGTTGTAACCAAGGAAATAAATAAGAACGCTGTCTAGAAGTGGACGTAGGTCGTATTATCGGGTGAACCACGATACATCTGAAGTCAAACGATGTCAGTGGGTAGCATCTTCCATACCGTTTCATTTGGCGCCGTCTGTGGGAAATGAACAGCTTCCCAAGCAACCACGATTCAACCGCAAAGAGTCCGTCCAAGATTATTGGTTGGGGTCGTTTATCATAAATCATGAATGCAACTATGTCGATAATTGAAGAATCTGTTAATAGATACCTTCGGATGATCCTCAAAGCCAATGAAGCGGATCGATTAAGGAACTCCAAAATCTCCGTAAAAAGACTTCAGATCTAGAAGTTCGTTTTCAATATATTCAAAGCGTCTTGCGGCTAAATAAGATCCGGAAGATCTTGCTCTAACTCACGAAATAGATTGACCGCATTGCTTCTTCGATCACGTCGAGGCGTAGGTGGCAGGTTCATGAAAGGGAGAATTCAATGGACCAGATCCTGATCGAAAGAATGTCAACTAAGAAAGCTCCATTCCTTTCCAAAGACTTTAGCAAGATCATCGACGAACAAATCAGGAGAAATTCTGTAAAGCTTGGGCCATATCTTTGGAATTGAACCTCGGGCGATATCGGCCCTAACTCATGATTTAAATTGCAACAATGACAGTTAAAGGTAAGGGACTATCCGGGGTCAGCGACGTCCAGAAATCTTGTCCCCATCACCAGGGAATTCACATTCGGCACGACGCTTCAAGTTCCATCCTCCAGAAGCGAACCAAGTCCCTAAAGGATATTTGATAGGAGCTCTAAGATCAATAAGATAAGTCGAAATTTCTCCTCCAAATTTAAAAAGCTTTATTAGCTATAGCAGTGTGCTTCCATTTAAAAAACCGATGGATTCATCAAAATTCACTCACTTCTATCATAATGTCAGGATGATACAACTACGGTGTTGATTCGAAAATACCGGAAGATAGGAAAAGAAATGCGCTCATCACTCAGGAAGATTCTCTTCCACACTCTGCCAGTGTTCTACCGAAAAAACGCCGAGATAAGCAAATCTAGACGCAAACTACTACTCCGAACGTTGCTTCGATTCCGGTCAAGGCACAAGTCACTGCATTACCGAAGAATTTCTTGTCACGGAAGTACCGGTAAAGGTACACCATAGAGGTAAGTCAATACTGTGGCCTTGATCGCACTAGGCATAGCAAGATGACTTTTCTCTAAAAACCATGAACAATTGGATCACGATCGTGCATTGCCCCATTGGTTGAGAGAAATCAAGATCAAACTACCGGTAGAAATCCTTCAATTATAAAACTACCGGTATGCTTCTCAGTCACATATAATTACCAGTAACCCTCTGTCTTAATTAATATTTTGATGTTTCATCTAATTCTCTCCTCAGCTTGAGCTGTTGCCTAAGTAACCATTATGTTTCTACACTTCTTTCTCGCTATTGCACACTGTAATTCAGTCTACCTTTGCGCCACTGTTTTGGAAATTCATCAGCTTAAACTGAAAGCCCTTATGGCTGGGATTGTGTTTGTTGTGCCCTAAATTGTTTTTTTTTTTTTATTTTTTTGTTTCTGATTTGCAAAGGGAGTTTACGACAATTCTAATTGTTATTATATTAGCTTCGAGGGGAGGTTGTTTCGATTTTATTTTTGTTAGTAAAGATTTACTAACTTCCCTTTTCTTCCCTTCCTTATTTAAATTAATTATTATTTCTTTTATCTTATTTGTTAAGTTAAGGGTGGGAGTTGCTAGTTTTTATTTTTATTTTCCTCCTCTCCCTCTGGCGCATTGACGGCAGTTTACACCTCAATCTCCCTCTCTCCTTTTTCTTCTCTCCAAGTAAAGTTCCTCCCTTTGCATCCTTCTCATCCAATCTCTCTCAAGTCTAAATCATTGGAATATATGCTTGTGGATTCGTTCGTCGGTCAATGGTCTTCAAGGTTTGTAGATGTGTATTTCCATTCCGTTTCTCGTTGAGTTTCTCTCTCCTTTTCTAATTTTGATTTTGGGAATTCTGGGATTTGTTGTGTTGAGAGTTCGTTGTTCGACAAGGAATTCGAAGAGGGCGATGTGTGGAGTCTATAGAGGAGATTTGCTTTGCGTCAGATGTGAGGTAGGTGGTAGATGGATTCAGTATGGTGTGTTCACCCATTGGGATTCTAGGTCTTGTTTTGTTTGTGAATTTGTTTGCTTTGATCTTTGATTTCGATGTGAATCTGGATTGTTTTTGATTTACATTTTTGCTCCTCTTAAACCCCATGGTATTATGTTTGATTCTCTATTTTTATATCGAAAGTGTTATGTTAATTATAATTTTGACAAACTAGTACTCTTAATTCAGCGATTATGCTTTTGATATAATTTGAATGCGTTCACCACTATTTATTGTATTAATTACATCTGTATTCCCGTAAGTTCTTCCCTGCGGTTTTCTTCAAATTTTGTAAACAATTGGTAATTAATTCCCATTCAGATTTGAAAGTATTTTACGTGAGGTGTTTCAATTGTTTGAATGAGTTATTGTGAGCGCTGTAGGATTGGTTTATTTTCCCTTTGAAACAACTAGAGATTTTCGAGTGAAAATGTATTTTATATACTAATCAATATGGTTATCATTATTAAATTAATAATGTTTGTTAATATACGGTATTTTAGTCTATATACTATTTTATGTTGTTTCACAGTAAACTTGTGTTTGAATAGTAATAAGTTTAAGTTGGACTTTTATCCCATATTACTGTACTATTTTATGTGTTAACTATTATGTTGTGTAAATGTCATGATTATATGATCTAAGTACGATTTATGTATAGCAATCATGTTTTGCGTATTTGTTGACCGTATTTTCTACATAAATATTTCAGAGGTACAATATTATATATACTATTATACATATCACGATTATTCAACTTTTTTTTTCATAATATATACATATAGTAACTTTGCTTTTTACATCAAGTGTGTGCTAGTTAAATATTTATGATGACATACGATTTCGGAGTTTCTGTGGCACTTAAATATATCTTTCCATCTAATGACTAAATATACAATTCATAAACTGATATAGTTAGTGCTAAACTCGTTTATTATCCAGAATTTCTCGTTTCTCTTTTTATACTCTATATAAAGGTATACTATGGTTTCAATTCTGGCCTTTGGCTAAATACTTATATATGTAAATTTATATGTATTCGGATTATAAGTAATTTGGATATCTTCTTTTGAGTATTCGGTTGGACACGATTTCTTTTCTTCTCGACATCTTATATACAAATCGTATACTTGGTTTTCCGAAATTGTGTGAATTACGTATGTATATGATTTCAAGTTACTTTATACTGTAGGTGATAAACTGACATGATTTGGGTGCGTTTACCCTAAAATTTACTCTTCTATATCTGTTTTAATTGATTTCTGGTTTTGATAACTCATAATACATTCGCAATCGTCCGTATCAACATTTGATAAAGTTACAAGTTGCTTTTGAGAATAATACTTTTATAAAGTACTTAATTTGGCCTAGTGCTCGGTTCCGTATATGTCTATAACGTGTTGAGCTTTTTTTTTTCTTCCATTTGAGTTAAGGACACTTTTTGAATGATTGCTTGAATTTATTATATGCTTAAATACGTTTTTACTTGTTTAATCTTAACTCGTGAATTGCGAATTATTGTTTTAGTGGATTTATTATCTTCCAATGATCAACTGCATATACGTTTTCGATCAAACCCTTATTTTGTTTGCAAGTGTACTATATATTTACATATTTTCAACCGACTTTACCGATAAAATTTACATATAATATACACCTTATACTGATCCTTACGAATGTACATGTATAATTTATATTGTTTTATAATGAGTTGGTATAACAGATTTTGATCGTATATATATTTGTATATTCAAGCGGTACGTATGTGAACATGTGCACTACGCATATGTTTTTTACGTATATAAATCTTTGCGTAGTATTTTACATAAAGTTTCTATGTTTACGTATGTATAATTCGGTTTTGTGATATTAATTTGGTGATTGGCTTCATAAATGATATGTTTTGGGACCTAGTTTATTGACCTATTTGTATGCTCTGAACTAGGGTCCCCTAAAAACTATGTTTTCGATAACGTTCTGATGTGTAAAGATTCTGATTTGCTTCTGTTTAGTTTTGAGTGATGACAGCTTCTGACATGAGACCTGCTTGTGCTTTGTCTCATTCTGTGTGTGTGGCTTCAGCTTCGTTTTGTCTTCTCTGTGTTTGTCAACCTTGATTTATGTTAGAAATATTTTGGTGAGAGAAATAGGCCCAACGAGGGAATTATATAAAATACCCATGCAGACTAGTAAGGCCAATAACCCATGAGGTTCCATCCTAAAACCAATTGGCATTAGGTGGATAGCCCATAGGCTATATGACTACTTACTAGGTATATAATTTTTCAATGTGGGACTCACACTTGATCTCCAACATCCCCCCTCAAGTGTGAGTCTTTCCACTCGGTACTGGCCCGGTCTCTTCTTCGTGACACAGTCCAATTTTTTTTACGGTACTGGCCCGGTCCCATCTCTTGGTTTATCATGACACAGTCCGTTTCTACTCGGTATCCATTAGACAGTGGTGCATTACCCAAGGTTGAACCTGGGCTCTGATACCATGTTAGAAATATTTTAGGGAGAGGAATAGGCCCAATGGGGAATTATATAAAATACCCATGCAAACTAGTAAGACCCAATAACCCATGAGGTTTCATCCTAAAACCAATTGGCATTAGATGGAGTAGCCCATAGGCTATATGAACTACTTATTAGGTATATAATTTTTCAATGTGGGACTCACACTTGATCTCTAACAGTTTATGGTTTCCGTTTTGTGAAGATTAGATTTGTATTGCAAATGAGCTTTGTAAAGAAAATATGCTTATGATTTATTTTCTTCTTTCGATAGTCTATATGTGTGACTTACTATTTCTAAAAAGCTTTATGGTTTCTCTAAAAGTCTTTCGTTGTTAAGTTACCTTGTGACCTCTGTTTCACTATGCTTTGTATTTGACTTCGCATCGTTTTGAGGTGCTTCCATCTGATTTTGATTCTGAATCTGATTTGCTAACTTATGTCTATATAAGCTATGTTCTGTAAAAATGTTTTGAGCATGCTTATGCTGATGAAGTTTATCACATACTGAGCTGTGGTTTGCTCACCCCCTATATTCCTCTGATTTGCAGGTTTTAACTCCTGGTTGGAGATTCAGCTTTTGTGTTTGGTTTTGGCTTTTTGGTTTTGTACACTGTAATGTCGGCTTTGAGGCTCATTTGTATTTAGCCTCTATTGTATTTGGCTTCTGCTTGTAATTTGTAAGAGAAGTTGTAATATTATTGTTAATATATGTGTTTCAGATTTGTTTTGGGTTTCGTTAGTGTGTAGCCTTGCGTGTCTTAGGTAGTAAGCGCGTGGCGTGTGACGGGCTCGCAACCAGGGTGGTTTTAAGGTCGTTACAGTGTTACGATTTATTTTTGCACCTAACCATATGCTACACTGTCTAGTTGGGATGCATCTGTTTTGGAAACTTCCAAATGGTGAGGCACAGTTGTGTTAACACTCTGATTCCGATTTTTACATTAGAAATAAGAAATAGATTTTAATTTAAAAGCTGGGAAGCAGAGAAGAAAATGTGGTGTTTATTATTGCAGTGTTTTTGTTTCCTAAAATACTTCAGCAGATTAATTTTTAGATAACTATATTTTCCGTCTGCTTATGAATTACTCCTGCTTTTTTACTTATTTCCAAAACTAATGGGATAGTACAGGCTGGTCCTGGTTTTGCTCCTGCCATTTGTATTTCAATTTTCAACTGTTATAGGCACATGATGGTATTAATAAAGTCGCCACAAAGAAGCTGTATGCCCGGTGAAGAAGAGGAAATCACCGATGAAAATTATCGAAGTCTCTAGAATAATTTTTCATCCCACCGGTAAAGTCACCCTACCGGTAATGTCATCCCACCTGTAGTATCATCGGTATGGAAAAAGCAAGCTCAGGGCCAGTAGCATGGAAGTTACGGCAGCACCACAGCACGCATCAGTAATCAAGTCAAGAGCACCTTACAAAAAGGACACCAGTGGAGGAATGAAGAGGGATGGTAAACTATGAGGGCAACTGAAGCTACAAGGAAACATCTAAGATAAGTCCAAAGTTCTTAAATCTTCTTATATCTGTGATACCATGCCTATCGCTTCTCCATTGTTGCAAGTACTAAGTGGAACCCTCCATGTCATATAAATACTGTCATACCTGCTAGCTTTTAATCGTCATTTCACACCCGTTATACAGGCTTTAAATAAGATTAGATTGGAAAACTTGAATAGTCTGGTTAGAAACATCATAACAGTCCCTTTGCTATAGTTGTTCATTCATATTTACTGTAGTTTTACTCCTGGTTACAGCATTCATTGTTAACGTTCACTTTGCCGAGGCATACTGCAAGAGTTTACAAGGTTTTTTACTGCTGTCAATTGTCCAAAAAATCTCAGAACTCCAGTTTTGTTAATAATTGGTTTAGAACCTAGGAGAATGCATAATACGTATCTTTGCTGCTGCTGTTGTGCTTCAAATTTTGTCTGATTTTTGTCCAGATTAACTATTATTTTAAACAATTGTTGCTGCTGCAACTTCTGGTATTGATCAGCGTATTACAAAACCGGTCAACCCCTTAAGATTCATAGTCTTGAATAGATTTTTACTACCATAGTAAAGACCTGCTGTGACGATCTCTTTGGCCAAGTTCGCGCTAATTTGGCCATTCGAAAACTTTGTTTATTGCTGTTTAGAGTATAGGGAAACAGTGAAGTACATGCAATCTGTTGCTGAGTGTTTTAACTGGGAATTTTTAGCTAGACTTTACCAAAATTAATTGAATTGCACTAAGCATATACTAATACTGTAGTCAATGGCCTGTTATTTTACGGTATTAAAGCTCCATTTTTTATGGATTTTATATTCTGAACCGTACAATTTAACGGTCGACACTGACCTGCTCTATGAGTTTGATTGCTCTTAATGGCAGCTTTGTTGAGTGATACGCAAGGATGGTGGAGTTAAGGATTTAATGGATTGTATGGGGCTTGCGGACTAGCTTTTACCAAGCTATAAAAAAGAAGAAGTCCGGTAGAAATATCATACATCACCCCGGTAGAAATATCATGCATCAGCCCGGTAGAAATGTAACTAGGGGAAAGTGTAAACCAAGGATGCCCCGGGAGTTGACGTCGTCCGAAATTTAGCTCATCCGGAAGACAGTTTTCTTACTTCTATCTTATTAATCTCTTTTGCAGCAAGTAAAGTATGTTTTAGCAGATTCACTTACTTTTAAACCTTACCAGCTGTTGTTAAAACTAAAAGTTGCTACCATATCTTGCTCCTGAAATCTTAAATCGTACTTCCGGCAATATCTTTCCAAAACTATGCTACTATGCTTCAGGTCTTTGCTGCCAAAATATATCGTACTTAAATTCTTAAGATATTACCAAAATTGGCTACTGTCACTTAGCCCTGGAAAAAGTAACCCGAACCGGAAAAACTGAACCGAACCAATCCGACCCGAATCCGAATCTCACCGAAACTAGAACTTGAAAGATGACCCAAAATCCAAAACAAACCGACCTGGACCAAACCGAACCGTATTATTGTAAACCGAGAATAAACCACAATCCACAACCATGCGAACCGAAGTCATCCGAACCAAAATCAAACGAACCGAAGTCACCCATAACCCACGATGACCCAAATCCGAAGTGACCTGAACCGAAATCAACCGAAAACCAACCGAACCGAACCCGAACCAATCAGTGTGACCCGAATAAGTATATCCATTGTGATCCGAAATAATATATTACTTTAATTATGGGAATCAATGAAAAAAAAAAGTTAATCATTACTTAATAAGTGGCGTACGTATAAAAAAGTATTAACAAACTTAGTACAAGACAATTATTTTAAATTACCACAAATATTGCATTATAAAGTTAAAGTAATTAATTATCATGCATCTTCATTAATCGCACAACTAATGATAATTGATGATAATGCGTTTACTCATCATGTTAGATTCATAAGAACCAAAATATTTTTATATTTAGGCTCAAATTCTTCAGTGATTCGTATCATTCTTGTATTAACTATTCATATATTGAAGTTGTTTTTATTAATTTGAATTTTTCAAGCCTCTATCCAATCTTGTGAAAAATTCATCCTTATTAGCAAAATGCATAAATTTTTAATATACTTGAAGGTTTTTACCTATGTAGCAAAATTCTTAAGCTTCTCAATAGTTCTCCATCATTAACAGTTTTTAACTACTGTAAAAAAAACTCATCAAAACTTATTAACTAATTCCATTCGCTAACTATTAATATATTGAAAAATCAAGTTACTACACTTTGATACAAATTTAATAACTATCCACAAAAAACTTATTTGTACTCATCTCAAAATAATGAAACTACTAAATAATCTAAAGCTACATCAATAATTATATTAAGTTATGAGTTGGTTACTAAAGTATAACATGATGCAAATTATAATTATTAGTTTAAATTAATCTTTTATATACATTCATACTTGTTGAGATTGATTGAAGTCAAATTTACACATCATGATTATTGAGTTGTTTGATTTTGTAATGTCAACCGAATTTAACCAAATAATTGACCTGAATTAGACCCATGACCCGAAAAAATCGAATAAACCCAAGGCTATCCTGAACCGAAAATTACCCGACCCGAAGTCACCCTAGCCGAAAGTCAACCAAACCGAAAGTCACCCAAACCGATCCAAACCGACCCGAAATTTCAACAAACCAAACTCAACCCGAACAAACCGAATTCACCCGACCCGATCCAACCAGAACCAAATACTGAACAATTTGAAATCAACCCGAACCAAACTAAACTGAACCGAACCCGAACTGATTGACCCGAACTGCCACCTCTACTTCAGATATTTACGCTGCTATTGTCAACCAAAACTTTCTCTAGTTCCTTCAATGTTGTTTAAACAGTGTGTTAACATCGGGTCTGATTGTTGTTGTTAATAGAGTGCGAGAGAGGGAGTTTGATAAAACAATGAAATGTCATTGTGTATTCAATTGTATTCATCAGGGTTACAAGTGTGTGTATTTATACAACTTATAAACTGTATATTAAGGCCCGTCACACTTATGGGCTGTATATGTAATATTATTTCGGCCCACTATACGCTCTGGGCTGTTATGCCCCCGCGTTCTAAACAACGGGTCAACGGGAGCTTAGAACAGAACTGCAGAAAGAGCAAAGAAGAGAAGGTTTCGTCAACGCATCCGCGAGTTGTTCCTTACCGGCAGATGAGCAATACAGAAACTTCTATTCCTGATTCTCTCCCGCACGAAGAAGAAATCAGTTACAACATGTTTCATCCGCGTATGGAACACGGGGTTCTCGGCAAGGTAAGTGGCACCAATATTATAACATAATAAAGACTACAGTTTTGAAATTGGAAACCCTAATTCCTGAAATAGGTTTAGAATCCAAAGAGTTTCGGCTGTAGCATTTGCAACCGCCTTAAATTCAGCCTCTGTCGTCGATCTAGCCACTAAAGATTGTTTCTGTGAACTCCATGACAGGAGCTTGTCGTCCATGAAGATGAGGAAACCAGCAATGGAGCGATGGTCAGATGTAGAACCCGCCCAATCTGCATCAGAAAACACGCGAAGTGAACCCAAAGGAGTTGAAGGTATGAAAAACCCTAATTCGCGACCGCAGAATTCGTTTTACTGCCTGTCAGTGTATTAGTCTAGGGTCATGCATGTACTGACTCACTTTGCTCACAACAAATTGTATATCGGGGTGGGTTATAGACAAATATTATAAGGAGCCACCACACTTCGGTAGGAAGTGGGTTCTAGATATAGAACAGAATATGTAGAATCAAGAGGAACAGTAGAACTCATAGGGGTAGATATGGGTTTGGATGTATGCATGTTTGTGGAGGTGAGGAGTGTGGTAATGTACTGTTTTTGTAGTAGTAATAGGCCAGATGATGACCTAGTGGCAAAGATACCAAGGAAAAAAGGACAAATCTCCTAGATCCTTAACAGGGAATTTAGATGAGAGACTGTATTTCAGTGTAGTTTGAACATTGAGAGAGTTCCCAGTGATAAGGATGTCGTCAACATAGACAAGAACAAACACAATGTCATTTTGGTGATGGAAGGTAAAGAGAGAGGGATCAGTGGTGGAGGCTTGAAAACCAATGTCTAGTAAAGTAGAGCTGAGAGTGGAGAACCAAGCCCTAGGGGATTGCTTAAGCCCATAAAGTGCTTTCCTAAGGTTGCACACATACTTAGGATAGGTAGGATGCACAAAACCAGGAAGTTTTCTAACAAAGACTTCCTCCTCAATATCTCCATTCAGAAAAGCATTCTGAATGTCAAGCTGTTAGATAGGCCAGCGAAGAGATATAACAATGGATAAGACCACTCTTATAGTAACCACCTTTACCACTGGACTGAAAGTCTCACTGAAATCAACTCAGTAATGTTGTTTGAAGCCTTGAGCAACTAATCGTGCCTTTCTCCTTTCAATGGACCCTGTAGATGTCTTCTTTGTCTTTAGTATCCATTTCACCCCTAAAATTGTAATACTCCGTATTTTCGTTTTTCAGATTTCATGACATAACAACGTTATTAATTAAAGTTATGCTATGTGTGCTTTGTTTAGTTGAGGGGACGTCAGAGGCATTGAATTAAAAGACGGGGGCAAGGAGGTCATTCCCCTCTCTTTTATTTTGGTAAGACTTATTAAGGAAAGATAAGTCATTTGTTTTCTTTTACAATTCACGATCAAATTTGCAAACCGCTCGCTCTTCCTCGCGACACTTTGAGCGCTCTCTCTTCTTCTTCTCCATTGGTGTGCCTCTGGTTTGGTGTGGATTTCTGCTGCGTTTCTGTGTCGATTTTCTGCTACTGCTGTGCGGGCTCTTCTCCTCTGCAAATCAGGTAGGTCCGTTGGTGAATTCGGTGGTGTTGTTGTTTTGAGAGGAGCAGTTTCTGATTTTTGTCTTCTGATTTTGGGGGCTGTTCTTTACGAATTCAGTGGCTGATTGTGCTGTTCGGGGTTGCTGTGTGTCGGGTCTTCGCTCTGCTTCAGACTGGTGTAATCTCCTCTGCGAATTGATGTAAGTGGGGATGAAATCGGGGTAGTTTTCTCACCCTCGGGGACTGTTTTAATCTAGCATTTCTGATTGGGTGATTTCGATGTGATTGGGTGATTTCACGTTGGTTTTGCGTTGTTGATCGATTGGCTAAACCCCCGAGGGTACTGATTTACAATTCTGTGGATTTTGGGTGAGTTTGTGGTGATTTTGGTGGTTTTCTGCGCGTCTGTTCTTTCTGATTTTCGCCAGTTTTGCCCCGTCCGGACTTGTGTCCGAACATGTAGGTTCGGACAGTGCTTCGGGCGCGTTTTGATTTTCGGGAGTTTGAAGTGTCCGAACATCGGTCCGGACATGTAAGTTCGGACTCGATGTGAGGACGGTTTTCGGAAATGAGTTTCGTCATGTGTCCGAACTTGCAGGGTCGGACGCAAGTTCGGACACGAGGTTTGCTCTGGCTTCTGCCTTTCGACTTACGTCCGAACTTAGACGTCCGGACGCAAGTTCAGACATCGACGTTTTCCCAACCTCTGATTCTCGGCCTCTGTCCCAACTTGCAGGGTCGGACGCAAGTTCGGACAACCCACTATTTTGAGCATAACTTCTTCGTTTTAGCTCCGTTTTGAGTTCCGTTTGCGGGGTCAGATTCCCCTATTTGTGTACAAGCTTCTTATGCTGTTTATATGCATTTCCATGCACTTAAGATCTGTTTTGCGAGCTTTTGGTTTTGGGACCTAGTTACTTTGCTTCTAAGCCTTGGATAGTCGGGTCGGGCTGTCCCGTGGCATGCTGCACAGGAATTCCTTCTGTTTATACTCCTTAGGGTCTCCCTTAGGACGTTATTTGACCGACGGGTCTGTTAGCTGTCTTTACGGCTTCTGTTGGGGATCTTCGGATCCATAGGACATTATGTGAGTCCTTCTGTTCTGTTAGCTGGTTACTAGTGTCCCACTCTTCTGTGTGTTCTGAAAGTCCGACTATGCCTTGATGTAATGTCTGCTCTGCCTTCTGATTTGTGACTTCGATCTGTCTGTTTCCAAGTGGCTCTCTCTCTCTCTCTGTTTGTACAAACTTCTGCTTCTGTTTTGAGTAGGCTTCCTTGAGGAAGTCTTCTCTTACTGGGCTGTCTAGCTCACCCATTTTCTTTGTTGCAGATTGAGCTCGTGGGATCTTCTCTCTTGTCCCCTTCTGGAGCTTCGTTTACTTTATGCTTCTTTAAACTTTGTTTATTATGCGCGTTGGACGCTTTAGAGCTTTTGTGTAGCCTTCGGGCCTTTCATTGTATTTGACTCATAAGCATTTGGATCTTGTAAACCCTTTTGGTATTTATGCTAGTTCGTTATTTGGTTTTGGGTATTGTTTTGCTTAGAGCCTTGCGACATTAGGTAGTAGACTCGCGGCGTGTAACGGCCCTAACTCCTAGGCCGGTTTTGGGGTCATTACATTTAGTGGTATCAGAGCCAGGTTGCTCGTTCTTTGGTGTTCGTGGGGTTTTGTCTGCATGCGTGGGTGTCTGAAAGGTCTGCTGTTTGGTGCTTGATGGTTTCTGATCAATCTTGGTGTTTGTATCTTCAGTATGCCTCCCCGACGTGTAGGACGTGGTGAAGCTTCAGGCGATGCTCCTCAGGGGAACATTGCAGAGATTGTGCAGCAGGTGGTGACTCAGGTGTTGCAGACCGTAGGGACCACTGCTGGTCAGGCGAAAGGAGCCGGTAACGTGGGGGGCAGCAAGGTGAAGGCGCTTCAGGAGTTCCTGAAGCTGAAGCCGCCTTCTTTTGATGCTAGTGGCGACCCACAGGAGGCGAGCCACTGGATCACTGCGATTGAGGATTTGCTGAGGGTCATGGGATGCGAGGAGGATCAGAAGGTTGGATTCGCTACTTTCATGTTTCAGTCTGAGGTGAAGGAGTGGTGAAAGTCAGTTGAAGGGAAGTACCCCCACCCATGGACATGGGAGCAGTTAGGGGCTGCTTCAATCAGCAGTTCTATCCTGATGTCTTCAGGGATCCGAAGATAGTTGAGTATGAGAGGCTTCGTCAGACGAAGGAGATGACAGTGGATGAGTACGTGCGTAAGTTTATCTCCCTTTCTAAGTTTGTACCTGAGCCGGATGATAACTGGAAGGCTAGGAAGTTTGAGGCTGGTTTGAGGGGTGATATTCGAGCTGCTGTGGCACCTTTTCGCCATAAGACCTTCAGGGACGTAGCTGATGTGGCATTGGTTGTGGAGTCTGAGCTGCAGGCTAGGCAGCGGTATGAGAAGAAGGACCAGAGGCCGATAAGGGCAAAGACCAGAAGAGGAAGGGTCGTGTGGAGGAGCCCGAGAGGCGTGAGCAGCTTTCTTCTCAGAAGAAGAAGTACAGAGGAGACCGGGGTTCTTCTTCATCAGCATCTCCTGCTGTGGAGAAGTGTGCCGAGTGTGATCGTTTCCACCCAGGACGGGAGTGCTACAAGAAGTCCGGGGCATGCTTTAAGTGTGGTTCGCTAGACCATCGCATTGCCCAGTGTCCACAGGCTAGAGGTGGAGGTAGCAGCGGTGGTTCTGAGGGCCGAGGTGCTGGTTCAGGGTCCGGGCAGAAGGCTGACCAGAAGAAGTCCCAGACCCAGGCACGTGTTTATGCGCTAGCTGGTGAGCGAGACCGTGGCTCAGACAGAGTAGTGTCAGGTATTCTTCAGATCTCTCCTCAGCCAGTATTCTGTTTGTTTGATACAGGAGCTACCCACTCCTTTGTGTCTGCTGATTTAGTGGGTAGTCTCGGGTTATCTGCTGTGCCCTGTGTGATGTGGATGTATTTCTAGCCCGTTGAGTGGCGTGCCTGCTTGTGTGCTTAGTTCTGTATGCAAGTCTAGTCCGGTAGTGATCATGGATAGGACCTTACCTGGTAATTTGATTCCTATGAGTATGTCCTACTTCGATGTGATTTTGGGCATGGACTGGCTAGCAGAGCACCATGCCCATATAGATTGTGCAGCTAGGAGGGTTGTGTTTGATAGACCGGGTGAGACCGTTTTGCTTTTGTGGGGAACTCCATTCCCTGTGCTCCTGTGTTGGTGTCTGCTATGCAGGCAGTCCGTTCCTTGAGGAAGGGCTGCCAGGGTTTTCTCTGCTTTGTACCTGAGGTTAAGGAGGGATCCCAGTTGGAGGATATCCCCATTGTGTGTGAGTTTCTAGAGGTGTTCCAGGACGATGTGTCAGGGCTGCCACCTGATCGTGAGGTGGAGTTTACTATCGAGTTAGCGCCAGGGACTCAGCCTATCTCTAAGGCTCCTATCGCATGAGTCCGGCAGAGCTTAAGGAGCTGAAGGTGCAGCTGCAGGATCTTCTGGATAAGGGTTTTATCCACCCTAGTGTGTCTCCATGGGGAGCACCTGTGTTGTTGTGAAGAAGAAGGATGGCTCCTTCAGATTGTGTATCGACTATAAGGAATTGAATAAGGTTACCATCAAGAACCGGTATCCTCTTCCACGCATTGATGACCTCTTAGACCAGTTAGCGGGAGAGACAGTCTTCTCGAAGATCGACTTGCGTTCTGGATATCATCAGCTGAAGATTAAGGCCGAGGATGTGCCTAAGTCTGCATTTAGGACCCGGTATGGGCATTATGAGTTCTTGGTCATGCCTTTTGGTTTGACCAATGCCCCGTCGTTCTTCATGGATGATGAACAGAGTGTTCAAACCTTTCTTGGATTCTTTCGTAGTTGTTTTTATTGACGATATCTTGGTGTACTCCAAGAGTGCTGAGGAGCATGAGGAGCATCTGAGGATGGTTCTGCAGACGTTGAAGAGAAGGAGTTGTATGCCAAGTTGAAGAAGTGTGAGTTCTGGTTGGATAGAGTTGTGTTCCTTGGCCAGTGGTTTCGAAGGATGGCATTTCAGTGGACCCAGAGAAGATTAAGGCGGTTATGGAGTGGGCGAAGCCCACTAGTGTGTCTTAGGTGCGCAGTTTTCTAGGATTGGCTGGGTACTATAGGAAGTTTGTGGAGGGTTTCTCTAAGATCGTATTCCCCTTGACTCGTCTTCTTAGGAAGGATGTCAAGTTTGATTGGAGTGAGGCATGTCAGGAGAGTTTCCAGGAGCTGAAGAAGAGGTTAACTTCGGCTCCGATTTTGACGTTGCCTTCTGGGACAGATGGCTTTGAGGTGTTCTGTGACGCTTCCCACGAGGGGTGGGGTGTGTTCTGATGCAGCAAGGAAAGGTGGTAGCTTATGGGTCATGCCAGTTGAAGCCGTACGAGAAGAATTATCCTACCCACGACTTGGAGTTAGCTGCTGTGGTCTTCGCCTTGACGATCTGGCGGCACTATTTGTATGGGGTGACGTGTAAGGTCTACACGGATCACAAGAGTCTCAAATATCTGTTCACGCATAAGGAATTGAATTTGAGACAGCGGCGTTGGTTGAAGCTTCTGCACGATTACGACCTGGAGATCCTCTACCATCCGGGTAGAGCGAATGTGGTGGCAGATGCCTTGAGCCGTAGGGGTGCTCCTGGGCTTGCTTGTTCTTTGTCAGGAGTTCAGAGGTCTGCTATTGAGCTTCAGCGTATGGGGATTTGGGTTGTCAGGTCCGACAGTGCTGGGATGATTGCTTCTATTCAAGTCCAGTCTACACTGATTGAGCGGATTAGAGATGGTCAGAAGTCTGATGCTGAGTTGTGTAAGGTCAGGGAGAAGTTGTCCGATAGTCAGGAGTCAGAGTTCTCGGTGCCCAGCGACGACTGCCTACGCTTTAGAGGCAGAGTTTGTGTGCCTAGTGGAGGCGACCTTAGGCGAGAGATTATGTAGGAGGCTCATGGAGCTCCTTATTCGGTACACCCAGGAGGGGTGAAGATGTACCGGGACCTCAGAGAGTCTTTCTGGTGGGCGAACATGAAGAGGGAGATTTCTGATTTTGTGGCTCGTTGCCAAACCTGTCAGCAGGTGAAGGCTGAGCATCAGCGGCCTGCGGGTCATCTGCAGCCCCTTCCCATTCCTGAGTGGAAGTGGGAGAGCGTTGGTATGGACTTTATTGTGGGGCTTCCTAGGACGTCTTCTGGGTACGATGCGCTGTGGGTGATTGTGGACCGGATGACGAAGTCAGCCCATTTCTTGCCGGTGAGAAAGACTTTCAGCCTTGAGCGCCTGGCTCGGCTGTATGTTGATGAGATTGTGAGGTTGCACGGTGTGCCGGCGACGATCGTTTCGGACAGAGATCCGAGATTTGTATCTCGCTTCTGGTAGAACCTGCATAAGGCGTTGGGGACGAATTTGGCCTTCAGTTCGGCATATCATCCTCAGACCGATGGGCGCAGAGAGAGGACGAATCAGATTTTGGAGGATATGTTGAGAGCTTGTGTGCTTGATTTTAGAGGGAGCTGGGATCAGCATGTGACATTGATTGAGTTCGCCTACAATAATAGCTTCCAATCGAGTATTGGGATGGCCCCATTTGAGGCGCTGTAGATCTCCCATTTGTTGGGACGGCCTGTGAGAGAGAGCGATTGTGGGCCCTGAGTTGGTGCAGGGAGCTGTGGATAAGGTTAAGACTATCAGGGAGCGTCTGTTGGTTGCCCAGAGCCGGCAGAAGAGTTATGCAGATCAGAGACGCCGTCCGCTTGAATTTCAGGTTGGGGACCACGTGTACCTGAAGATTTCTCCAGTTCGGGGTTGTTCGTTTTGGTAAGTGAGGCAAGCTGAGTCCTCGGTTCGTAGGGCCTTTTGAGGTGCTTGAGAAGGTTGGGCCGGTGGCTTACAAATTGGCATTGCCACCAGCTCTAGCATGGGTGCATGATGTGTTTCATGTGTCGATGCTCAAGAAGTATCTGCACGATCCTTCGCACGTGATTGACTATGGTCAGCTTCGACTCCGAGATGATTTCACTTATGAAGCAGCTCCGGTTCGTATTTTAGCACGGGATGTTCGTCGGCTTCGTAGCAAGACACTGCCTATGGTTAAGGTGTAGTGGTCTGATCAGTCCGAGCGTGAGGCGACGTGGGAACTCGAGGGAGAGCTGCGTGCCAAGTTCCCTTCCCTCTTTGAGCAGTGAGGTATGTTGAATTTCGAGGATGAAATTCCTTTAAAGGGGGAGTAATGTAATACTCCGTATTTTCTTTTTTCAGATTTCATGACATAACAACGTTAATTAAAGTTATGCTATGTGTGCTTTGTTTAGTTGAGGGGACGTCGGAGGCATTGAATTAAAAGACGGGGGAAGGAGGTCATTCCCCTCTCTTTTATTTTGGTAAGACTTATTTAGGAAAGATAAGCCATTTGTTTTCTTTTACAATTCACGATCAAATTTGCAAACCGCTCGTTCTTCCTCGCGACAGTTTGAGCGCTCTCTCCTTCTTCTCCATTGGTGTGCCTCTAGTTTGGTGTGGATTTCTGCTGCGTTTCTGCGTCGATTTCTGCTGCTGCTGTGCGGGCTCTTTCCTCTGCAAATCAGGTAGGTCCGTTGGTGAATTCGGTGGTGTTGTTGTTGTTTTGAGAGGAGCAGTTTCTTTTTGTCTTCTGATTTGGGGGCTGTTCTTTGCGAATTCAGTGGTGATTGTGCTGTTCGGGGTTGTGTGTCGGGTCTTCGCTCTGCTTCAGACTGGTGCAATCTCCTCTGCGAATGATGTGTAAGTGGGGGATGGAATCGGGGGTAGTTTACTCACCCTGGGGACTGTTTTAATCTAGCATTTCTGATTGGGTGATTTCGATGTGATTAGGTGATTTCACGTTGGTTTTGCGTTGTTGATCGATTGGCTAAACCCCCGAGGGTACTGATTTACAATTCTGTGGATTTTGGGTGAGTTGTGGTGATTTTTGTGGTTCTCTGCGTTTCTGATTTTCGCCAGTTTTGCCCCGTCCGGACTTGTGTCCGAACATGTAGGTTCGGACAGTGCTTCGGGCGCGTTTTGATTTCGGGAGTTTGAAGTGTCCGAACATCGGTCCGGATATGTAAGTTCGGACTCGATGCGAGGACGGTTTTCGGAAATGAGTTTCATCATGTGTCCGAACTTGCAGGGTCGGACGCAAGTTCGGACACGAGGTTTGCTCTGGCTTCTGCTTTCAACTTACGTCCGAACTTAGACGTCCGGACGCAAGTTCGAACATCAACGTTTTCCCAACCTCTGATTCTCGGCCTCTGTCCGAACTTGTAGGGTCGGACACAAGTTCGGACAACCCACTGTTTTGAGCATAATTCTTCGTTTTAGCTCCGTTTTGAGTTCCGTTTGCGGGGACTGATTCCCCTATTTGTGTACAAGCTTCTTATGCTGTTTATATGCATTTCCATGCACTTAAGATCTATTTTGCGAGCTTTTGGTTTTGGGACCTAGTTACTTTGCTTCTGAGCCTTGGATAGTCGGGTCGGGCTGTCCCGTAGCATGCTGCGCAGGAATTCCTTCTGTTTATACTCCTTAGGGTCTCCCTTAGGATGTTATTTGACCGACGGGTCTGTTAGCTGTCTCTACGGCTTCTTGTGGGATCTTCGGTTCCATAGGACATTATGTGAGTCCTTCTGTTGTGTTAGCTGGTTACTAGTGTCCCACTCTTCGTGTGTTCTGAAAGTCCGAAGAGAAGGGAAGAAATGGTGTCAAGCCAAAACGGATACATAGAGCATCCGGCCGCTTTAGCCGGATGGAAGTGGAAACGCATAGGGCGTCCGGCCGTCTCCAGCCGGATGGGGATAGGACTTAGGCAAAGCAAAGTATTGTACGACTGACCGTCTGTGGTCAGTCAAAGATACTAGGAGAGGGTAGAACCGTACTTATACATGTAAAATACAGGCTGGCACCATAAAAACCAGGCCCAAAATACTATAAATCGGGGTGTACCCCCATGAAATAAGATAGCAACATTTGGCAGTAAAACTTACATTCAATTCCAATAGAAGCTCTCTTTCTCTCTCTACTTGTGTGACTCTGTAATTGAGACCAGGTAATACAGGACAGGTGATCGGATTGACCATGCTAGGATTGATATACTGTCATTGCACTAGGATCAGATCGAAGGATACTAGGATTGATACTGTTTCGTTTCATTTGGCGCCGTCAGTGGGAATCGAACAGCAAGAAGCAACCACAAGACCACCTAGAAACAGGGGAGTAATCTGCGACGATTTGTAGCGAAAGTTCTGAAATAACTAATGACATTTTTTGCAGGATCGGAACACGAAAGATGGCTCCAAGATCGAAGAAAACACTGAAGAATGCTACCGAAGATAACAATCGCTCTGAAGAAGGAATGAGTTCGGAGATGCCAGAAGCCATCTCCAAAAAAGATCTCGAGGACATGCTAAAGGGGCTAGTCAGATCCATCGACGAAGAAATTGTAGAAGGAAATGAGACTTTGCAGCCGGAACTAATGCAAAGGGACGAGGAGTATCAGAGAAAATGGGACGAAATGACTGAGGCCATTGAGCAGCTGAAAAACAGAGATTCCAAAGGAAGTAATGGCGAGGAAAGCAAGGATAGGAAGCGCAATTCAATCATTAGCGAAGAAGAGATGGAAGAAGATGACCAGATAGACATGAGCTTGTACCCCTTCTCAGAGCGGATAACAAGCAAAACTCCTGCCGCACTTCATCGCCCCGGCGATTGAGAATATGATGGACTGGGATCCCGCCAAACATATTAAGAAGTTCATGTTTGCGATGAACACTCAGGGGATCAGCTCCCTCGCCCTCTGCAATTTGTTCCCCGGAACGCTTTCGAAGAGAGCGTTGGGATGGATTTCCACGAGACCACCACAGTCCATCACTAGCTTCAAGCAGCTGACCGAGGATTTCCAGCAATACTTCGCTGCGAGTAAGAGGGTTAAAAAAGAAACAATAGAATTGATGGACGTTAAGCAGTGAAAAGGGGAAACCATGAAGGAGTACAACGAGCGCTTTCCTAAGAAGGTCGCGGAGATGATGATGTCGACGAGCAAATCTTGATTAAGGCCTTTGGTAACGGCCTAGCTCAGCCTCGACTTGCTGGAAAGATCACAACGAAGGTGCCGAAAACTCATGGAGAATTAGCTGAAATGATCCATGATTTTTTGAAATCTGAGATAGCGGAAAACAAGGCTAAAGAGCTAGCGGACAGCTTCAAAACCGCAGGGGCGCCGGAAAAAAAGGAGGGGCATGGAGGAAATGCCGGAAGGGGAGGGTCAAGGTACAAGCCATATTATGGCAAGTCTACTGCCGGATCTTCCTCTCAGGGAGCCCAACACCAGGGGGCAAGAACCTTGTTCTACATTGACCGGAAGTATGCTTCTGCAGTAAGAGAAGGGTACCTTCCCCAGCCTAGAAGGCCGCCGCAGGGGGAAATTCCGGTTGCATTCTGTGAGTACCACGGGAACCGCAGTCACCAGACGGTAAACTGTGGTACCTTGGCCAAAGAACTTCGAATCATCGAGGAAAATAAGAAGAAAGGAAAGCAGTAGCCGGAGCACAAAGGCAGTACGGCGGCCAACAGGGTAGTACCCAGAATGCCCCTCGAGGGCGACAAGAGGAAGAGATTCACCCCAGACTTGATCCCAGCAAATCAGTGGGAATGATAACAGGTTTGGAAGAAGGAAAGTAAAGTTTTTCTCCTTTCATTCAGGATAACATTCGGAGTTACAATTTGTAACCTGCTTTAAGATGAAAATTTTACATCACATAGATTCTCAAGAATCATGTTACCAAAGGAGAAATAAAATTCCCATTCTTTTGCATTTTTACTTTAGAGCAACCCCCTTCTTTTCTAAAGGGAAGGCTAACAAAACTTTCTCTAAGGAAACTCACAGGACTTTTTCAGAGGTAGGACCACTAACCCCTAATGAAAGAAAAGGCACATTCATCAAGTACATCAAGAACTCCCGGAGAAGAAAATCGCCAAAAAAGAAAGTTTTCTCCAATTTTCTTCTCCGACGAGGATGAAGATGGAGTGCTATACCCACACAATGATCCACTTGTCATTCGTGCACAGGTAAACGATCGGATGATGGAGGGAATTTTAATCGATAGTGGGGCCGGAGCAAATGTTATATCAGCCGAAGCGGTTAGGAAGTTGGAGGTGCCTGAGGACCGGATCAAGCCCTATTCGGCGGTTCTAGGAGGATTTGTAGGAGGAGTCTCTACACGTCTTCTCGCAGTATAGATTTCACAATGACCCTGGCCAAGGAGACGAAAGAAGGACAGAGAGACTCACAGCTTTATTGTGCCAGGTCTTTCTGGATATAACATGTACCTTGGAAGGCCAGGAATCAATGCTTCAAAGCCATCCACATCACTCATCACTTAAAAATGAAATATTTAACCTCACCGGGAAGGTGGTTACAATAAGAGGAAGCCAAAGATGGCCTGAATGTGTGAAGTCGCATTGGACAGCCTTCCTAGTGAGGAGGTGGTCAAAACTGTGGGATCGGACAAGGAGTTCAAGGGAAAATTGCCTTCTTCCCCAGGGCCGAGTCAAGAAAAGGAAGGATGTCGAGTAGCCCAGGTGTGAGCCTCGATTTTAAACCCTATCCTATGTGTTTAAAGTTGATTAGGATCTAATCGAGTTTTAGGTCCACTTATAACCTAAGATTAATAACTATGTCATATAACAATAATTATTAAAACCTAAGCTAGCTCACTGGAACCTATTATGAGTCGCCACCTAATTTTTATCTAGGTCAAATTAGGAAAGGAGAGTTCGGGTTCGGGGGCTTGATATTCGACTTAATTAGGGTTCAATTACTTTCATTACCCCTAGAAGTCATTTTTCCTCTACTTTTTAATTACGGCTTATTACGAGTCGTTTTAACCGAAGTGCGCGAGCTTCTGTTTTTTTTTTTAGCATTTTTTGATAGAAAATTAAAATAAATTAAAGATTCTAAACTAGGGTTTCGGAGGCAGAATTAGGTCAAATTTTTTTTCGTCCGTGGCTACGGACCTAATGTCCGAACCCACGGACCCTAGTTAACCTATGTGAACATAAAATCGAATTAAATAGAAACGCAATTTTGCAAGGTCCGGTGCCACGGACAGGATGTCCATGGGCCCGGACATTATTTTAGAAAACCTAAATTTTGAAAATTTTGAAATACGCCCCCGTCCGGGGGCGTCCGGGCTTACGGACAAGGCGTCCGGGACCCTGGACATAGCGTCCATGGGTGCGGACCGCCCTCGGACGGTGGCTTACGGATGTTCCCGACGGTGTTTTGAGCTCAAATGTTATGGGTGTGTAGCTTGAAAGATGTACAAGACGTTAGTGATTGAAAGTTTTCAATTTGAAATCGAATTTAATGTGAAACTTAACGAACAAGTTAGAAGGAAGAAACACAAACAAACCTTAATTCAGAAGCAATGAAAAATCAATTCGGTTAGCAATTTTAACCAGTAGTGTATTTAGACCAAGGGTTAGAGAATTCGGTTTTTACCCTGTTTTGATTTCGAAAATTGTTGTTCCTTCACGTCGGGAATCTCTGAAAGCTTCGTTGGTGGCCGATCCGGTTCGACTTTGACACGAGCTTTGACATCTTCTTCCTTGTGTTGTTAAGCACGTCTTGGCTCTGTATTTGTGGTGTTTTGATGCTTGGAAGTTCAATGGGAGAAGAAAGAATGTGTTTTTGGTGATTTTGGGATGATTTTGGTAGAGTTTCGGTATTGGGAGTGTTGAAAACGTGAGAGGCAAATAGACGGCTGTGTTCTCTGACTATGGGAATGTTCTCCTCTGCCATAGGTCGTTTTTGGAAGGTCCTTTTATAGAAAGAGCAAGGCCATGTTGATAGAACAAGATTTTTATCTAAAACCTGATTTTGTGCTCTAAGGGAATCTGATTTTTTAAAATATGTTGCAGGCCGATAAAAATTATGAAATTTTAACTGAAGATAAAAGATGAATTTTAAGAATTTTGAGAGTTGGGATCGGGTTATTTTGATAAATAACCGATTAGATAAAAATCTCACAATCTGGAATCTCCCATAATTCATAACTTATTATGGGAAAGTCGAAATAACGAAATTCCAACGACATTAGTCTTTAACAATCATCCTCTATCTTGTGTTAAAATTTCATGACGTTTGGTTTGATTTCGGTATTTTTCATAGGAGAGAGAAAATTGCAAAAATGATTGAATTTCTCTTTTAAAATTTGGGATAAGGTTCCAAATAAAATATTTTTAGGTTTATGACTGTATGTAGTCATGCTAACCATGTGACAATTTTATTTTAATTTTGGAAACCTTTTATTATTTCTATTTCGAGGTTATTTCATGTGTTAATTAAAGAAATTAGCTTATAATATGAATTAAAAGCTAAATTTCCAGAATAAATATTATCAGAAAATCATGAAATACCTTTCATAAACTGACTACGATATTTGGAATTGTTTGGTGATGATGTACAAGTCATATTAAAATAGAAAATCCTGAGAATGTCCCTGGAAAATCCTGCATTGGTGCACTTTGACCATTTTGCCCTTTGTAACAGTATGCCTTTGAGACTACTGGGGGGGTTGAAATTTTGGGTATAACAGATTGCCCCACATCAACTAGGCTTTGCAATGAAGATGAAAAGACTAGTTGATGCTTGAGTGATACCCCAAAATTTTTGATCCTAAAAGACCTCGTATGCCATTTGAAATCTAGTGGGTTGTGTCGAGCTATTCGAAGACACTGACTACCTAAAGGAGAAGGAGATGTTGTTGAACTATTCGAAGGCGCCAACTACCTGAAATGATGATATGTTGCCGAGCTATTCTAAGGCGCTGACTACCTAAAGTGATGAAAATGATGTCAAGCTATTCTAAGGCGTTGACTACCTAAAGTGATGAAAATGATGTCAAGCTATTCTAAAGCGTTGACTACCTAAAAATGGTGAAAATGATGCAATGTTTTTATTGGAAGCAGGTAAACTGGGGAGTGGTGCTAGGTCTTACTACGAGCCTAAAGGGATGATTCTAGGTCATATGACGAGCCTAAAGGTTGGATCTAGGTCTTATGTCGAGCCTAAAGTGAATGAATGTAAGGGAGGTCTTATGGGTGCCTGAAATGGTTGAATGTAGGGTAGGTCTTATGGGTGCCCAAGGTTTTTTTTTTTGTGGTGATAGGACTTATGTGTGCCTAAGGTTTGGAGGTGAAACCGTCCTAACTCGGTAGCTTATGGAGACCGAGACCCACCTAACTCGGTTGCTTATGGAGACCGAGATCCATCTAACTCAGTTGCTTATGGAGACTGAGATCCGTTCTACTCGGTTGCTTATGGAGACCGAGATCCGTCTAACTCAGTTGCTTATAGAGACTGAGATCCATTCTACTCGGTTGCTTATGGAGACCGAGATCTGTCTAACTCAGTTGCTTATGAGACTGAGATCCGTTCTACTCGGTTGCTTATGGAGACCGAGATCCGTTCTACTCTTAACTAGGCTAATTGAGGAATGCAGTATGTTTGATGATGCAAAGATGTGAAGTATGTTTTATGCAAATGATTGTGGCAAAAAGCAAATTGTCAAAGTTCCAAAATGGAAATGAAGAGGTTTACGTGGGTATTGCAAAATGAAATTGAAGTGCTTGAAAAGACTGAAAATTTTCCAAAGTAAGAAATTGCTAGAAATATGCCAAACATGGCCATGATGAGATTTATGAAACCGAAGTGTTTGATGGAAAATTGTCCAGGACAAGAAGTTGCTGAAAGAGGTGCCAAACATGGCAATATTTAAAGAAAATTCTGTCTACTGAAAAGGAAAGTGAAATTATCGTTTCTTGACTAAAGATTTCAGATTCGTAATTTATCTCCTAGGAGATGAACATGCCACTGGTGTGGTGTGATGTTTGACGTGGAGATGTCTTGAGTGGTGATCAAGGCTTATGAAGGGCCATGGAATTTATGTGGAGGTGAATGCTTATGAGGTGCCCGTGGTGTGATGGTGTTGGTGGTGCTTAATGTTTGGGTTTCAATTGGTGTTGTCATAGCAATTGTTGGAACCAACAAATGCCCCTAGTATTTTCCTTTAAGACAATCTGAGCTAGAGTTCATGGCAATCTATCGGAACGATCGATTGCCCCCAGTATTTTCTTTGATTAAACATGCGAACAAGTCTTATCCTCACATAGTCAAGGATTATTTCTTGATGTGGTGCTTTCTATCCTACACTCAAAGTGTTTGATACTTGCACTCGTGCTCTCCTTTTGGTCAAAACATCCCAACCATTGAATTTGACATTTGTTAGATTTACGCGTTCAACCTGCTACTTTGACGTGATTGGATACACAACTACTAAGTGGAAGTCTTTTAAGCTTATAACGTGGCTATGGGGTGTGATGAAAGACAATGGGACGATGGAGGAATGTTTAGGATATGTGGAGCTATAAGGGTGACCAAAGCTGCAACTTGCACCTTCTCTCGGACTTTCCTTCTTTGTGTTGAAGTCATTTGGCTACTTCGTGATGACTTCGCTTGTGAGCTTGGAACTTGGGACTTTTGAATTGTTCCTTGCACCTTCTCTCTTTCGTCTGATTTGGATCACTTCGAGGCTTTCCAGATTTGCCTTTCTTTGAATCTCTTTTTCCTCGTGGTTCTTGTGTTTCCCGGTTTTAAACTTTGAGAGTTGTTTTATGATGTGAGCTCATGGGATCCTGTGTCGCTTTGGGACCATTTGTGGATCATTTCATTGTCTTGGTAACGGCGTTGCTTCTTTGGACCTGTGAAGTTGCTGTTCGGAAGTCGGGCTCCTTGCTTCCTTTGGTCACCGGGTCGGTTGTTCATCATTGGTTGCCTTGTTTGTGGAGTTTGTAATGTTGTTAAAGATGATGTATACGAAAAGCTCAGCGGGGGTGCCTAGGGTTTAATGTCAGGGTTCACAAGCTTTTGGTTGTGTGGTGCTGTACCTAGGTGCTTTGTCATCCCTAATAGTTGTGTATCCGTTCTTTGTTACTTTTCAAAGGTCTAAGCGTAAATTTACAAAATATCTCCTTCGGTTGGAGTTATGCCGTTTACCTTACCTTTGAATGTGGTCTCACTAGAGTCATGTAAAAATGGCACGCTCGTTCACTCATGGTTTTTCCGCTCAAGACACTCTCTTGAATTTCACTTAAAGACTAGTTCGCACGCTTAAACGAAAGATTAAAGGCGATGATCCCGAGCTCAGATTGCCCCCAGTATTGATTAGGGTTTATGACAACACTTAAACAGATGTAGAGTTTGGACCGCTTTGTGGATTGTTTTGGATGTTTTGTGACGGTGTTTGGACGGACATGTTTACCCTTTTGGAAGCAAAAAGACGACTCGTCTTGTTCTATTGCCAGAAGATGATTGTTTCAATGCCTTTATCAGAAGACATACTCAAACCATTTTTTGTTTTGTTAGAGAAAAAGCATTTTATTACGAAACATTTGTACATGACTTTCTTAAAGATGTGAAGGATGCAGAAGCTTTATTAATGGCAAATAAATTGAACAATACTGAGTACATACATCGAAAAGCTACTCAAAGTATACTAAAAAGGAAAACAGAATGGAAACGAAATATTCTAAAGTCTAAACTAAGAACTATGAATTTAAAGTGATTTCGAACAAAAACATTCTCCTAATTACCGCCGCATTGAATCCCTGGTCAAAGAAGTCCTGGATCGTGTGCCTCAAAGCCTTGCAATCATCGGTGTCTGACGGGTGAGGGTAATTGGTGGTACTGGCAAAACTGACTTAGATTCCTTCCTTTCTGAGGGACCCCAGGCCGGGGGGTGAGAGGTTGTAGTATGTTTCGCTCCTGGAGCTTTTTAAAAGCCTGGCTCAACGGTTGGCCAATGTCTGTGAACTCTCTCTGACGGAGTTTCTTTCTAGGTGGCTCTGATGCTCCAATGGCCAAACCTGACTCTCTTAGCCGTCGAACGGTGTTTACCTCATGCTGCCTGGTTCTCTTTTGGATGCCTCTTTGGATGCAAGCTGCTGTCCTTGAACCATTCCCAGTGTTTTCTGAGTTCCCAAGCTTTAATTCTCCCTTATTGATCAATTCCTCTAGGACACCAACTTGTCCCATCAGCAAGTCGAAATTAGGAAAGTATGTGAATTTCAGCTTGTCGTTGTATTGCTTCTGATTCTCGATTACCATTCGGATTTTCTCCTGTTCGTCCATCTTTGTGAGCATAGTGGCTGCTTTTGTCCTCCAATGCTTGACGAAGTCGGTCATTGATTCACCTTCTGTTTGTCGTGTGCTTGCAAGATCAGTCCTGGTGACTCCAAAACTTCTGGCTTACTCGAAATGATGCAGAAAAGCTTCACAGAGCTCCTCGAAGGTCTTGGTATTCATCCTTTGAGTTATGTACCAATGCTGAGGAATTTCATCAAGATAGCGAGCGAATACCTTGGCCTTCTGCATGTCGCTTAGCGAAAGAATGGACATTTCTTGTAAACATTGCCAAATGAAGCTGTGGGTCAGAGGAACCTTTGTATAGAGGAAGTGTTGGCAATTTCAACTTTGGAGGGAGATCAACCTTGGGATATAATCCAGTGGAGAAGTAGTCAAAACCGGCTGCCCTGGTGGCCCTCTCCATGCGCTCAATCTTTTCAGCATCTCATTGAATTTTCGGCTAACTGGGCATCCATGTTGATTGGATTTCCTCCCTCTGCCATACTTGAGATTTGGGCTTATCTGTTGGAAAACAAAAGTGACCTGAGCTAAAATTCTCGGCCACAAAGAAGTTTTAGGCTAAAACTTGTTTGGGCTGCAAGAAAAGCATATGAGCTGGAATGTTTTGAAGATTGTTGGTAGGCACTAAGGCCCGAAATGAGTTGGAAGAGAGGCACATGGGCCGGAATGATTCATGAGCTGTGAATGGTGCCTAAGCTGAAATGTTTGAAGAATGTGGCTCTTGAGCCGGAATGTTTTGAGAATTGGGCACTTGGGTCAGAATGTGTTTGGGCTAGAAGAAGCGCATGGGCCGAAGTGACTTCTAAACCATGTTCTGGATGTGAATTGGAATTTGGGCCGAGTAATTATGATTGGGCCTGAAGATGATACCCATGTCTAGGATCGTGGGTCAAAACCCGAGTGAAAAGTCTTCCTGGACTAGAATGGGCCTTGAAATGGAAAGACCTGATGGATTTTTATGGATTGCTTTAGGTGGATTTGTTTTTCATGGGCCTAGAACTAAATTGATAATTCAAATTGGGAAAGAGAAATCACCTAAGTCTAAACTTTTGGCCGAAGCCCAATGACTCACATATCAAACAACAGGGCCTTGGGCCGTAAACAATAGCTGCCAATTCGGGTTGGGCTAGTTGACGTAGGGAAAAGTCCTATCAATCTCTAGGCTGGGTAGTGGGCCATCATACAAGCAAACAAAGCCCACACAAATTCAACATGTCCTCACTAGACGTTAAGTCAAACTGGGTATGGATCGATCCAGAGGTGCTTGGGGCTTGGGCCCAGGTCACCACAAAGGAATAGGGCTTGCACGCTATTCTCTTTGGGCTTCCCCACTTTTTCACATCACCAAGTGTGCGTCCACGGTCGGGTCTTTGACTGACCAAACATGGGCTAGGTAAGGGTACTGCCAGGAAAATGCTTGGGGCTAAAGACCAGGTATTAAGGGGGTGTGGTTAGACGACACCCTCCTCTTTTCCCCCACTTATTCACATCACCTAAAAGGTGTGAGTCCCTGACAGGGGACCCTAAGGGGGTCCCGGGTGAATCGGTTGGCGTGGACCCTCGCTCTCATATGATGCAAAGGTGCAGAAATTAAAGTGCGCACAAAAGTAAACAAACAATGTAATAAAGCCATAAATAAACAATTTCGAGTTAAGCCCTCTTTCTTAAAATTAAACAAGTTAAAATTAAGAAGTTGTCCCCAGCAGAGTCGCCAGTCTGTGAGCCTCGATTTTAAACCCTATCCTATGTTGATTAAAGTTGATTAGGATCTAATCGGGTTTTAGGTCCACTTATAACCTAAGATTAATAACTATGTCATATAACAATAATTATTAAAACCTAAGCTAGCTCACTGGAACCTATTATGAGTCGCCACCTAATTTTTACCTAGATCAAATTAGGAAAGGAGAGTTCGGGTTCGGGGGCTTGATATTCGACTTAATTAGGGTTCAATTACTTTCATTACCCCTAGAAGTCGTTTTTCCTCTACTTAGTTTAATTACGGCTTATTACGAGTCGTTTTAACCTAAGTGCGCGAGCTTCTGTTTTTTTTGTGTTTTTTAGCATTTTTTGACAGAAAATTAAAATAAAATTAAAGATTCCTAAACTAGGGTTTCGGAGGCAGAATTAGGTCAAATTTTGTTTCCGTCCGTGGCTACGGACCTAATGTCCGAACCCACGGACCCTAGTTAACCTATGTGAACATAAAAGTCGAATTAAATAGAAAACGCAATTTTGCAAGGTCCGGGGCCACGGACAGGATGTCCGTGGGCCCGGACATTATTTTAGAAAACCTAAATTTTGAAAATTTTGAAATACCGCCCCCCCGTCCGGGGGCGTCCGGGAGCTAGCGTGGGTGCGGACCGCCCTCGGACGGCGTTTCGGATGTTCCCGACGGTGTTTTGAGCTCAAATTTTATGGGTGTGTAGCCTGAAAGATGTACAAGACGTTAGTGATTGAAAGTTTTCAATTTGAAATCGAATTTAATGTGAAACTTAACGAACAAGTTAGAAGGTAGAAACAAACAAACCTTAATTCAGAAGCAAGGAAAAATCAATTCGGTTAGCAATTTTAACCAGAAGTGTATTTAGACCAGAAGGGTTAGAGAATTTGGTTTTTACCCTGTTTTGATTTCGAAAATTTGTTGTTCCTTCACGTCGGGAATCTCTGAAAGCTTCGTTGGTGGCCGATCCGGTTCGACTTTGACCCGAGCTTCTGACCTCTTCTTCCTTGTGTTGTTAAGCACGTCTTGGCTTCTGTATTTGTGGTGTTTTGATGCTTGGAAGTTCAATGGGAGAAGAAAGAATGTGTTTTTGGTGATTTTGGGATGATTTTGGTAGAGTTTCGGTATTGGGAGTGTTGAAAACGTGAGAGGCAAATAGACGGCTGTGTTCTCTGACTATGGGAATGTTCTCCTCTGCCCTAGGTCGTTTTTGGAAGGTCCTTTTATAGAAGAGCAAGGCCATGTTGATAGAACAAGATTTTTATCTAAAACCCTGATTTTGTGCTCTAAGGGAATCTGATTTTTTAAAATATGTTGCAGGCCGATAAAAATTATGAAATTTTAACTGAAGATAAAGGATGAATTTTAAGAATTTTGAGAGTTGGAATCGGGTTATTTTGATAAATAACCGATTAGATAAAAATCTCACAATCTGGAATCTCCCATAATTCATAACTTATTATTGGAAAGTCGAAATAACGAAATTCCAACGGCATTAGTCTTTAATATCATCCTCTATCTTGTGTTAAAATTTCATGACGTTTTGTTTTGATTTCGGTATTTTCCATAGGAGAGAGAAAATTGCAAAAATGATTGAATTTCTCTTTTAAATTTTGGGATAAGGTTCCAAATAAAATAATTTCAGGTTTATGACTGTATGTAGTCATGCTAACCATGTGACAATTTTATTTTAATTTTGGAAACCTTTTATTATTTCTATTTCGAGGTTATTTCATGTGTTAATTAAAGAAATTAGCTTATAATATGAATTAAAAGCTAAATTTCCAGAATAAATATTATCAGAAAATCATGAAATACCTTTCATAATGACTACGATCTTTGGAATTGTTTGGTGATGATGTACAAATCATATGAAAATAGAAAATCCTGAGAATGTCCCTGGAAAATCCTGCATTGGTGCACTTTGACCATTTTGCCCTTTGTAACACGTATGCCTTTGAGACTACTGGGGGGGTTGAAATTTTGGGTATAACACCAGGATCCCCCCAGAGAAGTACATTTAAAATCTGACCCTTCTAAATTTTTTAAAATAGGAACTGCGTTTGACAGTGGAGAGCAAACTCACTTAATGAGGTTCCTGGAAAAAAGAAGGGCAACATTCGCTTGGAACACGGACAAGATGCCTGGTATAGACCCAAGCGTTATCCGGCATGAGCTCAGGGTAGACCCTAAACATCCGGTAGTCAGGCAGAGGAAAAGGGTAATAGGGGAAGAAAGAGATTTAGCCGCAAGAACTGAGGTCCAAAAACTCCTCAAGGCCGGATTCATCAGGGAGGTTGCGTACCCGCGATGGTTGGCTAATGTTGTCATGGTGAAAAAAAAAATGGAAAATGGAGAATGTGTGGGGATTTCACAGACTTAAATAAGGCATGTCCTAAAGATTTCTATCCCCTACCATCAATAGATAGATTGGTGGTTTCAACTGCCCAGAGTTCTGTGTTAAGTTTTCTGGATGCTTTCTCCGGTTATAATCAAATAAAAATGAAAGAAGACGATTCGGAAAAGACATCCTTTATTACTTCAGCCAGAACATTCTGTTACAAGGTAATGCCCTTCGGCCTAAAGAATGCAGGGGCCACTTTTCAATGAATGATTGACAAAGTATTTTGTCAGCAAATTACTCGAAATGTGGAGGCGTACATTGATGATATAGTTGTAAAAAGTCCATCAAAGGAACAACACATGAAGGATTTAGAAGAAACATTCGACACTCTGGATAAATACCAAATCAAACTAAATCCAGAAAAGTGTGTGTTTGGTGTAACCAAAGGGAGGTTTCTTGGTTTCATTGTTGGGCAACGAGGTATTGAGGTCGATCCGGATAAAAGTCAGGCAATCCTTGACCTTTCTCCTCCAAGAAATATCAAAGATGTCCAAGCTTTGAACGGAAGACTCACAGCATTAAGTAGGTTTTGTTCTAAGCGTCAAGAAAAGTCAATCCCGTTCTTCAATATTCTAAGGAAGAACAGCAAGTTCCAGTGGGGACAAGAGTGCGTAGAAGTATTTGAAAAGATCAAGGAGATGCTTCAGGATCTACCTAAATTGGGTGTACCTGCCCCGGGAGAGGATCTATATCTTTATTTGTCCGCAACGGATTGGGCGGTTGCAGCTGTCTTAATCATGGAAGAGAAAAGGGAGATACCAGTTTACTATACGGGCAAAATCTTAAGCCCGACAGAAGGACGGTACACTAACATAGAGAAAATCTTGTTTACACTGGTGGTGGCGTCAAGAAAACTACGACCCTACTTCCAGTCACATCGAATCTTTGTCAGGACCAATTGGCCGCTCAAACAAATTGCAAACATTCCGAATGCCTCCGGCCGGATGGTAAGCTGGACAGTAGAGCTGGCACAATATGAAATTCACTTCTTGCCCAGAACGGCGATTAAAGCTCAGGCGTTAGCAGACTTCATAACGGAAAAAAGCTTTGCAAAAGAAAAGAAGCAGACTCAGAATTATGTCTTCCGACTGGACTTTGATGTTACTAATAATGAAGCCGAATACGAAGCCCTTATCCAGGGTCTAAAAGTAGCTACAGCCCTCGGGGCGACAGGTTCCATAGAAAAGATGCCTTCTCTATTTTTTTCGTTCTTATAAAATCTTGTCTGAAGTAAGACTTATGAGAGTATAACCTATTTTTAACAGAATTAGAGGTGTATTCAGACTCTATGTTTGTGGCGAGACAAAATGACAACATCTATGAAGTCAAAGAGGAAAAACTATGGAGGTACTTGCTCAAGGTCCAGGAGCTAAAAGCAAATTTCCAAAGATGCGAGCTAAAACACCTTCCCCGTGAAGAGAATGTCGAAGCTAACGCCTTAGCCAAATTGGCAAGTATGGCTGAAAAGGTACCCAATGAGATATGGCTAGAAGTCAGAACTTCCCCAAGTATAGAAGGAACTCAGGTGTTTGCGGTAGAGGCAGATGACAAAGAAGAATCCTGGATGACTCCAATCATAGATTACGTGCGGCAAGGAAAGCTGCCAGAAGGAAAAAGGAATCCAGGATAATAAAAGGCGGGCCGCGTCATTTTTTATTGAGGATAACCAGCTGTATAAGCGATCTTTTGTAAGGCCAGGATTGAAGTGTGTTACCATAGCTGAAGGAGCAGAGTTAATAAGAGAGATACATGATGGGCTCTGTGGAAATCACCAGGGAGAAAGGACCACAACCCACAAAATCTTGAGACATAGATATTTTTGGCCGAAAATGATGGAGCATTGCAAGGAATATACGAAAATGTCGCAAGTGTCAAGAGCATGGAAACAAACATACTTCTCCGGCGGAGCAAAAATCTATTCTCTGCCCAATTCCCTTTGCTATGTGGGGGTTGGACATTGTGGGCCCATTCCCGGAAGCTTCACCAGGGAGGTTCAAATTCATGTACGTTGCCATCGACTACTTCACAAAGGGTCGAAGCAATGCCTACTGTCTCCATCACGGCAAGGAAGTCACAAGAATTCATCTAGAAATATGTGGTAGGTTTGGCATACCAAAAGCAATAATAACTGATAATGGAACACAGTTCAATTGCGAAAGCTTCGAGAATTCTGTGAAGAATGGAAGATCGACTTAAGATTTGCATCAGTAGCCCACCCTCAGGCAAATGGGCAGGTTGAGAATGCGAATAGGCAAATAGTAAGGGCGATAAAGAGGAAACTCGATGAGAAAAAAGGTAAGTGGGCAGAATTGTTACCCCAAGTCCTTTGGTCGTACAAAACGACAGAAAGGGGACCGACGGGAGAAACGCCTTACAGATTGACATATGGTTTGGAAGCCGTCATTCCGGCGGAAATTGTGGTGCCATCCATAAGATGGGAATCATATGACGAAGAGGTCAACAATCAGGGAGTACAGGATCACCTCGACCTCCTTGAAGAAACCAGGATGGCCGCCGCAGTAAGGATGGCGAAAGATAAATCCAAGTAGAAAGATATTTCAACAGAAGATAAAAGAACGAAGTTTTACCCCAGGAGAATTAGTCCTCCGAGAGGTTAAACAACCCAAGAAGCTGGAACCCAATGGGAAGGACCATAAATCATACACCAGAAGACGGGACGAGCTTCATACCGCTTGAAAAATGGTGAAGGGTACGAATTGCCGCATTCTTGGCATGGAGAATGTCTGAAAAAGTTCTATGTGTAAAATTTATAACTCTTCAATAAAAGGTATTATTTTTGGAAAAGTGAAAAAAAAGTAAGCACCGGCCAACGAGCCGCATCATGCCTTGAAAGTAAGCACCGGCCAACGAGCCGCAGGCTATCATGCCTTGAAAGTAAGCACGGCCAACGAGCCGCAGGCTATCATGCCTTGAAAGTAAGCACCGGCCAACGAGCCGCAGGCTATCATGCCTTGAAAGAAAAAGAAAGCACCGGCCAACGAGCCGCAGGCTATCATGCCTTGAAAGAAAAAGAAAGCACCGGCCAACGAGCGCAGGCTATCATGCCTTGAAAGAAACATCCGGCCAACCGCAGGCTATCATGCCTTGAAAGAAACATCCGGCCAACGAGCCGCAGGCTATCATGCCTTGAAAGAACATCCGGCCAACGAGCCGCAGGCTATCATGCCTTGAAAGAAACATCCGGCCAACGAGCCGCAGGCTATCATGCCTTGAAAGAAACATCCGGCCAACGAGCCGCAGGCTATCATGCCTTGAAAAAAAAGAAAGCACCGGCCAACGAGCCGCAGGCTATCATGCCTTGAAAGAAAAAAAAGCACCGGCCAACGAGCTGCAGGCTATCATGCCTTGAAAGAAACATCCGGCCAACGAGCCGCAGGCTATCACGTCTTGAAAGAAACATCCGGCCAATGAGCCGCAGGCTATCTTGCCTTGAAAATAGGCGTCGGCCAACAGGCCGCAGGTTCTACACTCCATATCCTAAAAAATCCGGCTAAACCATAGATGACCATACTTTAAAAGGAAAAAGGTCCGGCCGGAACAAAAGTCCAAAACCGCAAGCCCCTTGTGTTATAAAAAATGAATACTACACTGGCATAACTCGCATAAGATAACCATATGTGCACCATTAAAAAAAGAGAGAAATATCACGGCAATAAAAAATAAAGATGGTGAAAAATATAGCTTATATTTCTCCCAAGGTGTGGAGTAACACAGTTACAAAATATGATCATTCGGCAGACACAAAAAAACAGGCCGAAACAAAAACTCCTCTAAAGATAAAAAAAACTTCTATTCTACTTTCTTTGCAGCTTCTTTCTCTACGGCTTCTTTTTCGGCAGTTAATAATCTATCGCCGCTACCAGCCACACTCTCAGAAGACTTGGACCTCCTGGAAAGACGCTGCATCCCTCCGGCAGACGGCAGAATGTTGCTTCCAGCTGGAAGGAATGAGGCTTCGCCGGCGCCAAAACATGTCTCTCCAGGACTCCGGCAGAACCTCTCGAGCTCCAAGAAGAAGTTGGATTTCTGGGCAACAGCCTTGAATTCCAGCTTGTTGTACAGGTCATCGTCCAGTAACTCTCCTTTTTCGAGAGAGTGATCCGAGACAATCTGCTGGCAAATATCAACTATCCGGCGACACTGAGAAGCAAAGGACTCCTTTAGATGGGCGTTGATGGTGCCTTGCTTCTGTATCTCCTCCTGGGATTGCCGGGAGAATGACTTGAGCCTGGCCACTTGAGATTCAAGGGTCAGGACTTGGGCTCGATACTTGTCACGTTCAGAGTTGGCAGATGACAGCTCCTCCTTAGCACGGGCTATCCGACCACTCAACTGAGTGACGTGCTTCAGTAAGTTGGCAGAACTCAAGCCTAGCCGGAACAAAAAAAGAATAAGAAAAAGAAAGGGCAAAAGGAGAAACAAAAGTTGAAGGCCTGAAAGTTTACCATGGCCCGATGGCTCAGTATTCTCGGCTTGAGAGCGAGACTTGGCTTCCTCCAGCTCTTTTACTTTCTCCTCCAGCCTGGTCCTCTCTTCTATCAGGGCAGCTTTGTCCGCAGCAAGAGTTTTCTTCTCCTCTTCCAAAAGAGAGCAATCTCGGAGCAGAGACTGCTTCTCTTGATCAAAGGAGGACCTCGACTGCTCTTCCAGCGCGGCCTTTTCTTCCGACAAGCGATCAAGCTCTGCATAAGCTTTTCTTTTTCCTTCACAAGGGCTTCATTCTCCCGTTGAAGAGTTTGCTTCTCTAGCTCAAGCGTTTCAGCCTCCTGCTTGAAAGAGTTCCTCTCCTGATAGAAGAAGGTCTTCTCAGCCTGAAGATTGTTCACTTCGTTCCGGTGCATGGAGCGCACCTGATCCAGCATAATATCTAGATCAAAGAAGGACCGAACCAGCTTATCTTTAACAAGGGAAAAAGAGATGGTTTTATACCTCTATCAAAGTATTGTCAGCTTCCTTGATCCGGCCTCTTAGAGAAAAGTTCTCTTCCCGGAGTTTCTTCAGCTGCAGCTCATACTCATCACGCTGACGCTCGCATTCCCCGGGACAACTGCAGGTCTTTGTTTATTGCCTCAGTTCTCTCCTTTGCCTTACGGTCGATCTCATACTCGACCTGGTCAATGTAAGCATCATGAGAAGAGCGGGACAGCTTCAGTTCCTCTTCAACATTATTGGCTCGGCTTTCCTCATAGCGAAGCCTGGATTAGAGGTTGCCAAAGTGAACCTCAGCACTTTGGGCCATGGACATCACCTAAAAAACAACACAATTCATAAAATCAAGAAAAAGCCAAGCCAAAACAGAAGAGAAACACAAAAAAATACGCATGCCAACCTGAAAGATTCCCCCCACATCATGTCAAACACTTCGTTTACTGGGAGGGAATGCCGCATGATAGCATATGCCCCCCATCTCCGATCCACAGCCTTTTTTTGGTAGCAGTAAAGGTGGCCAAAGGAGCAAAGATCCCGTCTGGATGACCAGATCTCTTTATTGCCTCCTTCCAGACGGAGGATACTTGGCAGCGTCGCAGGTTATTAAAGGAAGAGGGTGCCCGCAATGGTAGAACCACCCTTCCTTTTGGGAGGGTCCAGTATAGGACTCCTGAGCAGGAGGAGGAGGGGAAAGAGGAAGAAGCTATGTAGTCCTCCCTCTGCTCACTCCGGAGATTAGGATCCTCCGGCAAAGAAGAGGATAGTCCTCTCTCTGCTTACTCCGGAGCTCAGGATCCTCCGGCACCTGACGATACTCCATTGCTCTATCCCTTGCCGCATCCGTGGCCGCAGCAACATCAATGGAGAATGATCCTGAAACTTCGGGATCACCAGAGGTTTGCCCTGATACCCCTGGCTCTGTGGCCTTCGGCTTTGATGTAGTTTTCTTTTTTAGTCTTTTCTTGGCAGGAGCAGGGACTGCCGCAATAATAAAAACAGTTAGGACCAGAAGGATGAAACTGGAAATGGAAGGATACTAAAAGAGAGAGGAGAAGTAAAGAACAAGAAAAAGCGACGGAGCAACCAAAACCTTCTTCAGCCGAAGGACCAGCGCGGAAGCCTGTGGCCTCCAGGGTATTTTCCTGAGCGGGATCTGAGGAAAAGTAACTTGTCAAATCAGGAAATTGCTCGCAAATAGGAGTCGGATGACCGGACTCCCGCCCCGGCGAGAACCAAGGTCTAAACCCGAACCAGGGGTGAGGGGAAGGAAGACACACGCCCAGACTTGGGGCTCACGTGCCATGTACCTGACAGCCCGGTCAGCACGTTCAGGAGATTCTAGCCTCTTCTTTTTCTTTGAGAGACCGGCTTGGTCATCCCCGGCTTCTTGCCTGGAGCGCTTTGCCGGAGGAGCACTCTCCAAAAGCTGCTCGGCCGCATCAGTGCCGCATCCAGCGTGTCGTAGTAATTGATTTTTCCGTCCCCACTCTTGAAGGTGACGAAGTTCCAGCTATGAAAGGGGCCGATCTTGTCCCCCTTCTGGAAGAAATCTACATACAACATGTCAAACAATAAGAAGACCGATAGGAATGACAGAATTTGTACTAAGAGTTAAAGACGCTTACTGTGATATGTCTTCAGAGAAGACAAACGTGCCTTTGTAAAAAACGCCTCGACAGTCGGCGGTTCCTTGCTAAATGCCCTCAGAATCTTCGAAATGGGCAGCTCAGCCGGAGGGGTTTGGGGACTGATTAGCTGACCTTTGATAACCTCAGCACAGTATGGGACGCCCAATACTCGGCCGGATGGAGGAACAATGACGAACCACCGTGACCCCCACTCGTGAGCCTTCTTGTAGTCGAAGAGGGGTATCCGGCCTTCGCGATGAGGGTTAAGCTATCCGGGTCAACCCTAACTGTGAAGAATCGGACGAAATCAGTACCCTCCGGCCGGATTTTGCTTCCCTCGCAAAGAGAAACAAAGGCGTGGAGGTGCGAAATGGCCTTTGGGTGAAGGTGAGCGAGAGTGCAGCAGCGGCGAAGGAGGAAGCCCAGCACAAAAGGGTGCGGGGGAATGGTCAGACCGGAGCGGAAAAAATCAGCGAAAACTACGTACCCACGGCCAAAGTCGTCGTTAGGGTGAGAGTCGGAGGATGGCAGGAAAATCTGCGTGCCAAGCGGGGCTTCGACATCCCTGAGACAATCGCAAAGGGAGGAGTAATTGAGAGAGGAAGGAGGGTTGACGCCCAGATAGGAAGGGTCTTGTGGACTTCAGATACGAGGGGCGAAAGCCGTTAGAAGAGCGAGAGCCCTGAATTGCCTCGATGGCGGGCGGAAATTTGGCAGCGAGTTTACTCTGTTTTGCGGAGGAAGAAGACATTGTCAAGCTTGACGAAGGATCAGAGGGGCGCGGCAATGAAAGACGAGGTAGCACACGACGACAGGGAGGCGAGAGAAGAAGAACAGTCGAAGCAAAGGGGCAGTAGAAAGAAGAGGAAGCTCAAAAATCGGGCTTTAAGGAAAGTTTTTTCCCGCTCAAAAAATAATATATATACATGTGCGAACAGAAAATCCTTTCTTTGCAGGGGAAGAAAAGAGCCACACGCTTCCTAAAGACGCTTCGATGTTTTAGTCGAAAGAAAGACCCGCGTATTCTACCACGACCTATGCACGTGACCGATAAGAAGTTCCTTTTCTCCAAGTATGAAGAAAAAGAACTTGTGGGACTGGGATAAGGAAAAGACGAAGCACAGACGGACCAGAAAGCCTCAGAATTAGCCGCAGTCGCAAAATTTTTCAAAACACAAGACACAGAAGTTCTATTTTCTTCACCAAAATTCAGAAAGATAGAACTTGTGGGACTGATGAGAATGGAAGAATGGTGTCAAGCCAAAACGGGATACATAGAGCATCCGCCCTTTAGCCGGATGGAAGTGGAAACGCATAGGGCGTCCGGCCGTCTCCAGCCGGATGGGGATAGGACTTAGGCAAAGCAAAGTATTGTACGACTGACCGTCTGTGGTCAGTCAAAGATACTAGGAGAGGGTAGAACCGTACTTATACATGTAAAATACAGGCTGGCACCAAAAAAACCAGGCCCAAAATACTATAAATAGGGGTGTACCCCATGAAATAAGATACGCAACATTTGGCAGTCAAACTTACATTCAATTCCAATAGAAGCTCTCTTTCTCTCTCTACTCTTGTGACTCTGTAATTGAGACCAGGTAGTACAGGACAGCTGATCGGATTGGACCATCTAGGATTGATATACTGTCGTTTCACTAGGATCAGACGAAGGATACTAGGATTGATATACTGTTTCGTTTCATCCGACTATGCCTTGATGTAATGTCTGCTCTGCCTTCTGATTGTGACATCGATCTGTCTGTTTCCAAGTGGCTCTCTCTCTCTCTCTGTTTGTACAAACTTCTGCTTCTGGTTTGAGTAGGCTTCCTTGAGGAAGTCTTCTGCTTACTGGGGCTTCTAGCTCACCCCTTTTCTTTGTTGCAGATTGAGCTCGTGGGATCTTCTCTCTTGTCCCTTTCTGGAGCTTCGTTTACTTTATGCTTCTTTAGACTTTGTTTATTATGCGCGTTGGACACTTTAGAGCTTCTGTGTAGCCTTCAGGCCTTTCATTGTATTTGACTCATAAGCATTTGATCTTGTAAACCCTTTGGTATTTATGCTAGTTCGTTATTTGGTTTTGGGTATTGTTTTGCTTAGAGCCTTGCGACGTTAGGTAGTAGACTCGCGGCGTGTAACGGCCCTAACTCCTAGGCCGGTTTTGGGGTCGTTACAAAAATAATTGCACCCTTTAGAGGTGGGACTAAATCCCATGTCTAATTTCTTAGAAGAGCAGAATATTCTTGATTTATGGCCTCTTGCCATTCAGGGTACTGTTGTGCCTGAGTAAAAGTAGGCTCCTCTGGGATAGATGGGGAAGACACAATGGTAGCATAGGCCCACGGTATGGTGCCATCTGTCCTGACCAGAGGTTTATGTATGTTGTGTTTGGATATGGTAAGCATAGGGTGCTGAGGTTGAGGTGGTTCATGAGAGGTAGCAGACATGTTGTCTGAAGGAGATGGTGAGTGGGAAAGGGAAGGAGAAGGGTTTGGTGAGGAAACAGTATCTGTGGGTGAGGGAGTGTTGTCTGTGTGTGGTGTAAGGTCTGAGACACGTGTGGATGAGGTATGAATATGGGGAATTAGGACAGGAAGACACTGGGCAGATGGGGAAGGTAGAAAAGAGGTGTGGAAGTAGTAGGCCTGTTTTTGAAAGGGAAGGATGCTTCATCAAACAGAACATCTCAGCTGGTATAAATTTTCCCAGTAGACAGGCATATACAGAGGTATCCTGTGTGATTCAACATAGAGGAACACGATACCACTTCTATCAAAATCTGGGTAGGTATCCAGAAATCCTCATTGCTTTCTATAACAGTAAATCAACGATCACTATAGCTAACAGAATAGGAAGATTTGTTGAGTGCTCTGAGAGAATCAACCCCTTGACTGCTAGGGTTTTAAGGATGAAGATAGAAATTAAAATCTCTGATCCTTTGTGCAGAATGATTGTGCTCAAAACTGCTCAAGGAAATAGAGTGTGTAGAGTTTCCTATGAAAATCTCCCAAGTATTTGATATAGATGTGGGAGAATTAGCCACATTATGCCTAAATGTATCTATAGAAAGAGACTTCTAGTTCTCAGGACAGATTTGGGCCTTCGATCCGGTCAGAGTTTGCTAGAGCTATGGACATAGCTAATGACTGTCATTTGCTCAACCAGTGGAAAGAGGAAGGAGTGCTAGATAGTCTAACTGTTATGGCTTCTCAATCTGAACTGCTCCTAAACAGCGTAGATCCTAATGTTAATGTGGATCTTTCCTTAGCCACCCTCCCCTCTGTCACTCCTCTAACAAGTGCTCTACCCTACAGATCTTTCCCTCTCATTACTCAGAACCTGAACTCTCCACAAGCCTTAACTGATTCAGCTCAGTTAACCCCTAGTCCTCCTCCAGGATTTACCATACCTTTTGAGAAACAGATCACTCCCTTCGAATCCCTGAAGCCTAAACCTCTGAGAATCAACACTGAAATACCCCATCACTCTCCCATACCTCTATCCTCCACATATGTCAACACCCTAGCCTGGCCTGCTGCTGTTTCTTCTTTCTCTGCTGAATTTAACTCAAAAATCTATCATCCCTGCTCCCCAAAGAACAGGCCAAGGCATCCCTCCCTCTCTAATAACCGCAAAAAATCTTGGAACTTGTCTTCCCCTCTCTACCCTCCTGATTGAAAGCTCTATCCCTCTTGGCTCCTCCATTGACTCTCAACATAGGGCAAAAAGGGAAAGAAAAAATGTTTACTGAATCTAGCCTAAGCCTCAGACACACGGAATCCTTTAAATAAAAAAAAGGAATGTTTACAATATCAGCTCTCTGATGATCTCCTCTCCTAATGATACAAAGAGGTGAAGGAATCTGACTATTACAAAGCCATCCTTGCAAGGGCAGATCTTGACCAGGATCAGGGCTGCCTAAAGAAATGAGTTGTCTTATCCTCAACTGCCGGGGGTTGGGTCGCCCCTGTGCAGTGGTTTGGGTTTCCTCCATTCTAAAGAAACATAAACCAAACTGGTTTTTCTGATGGAGACCCATAAGACTGATGTTGATATGGATAGTCTTATTAAGCTTTGGAACGATTTTGAAGGTCTGGCAATCAAAGTGTTGGGAGAAGTGGAGGGCTTCTTCTGTTGTGGTTTAAAGATAGTCATACATCCATCTTCAGTTCCTATAATCATCATATCTCAGCAGAAGTCAAACTCCTAGGTATGGATATTTTTAATTTCACTGGTTTCTATGGTTGGCCTGATTGGCACCAAAAGCACCTTTCTGGAATCTGTTACACTCCCTTAGTACTCAAATCTTCATGCCTTGGATAGTAGGAGGTGATTTTAATCAATTCTTATATAATAGTGAAAAGAAAGGGGGAAGTTTAGGGATGAGAGTTGCTGGGTCCTTTCAGAGAGGTCATTGCTACTACTAAGCTAGTAGACCTGGGTTTTGTGGGTTTCCCTTATACTTTTACTAAATGCCAGAAGAACCCTTTACCTCTTGGAGTAGACTTGACAGAGCTTTTGCTAGTGAGGATTATTCTCAATTTTCCTTCAATTTCAGTCCTCCATCTCCCTAGAGAATGCTCTGACCATTGCCCTATCCTTATCAACCTGTGGGTAGCCAGAATAATCACCAAAAAAAATTTTTAGGTTTGAGAATGTTTGGACATTGGAGAAAAGATGTAAAGACCTAGTGCAAGGTATTTGGGGTCACTCCTCCTGTGATCTGATGACAAATATTAAATCTTGTAAAGATAAGTTACTAGACTGGAATGGGTGGTCCTTCTCTAAAATTAGATTTAAGCTTCTCCAGAAAAGAGAGGAATTGGAGAGAGTGTCTATTGGTCCCCAAAACCCATGGGTGATTGCTAATAGGAAAAGACTTCTCCTTGAAATTGAGCTCCTCCACCTCAAAGAGGAAACTAGATGGAAACAAAGATCTAGGGATAGGTGGATTAAATATGGGGACAAAAACACTCTTAATTTCACAATAAATCCACTCAAAATAGAAGAAGGAATGATATTTTTAGTCTTCAAGATGAGAATGGCTCCTACAAATTCCTTTGGCCAGACTTGGAAAAGATTTGTGTATTTCTAGGACAACCTTTTTAAAGCTCCCACGACAAAGACATGACAAACCCCTTGAAGCTGTTCACAACATTATTTCCTCTGAGTGAATTGATGAACTTTCTAAGCCTTACTCCCCCTCTGAGATCTTGGAAGCTACTAAACAATTGGGTTCTAATAAATCCCCTGGGCCTGATGGATTTAATGGGAATTTCTTCAAAACTTACTGGACTGAGGTGGGCAGCCAGGTTACTTCTACTGTGCTTAACATTCTCCATGGAAACCCTTTGCCTACTGATCTCAATAAATACTTTATTGCCCTTATCCCAAAGGAAAAAAGGAGCTACCTCTTTTCAAAATTCAGGACCATAGCCCTTTGTAACTTTGTGTACAAAATAGCTACAAAAGTTTTTGCTAATCGGGTTCAAGACTGCTTACCTCACATTATATCCACTAACCAATCTGGTTTCGTCAAGAACCGCCTTATTACAGACAATGCTATCCTAGCAGGTGAACTCCACCACAAAATAGCAACTCCAAAGCAAAGAAGAATGGTCTTTTCTCATGTAAAATTGACCTCAGCAAAGCATATGACAGAAAACTAGAATTTCCTCAACAATGTTATTCAAGCTATGGGTTTCCCTGACCACTGGAGAATCCCTGTGATGAATTGCATTACCTCAGCTAAAGGAGCAGCTATTATTAATGGTTCCCCTCCAAAGTCTTTGATAAGAAGAGGGGCATTCGCAAGGTGATCATATTTCCCCTTTTCTTTATCTTGGCTCAAGAAGCTCTGTCTAGAATGATAAACAACTCCATGACCTTGAAGTCTTATGATGGTATTATCCTGGTAAAACAAGCCCCTCCCATATCTCATCTTGCTTTTGCTGATGACATTATCTTTTTTGGTAAGGCAAACAAGAAAAATGTGCTAGCCCTCAAAGCGAACCTTGATTGTTTCCTTGATGCCTCTGGCCACCAAATCAACCTCCTTAAATATGAGATTGTCTTCAGCCAAAAAATCCCACAAAGTACAAAAGATGAGCTTACGTCATCCTCAATATCCATCATGTCCCTCACTTTACCAAATACCTAGGTCTTCCGCTTAAGGTAGGCAGAAACAAAAACAAACCTTTAGTTACCTGGTGGAGGCTATGCAAAAGAAAGTCCTTGGGTGGAATAGACCTATTTCTCAAGCTGCTAGAACTACCCTCACTATGAGTGTTCTGCAATCCATCCCTAGCTTTACCATGTCTCTTTTCAAACTGCCAAAAGGTATCAATGAGAAAATTAGCTCCATCTGTTCCCAATACTGGTGGGCTGGCTCAGGAAATAGGAAAACTATGAGGTGGAAAAAATGGAACTATATTTGCTCAGACCTGGACCATAATGGTTTAGGCTTTAGATTGGTGGAAGACTTCAACCTAGCCCTCCTAGCCAAACTATCTGGAGAATCCTCACTAATGATCAATCCCTTGTCAGCAAATCTCTAAAAGCCTTATACTTCCTAAACTCTTCCATCCTCCAGGCTACTAAGGGTAAAAGAGATAACCCAATATGGTCCTCTCTTCTGTCGTCTATCCATGTGATCAAATTGGGAGCTCACATAGAATTAGGTAATGGAGAAGATACCCTGATTTGGGACCATCCCTGGGTTTCCAACAACAACCCTAGATCTCCTATTGCAAACTCAAACTGAATTTCAAAACAGTTAACCACCTGATCAATAATTCCAACCTGACTTGGAATCAACCCTTCATTGATAGGATCTTTCATCCTGTTGACAGACAGGATATTTGGGAACTAAATTTGACCTAGCCAAGAAAGATAGTTGGACCTGGAAAGGAAATAAATCAGGTAGTTACTCTGTCAGCTCGGGTTATTCTAAACTTTCTGAACTCCACAGGAATGAAGGCTCTTCTTCCCCCTCGATTCACTTCTCTAAACTAAAGAAGAAAATGGATAATTCCCTCTCCCCCTAGAGCTAATCTTTTTGCTTGGAAATTTCTTAGAAAAATTACTCCACGCCTTGCAAACATTTCAATAAGAATTGGTGGATCAGACTCTTGTTTCCTATGGTGACAAGGACACTGACTCCCATAGCATGTTTAAGTGCTGGTCTTCCAGAGACTACTTGAGTAACATTGTCGACATCGACAACCTCCCTACCCAGAGTGAAAACTCTATACAAGACTGGTTAATCTCAAAGTCTCACTATTGGAATAGACAGAAAGTTACTAAAGTTGTTAACCTCATATGGGCAATCTATGATGCAAGAAACAAGGTCCGACACAACCCCGACATGGCTATGATTGAATGTATCAATTCAAACTTAGCCTTTACTGAAGCTTACCAGTACAACATGAATAAGAACAGACCGTCTCTTGTATGCCATAAAAACAGTTTTATGCATAAAGATGAACTCCTGATGTCTACTTGTTGTAAAAGAAGAATGGGCATGAGCATGATTTCGAGTGGTATTATTATGAATTACTTGGGTAACCTGGTATTCACTTTTAACAGGAAATCAAGGAGCTTTGTTGCAGAAACTTGGTGGACATTGACATTATTCGATTCGGACTACAACAAGTCTATGAGAGAAAGGGGAGAAGAAAGGTGCTGGTGCTCATCAACAACCAACAAATGTTAGAAAGATGGAGGAAACTATCAATAGAGCAAAAGAAGAATCTCTACACTTCTCTAATTACACTGCTGATGTATTTTGTATTATGCCAGTGAGACTGCAGTTATGTATGACTTTCAAACTAATTATCTAGCGGTTTTAGTTAGTAGAAGTCCAAATCTGTCTTTTGATTGGAAAATTTGGGATAGGTTAAATGTTCTCCATCTATTAGTCAAGCTTGAAAGCTTGAAGCTGAAATGATGGATGCTCAAGAACCAAACTTTTGTAACAAGCTGGGAATTTTAGCCACTACTTGATATATACTATGCTGACGACAAGTTTCCTTCAAAAAAAGATGGGTAGCCAAGAAACACACATGGTGAGGATCTGAAAGACAATTTGTGGGAGTTATGAGGGCTCAAGTTTGGCCAACAGGAGCACCCAAAGACCCTCAGGGTGGTATAATCAGGGTGTGTGTTAAAAAGCTTTTCATAGGGAGTGGCAAAAGATAATAGTTTTGTAGAGGTTTTGTTTAACAAATAAACCGCTGTTTTAAAAGCATAGGTCCAGTAAGAGAATGATAGACCTGAGTGAGCCAATAGAGATAAACCCCTTTCCACAACAAACCTGTTTCTGACTTTCACTGCCCCATTTTGCTGATGGGAATAGGGACAGGAAAATCTATGGAGGATACCAAACTGATCAGTCAAGGGCTTAAGAGCTCTAAACTCACCACCATTATCTGTCTGAATATCCTTGATACTTGTAGCAAAATAATTCCTAACCAATTGTAGGAAAACATTGAATATCTGATAAACATTAGATTTCTTAGCCATAGGGATAAGCTAGACCAACTTAGAGTAGTCATCCACAATCAAAAGAAAATAGTGCATAATCAATAGAGGTGATATAGGAGGGGCCCCAAAACATATAAACAAGGGCAAAAGGTTTTGAAGAAACAGAATCACTAGTGTAATGAGGAAATGCATGAAGCTTTCCTTGACCACAAGCAAACAGAAAACAAGAGTTTTATCCCTTACAACAGAAGTTTAAACATATAAAGAACTTTATGTGTAATAAAACTAGAAGGATGTCCCAAACGTTGATGCCACACATGATATGTAGCCTTAGCTCCAGGTAGAAGGGTGGTGGTGTTGAGAGAAGGAAGAGTGCTGGGAAAAACATAAACGCCCCCCTTAACAGGTCCTTGAAGGATAGTTTGATGAGTTGCAAGATCCTTCAAAAAAAATGAGTGGAATAGAATTCAAAATATACACTATTATCTTGGCAAAACTGCTGACAGAAATCAAATGTTTATTAAGGGAAGGCCTATGGTAGATATGTTGAGAAAAAAAATCACCATTAGGATATGAGAGACAACCTGGCCTTGGCTAGAGATAGGTAAAGCAGACCCATCCCTTAAGGCAACTGTCTCAGGACCTGCGTAGTCATAAGCATGTAGATTGAGACGGGAGAAATCTCCTGTGAAGTGGTGTGCAGCAGTAGTGTTTGGTAGCCACTCAGATGGGGTATAGTTGGTAGTGGCATTTGCAGAGAAGGTGGGAGGTGTTGGTGGTTGATGTGTGTGGCTATAACGATAGTAAAAAGAGCTGCCACATGTCCCTTTTTGTGACAAATAGGCAGACGGCCGATTGTCTGGTTGGCCAGTGAAAACAGCTTGACCCCTACCAGATCCTCTACTGGTATTATAGTAATTCTAAGTTTGATTCCCTTTTCCTCTTCCATAGGAAAGAGGACTGATTCTGAGAATTCTGATAGCCTCCACGTCCTTTCTGTTTTTTTTGCCTCTAGAAGTACCACCACTAGTGTTTTCTCAGTAGCTTTAGACAAACACCTTCTGTGACAGTTTTCTGCCTCTGTTTTAGCATATCTTCATAAGCAAGCAGATGGTTGTAGATCTGCTGAGGAGAACATCCATCAGATCGAGTGACTAGATTAGTAACAATAGAATCATAGTCATCTTGGAGACCCCTTAGAACAAAACTTTGAAACTACATATCAGAGACTGGATGTCCAGTAACCGCTAGAGAGGAACACGGAGATTTGGCCCGATTAAAGTAACTAGTGATGTCCTCATCACCAGTCTTAGTAAGAGTGGCCAATTTCAAATGTAGTTGCCCTATAAACGGATGTTTGAGCCGCAAAGGAATTGTGAAGTTCCTCCCAAACAGAAGCTAAACTAGTCAGATCTATAACTTGAGCAGCGATTTCAGGTGATAGAGAAACAAGTAACACGCTCAATATAAGTTGATCTTATTGGATCCACTTAACAAACTCGGATTAGGCTCATTATTCACAAATTTAGATGGACAAGGTAAGAACCATCTACATATTTGTACAGATCATTCCCTCTGAGGAAAGGAACAAGCATACCTTTCCATAACTTGAAATTCCTTGTGTCAATTTGACTAGATTAACAGCCGCTGAGACCACCGAATGTGAACTAGTGGATTGAATTGTTGTGTTGCTTATTGTCACAGGTGTTCCTTTGGAGATGCTTTCAGGAGTGATTTCGCCAGTGTGAAGGGATTCTTCAGCCATGGAGGAGATCCCAGGATGAAGATGATCGTTATATCACAATAGCGTCTGATACCATAATAGAGTGCGAGAGAGGGAGTTTGATAGAACACTGAAATGTCATTGTGTATTCAATTGTATTCATCAGGGTTACAAGGGTGTTATTTATACAACTTAAAACTGTATATAAGGCCCGTAACACATATGGGCTGTATATGTAATATTATTCCGGCCCACTATAGGCTCTGGGTTGTTAGTTGTTAATATATCCCTATCCAAAGCTACAGTGTGCTCTATTTATACATGACTCTCTAATATTTAAACTCATTTTGTACCCCCCCCCCCATTATGAATTGATTGAGATGGTATACTTCCGATTCATGCCACCATATGTGCCGCCTACTTTGACTAGTTTCTTGTTGTTAATATAATTTTGTTTCCATGATTATAAAACTATACATATTTTTTCACTAATGCTCTAAGGTAATGGGGAATGGAAAAGACAGTGAAGGAAGAGAAATAACAGCCGGATTTGGTGGCTTAAAAAAAAGAGAATAGCGTTTCCAGTTATGGCATAAAAAACGATGGAAGTGCGAAGTCCAGGGGCAAGGATCATGGAAAATAATTCAGAACTGAATAGTGGGAGGAAATGAATAGAGAAGAGAGAGAAGAGGTAGGAGATGTTGGACATGAGGCAAAATGCAAGAGCAAGGTGGATGCGAGCGGACTTGGGTACGGCGGAGAGATTGGTGAAATCTTTCGACAAAGTACGTTGTGATTTCACTTCCGGTACTTGCCAGATCAGCAGGAAGTTCCCAGTCAAGACGGTAATAATGTCATCGTTCAAGACCAAACAAGAAAACGGGAGTATTCTAGTCAAGAAGGGCAAATTATCTCTACCGGTTACAAATTGGAGTCTCTACCGGTAACAAATTGGAATCTCTACCGGTAACAAATTGGAATCTCCACCGGTGGCGCTCTACATCCCACCGGTAAGATGGCAAACCGACCGGTAGCATGATAATGTAACATTTCAACCGGACTGGTGAACATACAAAAGTTAGTCCGGAAGATATCAAGCTCTTAATCCACCAGAATGATGTTTCGATGACTTCAAAAAAATAGAGAATGGTTTGATTGCCGAAGATAGAGCAATCACAGAGTTGAGCACTTTCCATCTCCGTGCAAAGCTACCATCTATTTTCATCTAGACAACCTGAATTCACGTAAAGAGGAAGCATTAGCTACAAAAATTCACCGACCTCAAGGCTCAAAATATGGGACTTTCATCTCCGAACAATGTTAATATACCGGGAGTACAGAGAGCGAGAAGCAGCAAAAGAGATTTAGATGTTCTTTAAGGACAGCAGCTCTACGGCAGTGCTCGAAGAAAAAATGCTACCAAAAGACATCATCCGTCCAACTCTTTATCCTCTCCACCGGTAGCAGATCATCCTCTCCACGGTAACAAATTATCCCCTTATCTTCACCAGCAAACGCTTAGAGTCTCTAGCAGAAATAACTTACCATTTTTTCACCGGTAGAAATATTACGCCTCCACCGGTAGCAACTTGAATCTCTTTGGTAGCAGCTCGCATATTGTTCAGTGGCTTCTGCATGGGCATATAAATTCAGAGTATAACAGTGGTAAAGCTTCCGGTAGGAATATTGGAAGCAAGAATGGAATTTCTCTTCCGATGGTGAGAATGTGAAAAGGAGGTCTGGGAATTTCCCGTCGGATTTATACCAAGGACGTGTGAAGAACGGTACAATATTGCTTCAAGAACGACCATGTGTACGACAACAATAAAAATAAGTCACTGGGCTATAAGCGACCGGTAGCAACATTGGCCCGATAGAAAAGGAGGAATTGTACAATATTCGCGATCAAATTCTTGGTAGAAGAGTTAGTACCAGGCGCTGCCACAAATGAAGAGCCAGACATCGGAAGAGTTTTCCCAAAGTATCAGGCTGATAACAGACAGTAATCGGTTTTACCAATAATACTATCGTATTTCACGCTTATTCCGCTTGCAGTAGTCTGAAGCTACCGGTAAAATCAATCCACCGGTAATATCATTCTACCGGTAAAAGGAGGCACTAAACTTTTAGATTTTTTCATTGTGAATATTCTTTTGCCACTGGAAGTAAACGAAACCTTTTTCTTGGGGACTGATCACCCCCTGGTAGCAACATATAAAGTTTTCAAACAAAAAATTGTAAAAATTTTCTGACTTACTCAAAATCAATGGCCAAAGAGTGTTGAGAAAAGAAAAGCAGAACAAAGAATGTAATCGACGATCTCACCATCTGAGATGGTAGGGTGTATATTCAACAATCCCACCGTTAGTATGGTGGTAGAGTGTTGTATCCGATGATCCCGCTGTTAGTATGGTAGTTGGGTGAATATTCGACGATCTCACTGTCTTAAAGACGGTAGAGTGACAAATCGATGATCTCACCATCCGTACAATGGTAGAGTGTGCTACGAAAGTATATGATATTATCAGTAAACACTTTTGGGAAAACCAGGTCGCTCCGGGTAGCCCCATTATTATTATCTCAGTCTTCTTGAGATTATTATGGTCTTCTGAAGTTATTTTGGTCTTATGGAATTATTATGGTCTTCTGGAATTATTATGGTCCTTCGGAATTTCAGATCTTTGGATTTCTTTTATAGCACGGTCGAGGAACGCAGACCTTTTCTCAGGAGTACAAGTGGGACTTCATCGCTCCCGGAACCCGTGGGACTTCTTTGAGACCGAAAGACAAGCTCTTATGTAGGCTAAAGTTTATAAAGTTCATTTCCTTTTTAGGCAAAAGAAAAAGAATTGTGGGATAGGAGATATAGTAGAAAAGAAAAGAGTACAAAGTGTAAATTTTATCTACTTTTTTATAAGTTCCACATTTTAGTGCTAAAAAGTAGAACTTGCGGGACTGATGTAATGGTATGAAATATATCATGGCTAAAAGGCTACGATACATACCAGAAGGACCTACCAGAAGGGTCTACCAGAAGGGTTTACCTGAAGGATTGCTACCGGTAGACTACTACATGAGGGATCTGTAGGATCGGTGGCTAACTCAAACCAACCTAAGGTGTGAGTCTAAGGGTTGGTTTGACTCAATCAATCTCTAAAAGAGAAGAGACACTCTGGGATGAAAAGACACTCAATCGAAATGGCTAAACTTAGTGCGCGGAAGGACTTAAATAAACTGAAACTGAATAAGGCTTGAAAGATAGACGGACTGTGGAGCTCAGCAAGATACACAATTTAGTTATTTTATTCTGTGGTCAAAATAAAACAACTTACAAATGTCCACTAAGTAGAAGAGATCTACTTAGCGGTTTTTCAATCACTCACCCAATACACTTTCTGATTGGAACAATGGTAAGTGTAGCAAAAACAAGGATCTTCCTAGGCAGAGTCTATCTAGATGCACTAACTAATTTGGTATGTATTTTCTCTCTTGGCTTACAAAGTAATTTTTTCTCTCTCTCTAAGCTTTGAAGTATTTCTCAATGAAAGCACAAAATAAACTAGCTATATACACAACCTATTTATACTAGCACTACAAGCGGCAGGTCGAGGGAGTTAGTTCCATAATTATCAGAACTAACTTAGTGGGCAACATTGAGTTGTCTCCTGACTTGGGCCGCACACTTCGGGTATGATGGGAAGGCTGTATGACCGTTGTGGTGTTGAAGCATTCCCGAGTTCACTCCTTAGTTTTCGCAACGGCACGGGAGAGCTGTGAAGTCTCCTTAGTTGCATGGACTCCATTGAGGTGGCTCGCTCTTTGTGTTTGACTTAGGATGATTGACTCTGTTGAGGTGATGGCTATCTCTGCAACACTCTGATGTCCCAACAGTTTCCCCCTTGTTGCTGATGATAACAAAAATTCGCGAATCCCGATTGAGTCAATCCTGAAATGAGAACAGAAACACAAAGAACTAGGGGAACCGACCCTGTCAAAGTTCCCCTTAATAGCAGCAGTAGCAGTTGAGTTCAAAGATTCCATTTAGGTTCCCCCTTAATCGTAGAGGGACTCCAGGCAAGCAGATTGAATAGGTAGTGTAAGAGGCATGATAAGGCATATTTAAAGCAGTTATAGTACTAGACCACATGGTCCAGCAGCAAGATCCGAAAGCAGTTTTATAGCAACAACAGAGTCGCCCATACACCAGACGGGATTCACCGCTTCGCTCTTTTGCTTTCATCAGAGGGAAGCCCATAGTCACAAAAGAGTTAGTCAAAAAATTCACACACAAACAAGCAAAAAGTGTTTAGAACTTAAAAACAGCCTAAGTCCTAACACTACACACACACGTCAATCTAAGGTTCAGGGTTGGGGTTTAGGGTTGCTTGTATGTCAAGGAGTTGATCCTGCAAGGCCGTCACAGTCGTCTCGATCCCAGCGTGTCGTCCATCATCCTTGAGTGGCTCTGAGTGAGCTCTGCTGCCTGTGCGAGGAGTCGCTCCACTTTCTCCAAGAGTTGTAGGAGAGCATCTTGAGGGGCTGCCTCTTGAGAAGTGCAAGGTCCCACGTCGTTGGAGTCCATGGTGGGGGCAGCTGCTTGGATTTGTCGATCGATGTCAGCCGATTCAGATAGCGGAGGTTGATGGTGTCTGCCTCGTCGATGGACTCCGACGTTAATGTTGCCAGGGGTTCCTGAAAGAATTTTAGAATGCGAGGCAGCCAAAACACATACCCCAGGGAGTGTTTGGGGTATCAACAGACTGGGCCAAGTGATGGAGAATGATGTGGGCCAGATTGAGAGAGTGACGGTTGAGTATGCAGTACAGGATGGTGATGTCAAGCAATTGACCATTAGATTTCCTTCTTTTCGGGGTACGATGTTTTATGACAAGGATGTGCAGGAGTTGGTTGATGATTGAAAGATCGCCTCGGGTATTGGGGAGCCCACTTTTTTCTTTGAAGAGAAAAAGTGATAGATCTTATTTTGTGGGACCCCGGGGATTTCTTGGAGGAGTCTTTTTCATAGAAGGATAGGCCGGTATGAGGGACTCCAAGAATTTGGGACAACTTTTCAAGGTTGAAGAAAATGGGAGTTGAATTAACAAAAGATTGTGCGGCACCGTTATGATAACAAGGTTTTGATACAAATTGACAGACTCTTGGGGATACCACTGTTATCTCATAAAAAAGGTGTTTCCACCTGTGAAGCTCTAGCATTGTCACTAACTCCCCCAATTTGAAGACAGAGCCCATGAGAATCTAGGAACTTACCCCTGACGATATTTCTTTCATCAGGAGGGTCACCGAGCATGTAGCGCTTCGAGAAGGGGTCTATCTGGGCACATCGACGTTGCGGCTTGGGCAGTGTCTGGACTCTGGTGGAGGTGGCGTCAGTAGATGTGTCGTGGCTGTTGGTGGGCAGCTCTTGGACGGGGGAAGATTCCCGGAACCGGAGGAGACTGGTTGGGCCTTGACAGAAGAACGTTGGATTCGTTGGCTGTGGTCGAGTAATGGTTTAAGCTTTTCTGTTTTGAGGTTTAGGTTTAAAGAACGTGGAGGTGTTTGGTTGCTGATTTTTCTTGGGATTCTTGTGGGGTTGGTGTTGGAGATTAGTTGGGTGGATCTTGCGGTGGATCAGCGGTTTGGATTTCGGTGGTAGGTTTTTGTTGGTGTGGTGGAGATGGTGGGCAGGGTTTTAAGTGGTGTGACATCTTCGACATCTGTTTTCAAGAATGTCGTTCTTGGTGGCAGAGGGGGTGTTGTTGGGTGATGTGTCACGGTGATAGGTGGTGGTTGTGGCAGAGTGTGTGGGGGATGAAGTGGTAGTGGTTTGGTGGGAGAGTGAGTGGTGGTGGTAGTGAGTGAACATGGGTTAGGGTTTGGCCATGGATTGAAGGTACGCCTGGAAGGCGGATTGGATCTTGGAATATCTCGGCGGGGATGTTGATGCCGCTGAGATTAATGCCTGCCATTTGGAATTGTTGTATGCTTGGGTGTAAGGTGGATGTAAGTGAGAGAGACGAGTAGGTTGATGGGTGATATAAAGGCGGAAGTGACTGCAAGGTGCAGGGGTTTCGTGTGTCAGGCGAGAAAAATCAGGGGACACGAGATGCCAGCGAGATTAAGGGCGTGGATTTAGGTGGGGAGGGTGTGGATAGATGACGTGGATGCATAGCGCTAGTAACATAGAGATGTTCTAAGCAAGAAAACACAGTTCACAAATTCAAGTGTAAATAAAGACAGACTCAGTGAGACAGAAGGGAGTACCTGTTGACGATTGCGCTAGGGGCAAGGAGATGCGACCGTCTAGGTAGACGGAGTCAACCCAATTGCTGATCGCAGTGCTTCAAGTCGTGCTATAGACAGGGGTTTGTAAAGATATCTGCAAGTTGATCTTCTATGGCACAAAGTCAAGTTGAATGAGTTTTTTCTCGACACTGTCTTTCAAGAAGTGAAAACAGATTTCAATATGTTTGGTCCTTGAGTGTTGGACTGGGTTTTCGGATATTTTTATTGTGCTTTTGTTGTTGTTTCATCCAAAGGAGTTGGGAGCAACAGGCTGCAGCAGAGACATACTCTGCCTCCGCTGTAGAGAGTGCGAGAGTTTTGTTTTTTGGAGGACCATGAAACAAGGCAAAGACCCAAGAACTGTGCATTACAAGTACTCTTTCGATCTTGGAGGGAACCAGCCCAATCAGAATCACTGTATCCAGATAAAGTGAAAGTAGGAGATCGAGGATACCATAGATAGAGTGTACTTGTACCTTTAAGATATGGGAAGATTCGTTTGACTGCTTTGAGGTGAGACTGCTTTGGTGCTGCTTGGAAGCAGGCACAAAGACAGACTGCGTGAAGAATGTCGGGGCGACTGGCAGTCAGGTACAAGAGGGACCCTATCATTCCTCTATACTCTGTGGCATTGACACCGACTCCGTCATCATCAAGATGAAGTTTGGCAGATGTACAACTTGGTGTGGACATGCTCTTGACGTTTTTGAGATTGTACTTGTCAAGGAGTTCCTTGATGTACTTTTGTTGATGGATTTTAATCCCTTCCTTTTCCTGTTGATCTTGCAGTCCTAAGAAGAACTTTAGCTCACCTAACTCATTCATGGAAAACTCTTGCTTCATAAGGTTAGCAAAATGGTCACAGAGTGTGTTACTTGTAGAGCCATAAATGATATCATCAACATAAATCTGTACTAGAAGTAAGTCATGTGATGAGTGAAGAATGAATAGTGTTTTATCTACATTACCTCGAGAGAAACCATTTTGTAAGAGATATTTAGACAGTCTTTCATACCAAGCGCGCAGTGCCTGTTTCAGTCCGTAAAGAGCCTTACACAGTTTGTAGACGTAGTTGGGATGGACGGAGTCTGTGAACCCTGGAGGTTGCTCGACATAGACTTCTCTATCAATGTAGCCATGGAGGAAGGCCGTCTTGACATCCATCTGATATAATGTGAAACCTTTAAATGCAGCAAACGCAATTAACATGCGAATTGCTTCAAGACGAGCTACAGGTGCGAAGGTTTCATCATAGTCAATCCCTTCTTCTTGGTTGTAGCCCTGAACGACCAATCTAGCTTTATTCCTGAAAACTTGTCCTACATCATCAAGTTTATTATGAAAGACCCAACAAGTGCTAATGGTTTGTTGATGTGTGGGTCGACGAACTAACTCCCAAACAACATGTCTTTGGAGGGAATTTAGTTCATCCTGCATTGCAGTGACCCAATCACTATCAAGGAGTGCTTCTTAGACATTTCTTGGTTCAGTTCTGAGAGAAAAGCACCAAGGCACAAAGGTTTTGCATAGTTGGAAGTGTGTTTGAACACCTGAGTTTGGGTCGGATATTATGTTGTCAGGAGGGTGGGCTGATTTTTGTTGGAACTGTCGACGTGAAACAGGAGGGGGTGTGTCTTTATCAGAGGAGTCACTGATGGAACATGAGCCTTTAATTACGGTCCAAAACCGTGTATAATTACGGTTCTGGACCGTAATCTACGGGGGTCATTAAAGATGGCGACGTCTTTAATTACGGTTTAAAACCGTAATTAAAGGCCCTTTTCCGTCCCACGTGTCATTGACTTTACATTACGGTTATTGTAAAACCGTCATCTAAAGTGTAATTTATTTTTTACAAATCTACACAATTGCAACAGAGCCAAATTATAACAGATAAGCAACAGAGGCATCAGACCAACAGATGTGCAGAAACTACACAATTGAAACACCTGAATCAAATACCAACAACACAAATTCATTCTCTGCGCACAATTGCAACAGGATAACATCTAATATACACCAGATCGAAAATCTGTTACACAACAAAAAATATTCAATACAGCAGCTAGAATCTGTTACAGCAGTAGCAATTCATTACAAAAAATATTCAATACAGCAGCTAAATCTGTTACAGCAGCTAGCAATTCATTACAAAAAATATTCAATACAACAGCTAGAATCTGTTACAGCAGCATCAGCTAGCATAAAACAGAAGCATAAACAGTACAAAAATGGTGCAGAAAACTGTACATGAAAAACAAAAATCTATCATAGCAGCATTAGAGCTAGCTAGTCTACCACTCCATCTCATAAATATGGCTGACATACTCTCTCTGACATGATACAAGTCGTGTTGGACTGTAAGTCGAGAATTTGGCAAAATGCTCTTTAATCTGGAACAAGAAAAGGAATGGAACACATAATGAGATTAAGATAAAGACACAAAAAATCCACCGAAAGAATTAAATACAAGACAACGTACGTATTACCTTGTCTTTATCATTCTAAATCCTGGGAAGTACCTGCAGAACTCGTACATATACCGCATCATGTAGTACCCGCATCTCTTAGAATCCTTTTGGGTAGGGCACTAAATTACCAAAATTCACAAATGTAAAATAATTGTACAAAGATAATAGCAGCACAAATGAAATACATGAATTACCAAACCTTGATGTAATCGACGGTCAAATCAGCAAACTCTCCCTGAGGGGTTTTACTGTAACAACTGTTGCATATATTAACAAAAGCATTTAGTAAAATGAACAAGTACATTAATTTTGGTTCTAAAAACTTACAAACAATTAAATAGTAATAAAACTTACTCTTTGATTAAGTCTTCAGTGTTGAATCCCGTCCACTACCCTAGTGGATCGAGAACGAGCAGAGTAGCGGTGGCAGCGCAGAATATAAACACCCAGTGGTGGCTACAATGTCAAATACAAAATGAAATGAGAAATGAAGGTAAAAAAGTTAGCTAATTAGTATGTAATTTTATTTCAGAACTCACGTTTGGTGATACGGCATTAGAATGAATAATTTATCTGTCGATCAGCAACATCGAAGGAATGAGTCATGTATTCACAAAACCTCCCCGGGTCCCTATTGACTGAGTCGTATGATAAACGCTCCGGGCACACCGTAGTAATGGAGGTGATGCTCTTCTTAGCAGATTTCTCAAGCAGGCCTCTATTATATCACATGTACTATAAAAAGTTAGCCAATGCAACTTCATAGATACTTATTCTATTTGTTTTTATAGTATGAGGAAAGAATACTTACTTTAGATAAGCTTAAATAATGTTAATGTTCAGGTAATCTCCAATCATCATCTCTTTGATGTCCCCAAAGTTGATCGTCGTGGTCATATCTTCTTCGTAGTGAAACATCGACTTTAGAAGCGTCATCATGAAGTTGATAGTTTGAGGTGACTTCAAAATGATCTTGTCGTAGAGATTCATCTGACGAGGCCCCAAAACATTAACAAGTTTTTGTGGCAGTGAGAACTTATTTTTCGGCGCCTCAGAAGTCTTGGTGCGACCCCGGACGGGCGCTGGATTCTTACTTTTCGCACCCCGACTCACTGGATTCTTACCCTTCACACACAAACAGTAAAGCATAAATGTAAAGATAATTACTAATTGAATATTATAGTGACATTAAACATTTATCTAGAACATACCCTTGTACTTCTGACAGGATTCGCCGGCGCGCTGATGATCTCTTCTTCTCTAGGCCGGGATACGCGGCGAGGAAGCTCAGGGATCTATAATAGATTATATTAGACACTTAATGCAAAAAAATGCATTTTTTAGATACTAAATGGTTGTCAAACAGTCTTACCTCATCGGTGACAACAATATAACATGCTGGCCAGAGCAATATGTCTCCATTCGCATCAATCAGCGTGCATTTGTTGTCAAATGCCATTGGAAGGTATGCATGCTCAAATCCATCAATTATCAGGTCCAAGGTCACACGCACGTAGAATGGGGGTAGACGTATGAAATTGATGAGCGTGAGTGGACCTGATGGCAACACCGTCCTGTAGGCCACATCTACAAGGTGCCCTTCTAATGGTATTTGGAGACGACATTTTTTTTGCTCCTTTAATAAACAGAGATAATACGTGAAATAAATAAGTGAGTCCAATCTAATACTATTTAAATGACTTTATTTAAGGAGAAAAATAGTTAAACAAAGCTAACCTGGATGTTGGCAAACGGGTACGTCAGCGGCCGGAGCACAACTAGACGAGGAAGACGGTCGAGGAGGATCATGCTGCTGCTGAGTAGTCGCATGTGCGATCGAATTCAACGCTTCCTGGAGCCTCTCCTCGATAGCCTGGCGCTCAGGAGCCTGTTTCTCCTCATTAGCTTGGCGCTCAGCAGTGAACTTACGCTCTACCATCGCCTTGACTTCAGCAACACTCATCTGACCCTTCCTAGCAGATGGCGGGAATATGTGCTTCTCACGTACTTCTCCCCCAAATCCTCTAACACGCCCCGGGTGATCCTTCTTCCCAAGTATTTGATTAAGAGCGTCGTCTTGAGAAGGAGGAGCGTGTATGCCTATTTCTCCTCTCTGTGCTGCTTCATACTGTCCTATTGTCAAAGAAGTTAACACTAAATTTAAGATCAACAAACACTTGAGTATGTAAGTAAATTATTTAACAGCTACTTTCAAATAGTTACACTTTGGCGAGCCAGTTGTTCCGTCGCAGCATGAGGAAATATCCTCTGACCTTCGCTGGTCGTTTTCTAGCGTCCCAGTATGAACATCTGCACCCTCCTCGGCTCAGAGACATCCTCGATCGGGCATTCACTTCCATCCTCGTTCCTCTGTGTTAGCAAACCAGCTTCTTTCCACATGTCGAGGCTACCCACATATCCCCTTCGTCCCATGGTGTGGGGGTAGAGATTAGCTTCACGGTTTTGCTGTGCTTGTACTTGTCTTTGCTGTTAAGAAAGTACAACAGAAAATTAATTAGAAAATCAGGGATAAAGCATTATGAGCATTAATTCAGAAAAGAGTACACACAAACATACCCTGAACTCGGGGGTGGAGTGCCGCTCAACGAACTCCTTCCACTCCTCTTCAGTGATCATGCCGTTGTACACAACATGCGGTGGAGGCTCACGTGGGGGCACCCTGTTGATCCAGTGCTCAACCAAGTAGTGGCAGAATGATTTAGCTTTGCCGGACACCAAAGAAAGAACGGTCTTCTTCACTTTTTCTGGGATCTTGTAACGTTCTTGCACCTTCTTCCAGATGGTCTCCTTAACTTCTTTCGGGACTTGTGGCCATGTGTGGTTGATGCAGCAATGTGATCTGGCTAGAGTCCCTAGCATACTAGCGAACTCTGACCTGCTGCCCCCACAATACCTCCCATAATTGTCCCACAGAAGACTGATCTCATCCGGTTTCTACATTTTCAACCCACGGCACGGACCTCTACCTCTGGGTCTCATGGAAGGGCCAACAACAGCAGTGGCAGATGTAGATGGGCCAACAGCAGCAGCGGCAGATGTAGATGGGCCAGCAGCAGTAGCGGCACTGGTAGAAGGAACCGGTACCATTTGCTGCTCATTTTCGAACTCACGGCAAAATAAATCGAACTCTTCATCAGCCATGTCTGGATCAGCCATGCCTGCATGGATTGAAATAAAATTGGAATTAAATTAACCATTTCATAATGGTCATATACAAGCAAGAAATAAAAGTGTTAATTTCATATAAATTTTAATAGTAATAACTTACATACACCATTATCTCTCAACCCACATTCCCTTTTGGTCTGATCGTATATACTCACGATGACCTGTGACCTCAGCCTCTTCCAATGAAATAGGAACAGTTAGGTTCATCTTCTGCATCATACTCATCCTCATCAACCACACCATCCACACCAACTATTCCTCTTCTCCCTTTAAGCACAACAGACAATCTAGGATTACAGGGATCAGTTACATAAAATATCTGCTTAACCTTCGTCCCAACGACGAATGGCTCAACAGTGGGAGCAGCTCTAGACAGATCAACCAGTTTCATACCATGCTCATCCTCACGGTAGCCATGATTGTTGTTAACCCAGTTACAGCGGAAAACACACATTTCGTAGCTGTTGTAGTCCAATACCCAGATGTCTTGTATAACACCGAAATATGATTGTTTTACTGAGACTAGACTGTGACCCACTACACCGATGTCATATAAGTTTTGATAAGCTTCAAGCTCTACGCCACTGTTTTGATTCGTTGACTTCTGATCCTGACGTTCTGTGAAAAAGGTGAATCCGTTGACATCGTACCCCTCGTAAGAAATTACATCCAGATTTGGTCCAAATGCAACTACTTTAATCAGTTCAGGCACATTCGTGGACTGATCGGACAAGACTCTGTCTTTGAACCATCTGACAAATGTCCTATTCTGCTCATTTTGTAGTCTAACGTCACTCATGTCTGGATATTGTGATCTTAACACACACAAGTGTTCATCAAAGTATGGTTCAACATCTTCAAGATGACTTAGCACAACTAAATGAGCTTTGTTAAGAGTGTCTATGTCAATTCTTTTCAGTTTCCGTCCAACCGTGCCAACACCCTTCAATCTGCCCTCGTGTCTAGAACGTGGAAGTCCAATGGTATCGACACCTTCTAGGTAATTGGTGCAGAAGTCTACAACTTCCTTTGTGATAGTGCCCTCTATAATACTACCCTCAGGGTGACGACGGTTCTTTATTTTCTTCTTCAGGACACCCATGTACCTTTCGAACGCATACATGTAGCGAAGGTACAAAGGACCACACATCAGAATCTCTCTTACAAGATGCACGAGGAGATGTATCATTATGTCGAAGAACGATGGAGGAAAATACATCTCCAGCTGGCACATTTTCACAATAAGATCCTATAAAGCATTATGAGCATTAATTCCGAAAAGAGTACACACAAACATACCCTGAACTCGGGGGTGGAGTGCCGCTCAACGAACTCCTTCCACTCCTCTTCAGTGATCATGCCGTTGTACACAACATACGGCGGAGGCTCACGTGGGGGCACCCTGTTGATCCAGTGCTCAACCATGTAGTGGCGGAATGATTTAGCTTTGCCGGACACCAAAGAAAGAACGGTCTTCTTCACTTCTTCTGGGATCTTGTAACGTTCTTGCACCTTCTTCCAGATGGTCTCCTTAACTTCTTTCGGGACTTGTGGCCATGTGTGGTTGATGCAGCAATGTTATCTGGCCATAGTCCCTAGCATACTAGCGAACTCTGACCTGCTGCCCCCACAATACCTCCCATACTTGTCCCACAGAAGACTGATCTCATCTGGTTTCTGCATTTTCAACCCACGGCTCGGACGTTTACCTCTGGGTCTCTGAGTAGCACTCGTAGATGGTGCACTCATGGAAGGGCCAACAGCAACAGCGGCAGATGTAGATGGGCCAACAGCAGCAGCGAGATGTAGATGGGCCAACAGTAGTAGCGGCATGGTAGAAGGAACCGGTACCATTTGCTGCTCATTTTCGAACTCACGGCAAAATAAATCGAACTCATCAGCCATGTCTGGATCAGCCATGCCTGCATGGATTGAAATAAATTGAATTAAATTAAGCATTTCATAATGGTCATATACAAGAAAGAAATAAAAGAGTGTTAATTTCATATAAATTTTATAGTAATAACTTACATACACCATTATCTCTCAACCCACATTCCCTCGTTATGGTCTGATCGTATACTCACGATGACCTGTGACCTCAGCCTCTTCCAATGAAATAGGAACAGTTGGAGGTTCATCTTCTGTATCATACTCATCCTCATCAACCACACCATCCACACCAACTATTCCTCTTCTCCCTTTAAGCACAACAGACCATCTAGGATTACAGGGACCACTTACATAAAATATCTTCTTAACCTTCTACCCAACGACGAATGGCTCAACAGTGGGAGTAGCTCTAGACAGATCAACCAGTATCACACCATGCTCATCCTCACGGTAGCCATGATTGTTGTTAACCCAGTTACAGCGGAAAACATACATTTCGTAGCTGTTGTAGTCCAATACCCAGATGTCTTGTATAACACCGAAATATGATTGTTTTACTGAGACTGGACTGTGACCCACAACACCGATGTCATATAAGTTTTGATAAGCTTCAAGCTCTACGCCACTGTTTTGATTCGTTGACTTCTGATCCTGACGTTCTATGAAAAAGGTGAATCCGTTGACATCGTACCCCTCATAAGAAATTACATCCAGATTTGGTCCAAATGCAACTACTTTAATCAGTTCAGGCACATTCGTGGACTGATCGGACAAGACTCTGTCTTTGAACCATCTGACAAATGTCCTATTCTGCTCATTTTGTAGTCTAACGTCACTCATGTCTGGATATTGTGATCTTAAAACACACAAGTGTTCATCAAAGTATGGTTCGACATCTTCAAGATGACTTAGCACAACTAAATGAGCTTTGTTAAGAGTGTCTATGTCAATTCTTTTCAGTTTCCGTCCAACCGTGCCAACACCCTTCAATCTGCCCTCGTGTCTAGAACGTGGAAGTCCAATGGTATCGACACCTTCTAGGTAATTGCAGAAGTCTACAACTTCCTTTGATAGTGCCCTCTATAATACTACCCTCTGGGTGACGACGGTTCTTCATTTTCTTCTTCAGGACACCCATGTACCTTTCGAACGGATACATGTAGCGAAGGTACAAAGGACCACACATCAGAATCTCTCTTACAAGATGCACGAGGAGATGTATCATTATGTCGAAGAACGATGGAGGAAAATACATCTCCAGCTGGCACATTGTCACAATAAGATCCTTTTGTAATTTAGACAGAGTGTCCACATCAAGAACCTTAGACGAAATGGATTTGAGGAAGACACTGACGTTTGTGATTGTGTGTCTGACAGCATCCGGCAAGATCCCACGTAATGCAATTGGCAAAAATTCTTGAAGTAGGACATGATAATCGTGAGATTTCATTCCTACTAATTTGAAATCTGTCATGGACACTAGGTTTCTTATGTTTGAGGAGTAACCTGATGGCACCTTGATGTTGTAAAGGGTACTGCATAGACTATGTTTCTCTTCTTTAGACAGAGTGTGACAGGCAGGAGGCAAGAATGTGCGTTTTCCACGTTCTTGCGGGCCAAGCTCTGTGCGTATGCCCAACTCAATTAAATCTTTTCTTCCTTTCAAATGATCCTTTGTCTTTCCTTTTATGTTCAAAAGGGTGCTAGTTATACTTTCACCCACGTTCTTCTCGACATGCATCCCATCGATACAATGTCTAACCTCCAGATGCTGCCAGTACTTGTTCCCAAAATATTGATTTCTTTTTCCAGACACTTTTTTCACCACTTTTGGTTGGCGGCCCAAGTTGTTGACAATATTATCCAACTTTTTGTAAATCTCTGTACCTGTCAAAGGCTGGCGCGCCACGCTGTGATCAGTTTTCCCATCGAACTCTTTCGCCATCTTTCGATACTTATGTCCTTTTGGAAGCATTTTTCGGTGGCCCATATACACGTTTTTGCCACTATGTTTCAAGCGAATGCTACAAGTGTTTTCACCACAAATCGGACACGCCAACGCCCCCTTGATTGAATAGCCTGAAAGATTACCATAGGCGGGGAAATCATTGATTGTGCAGTACAACATAGCACGCAAATTGAAGTCCTCTTTGCTGAATGAGTCGTAAACCGTAGCCCCTTCATTCCACAAGAGTTGTAGATCCTCTATCAAAGGTTGTAGGAATACATCAATTTTGTTGCCCGGTTGCTTTGGACCCGATATTAACAAAGACAACAAGATGTGTCTTGGTTTCATGCATAACCACGGCGGTAGATTGTAAATAACCAAAAGCACAGGCCAGGTACTGTGTATGCTACTCAAAGTACCGTAAGGGTTCATCCCATCCGTGCACAAGCCTAGCCTTAGGTTTCTCGGTTCGTTACCAAACTCAGGAAATTTTATGTCTATGTTTCTCCACTGTGGTGCATCAGCGGGATGTCTCAATCTGCCATCCTTTTTCCTGTGAACTGAATGCCACCGAAGATTCCCTGCGTCTTTCTCAATGGAGAACAAACGTCTGAACCTTGGAATGATGGGCAGGTACCACAGTACCTTAGCCGGTGAACCTTTCTTACTACCGCTGATGTGAGTTTGTTGTTTCTTATACCGTGACGCTCCACATGCTGAACAGCTTTCAGCAAATTCATCCGATTTCCAAAACAGCATGCAACCATTTGGACAAGCATGAATTTCTGGTACTCCATACCCATTGGGCACATCAGTTTTTTGGCTGAGTACGTAGTCGTTGGTAAAACGTTGTCCACCGGAAGAACGTATTTCAATAGTTCCAGGAGGTCAGTGAAACTTACGTCGCTCCAGCCATGTTTCGCTTTCAAGTTGAATAGCTTGAGGACGACACTCAACTTGCTTAACTTTGTAGGGTCACACCCGGGGTACAACGGTGTTTTGGATGAATCCAACAAATTTTCATACTTGTCTGGCGTGTTAGAGTAATGTCGTTCCACATCTTCGAGCATAGTCTCAATGTCATCATCCCAGAAATCTGGCTCAACGTTCGCTGTAACGTCTTCTGGATCACCCACAACTGTATCATCTCCAAGTTCTGTTTCTGTGTTTGCCTGACCATTATCCCCTTCGTCAGGCTTAATAACATCGAACGCACTCTGACCATGCCATCGGATTATGTCTTGGAAATCTTTTGTAAAACCGCGGCGATCAGATGTTCCTTAATTGTTTCAACGCCGCGATATCTCAGATTGTTTTGGCAGTCGATACACGGACAAAATATGTATCCCTTGTCTGTAGGTTTCAGATTGTTCGCCAACACCGTGCATAACTTATCAACTCCTTCTAAAAACTTGTCGTCCAAATTTCCGCTGTAAATCCACGAACGTTCCATCTCCTTCTAGCTATTTATATGAAGGCAGCCATTTCATACCGTCACCCGTGGCAGAGTCTTTACACTTTTGTATCTTATCAACCTAAATCCATCCATGAGTATTAAATCCCACCGGTGAACGTGTTTTTAATATGTAATTTATTGAAAATTTCGGCAGCATCTCCCTACAGTTCTTCAAATGCACGATATTATGATATTAATCAATAATATGCATTCGAAGAACAATAAAGAGATACTGCTGAAATAATCAATAAAGTACATATTAAAAACACATTCACACCCTAGGTGTGAGATTTAACAATCATGGACAGTCCCGACAGGGACTGCCGAAGATATACCTCTATTAGGTATATCTTGGGCGGATAACTATGTTTGGTAGTTTGTCAAATATGTATGTATATATGTAAATCTTACCTCTGGTAGCGATTAGCCGATGCAAAGACGGTTGAGGTCGGAAGTCAAAATAAAGTCGTAGTCCTGATGCATAAAGGAAAAACGACAACATTAGAATTCATCAAAAAATCAAGGTTAAATGCTAGCTAAACCGCGGAAAAAAATTCGACAGCATCTCCCCTATATTTTGACGTTTCCCAATCAGTTTTATCACGTCAAATTCGCACGCACCATCAAAATTACTTATACACTAATTTTATATTCTAGAAGAAAGGTAAGCTGTATTAACCGTAAATAAATAATTACAAGTACAAGAAATCAACTGCAACAAGAATCAGCAAACAAGAATCACAACTTCGAATCTGCTAAGAGATATATCTGCCAGACCAAAGGCTCTCAACTAGTTTTATATTTGAAAACTATACTACTATAATTGTAATACTAAATGCTAAGAATATGTAAATACAAGTTTACAGTTTGGTTTGCAAAATTACCGTTACTGCACCGAAGTGGGCAAGTAGTGCAGAAATCAGCCCACAAACTAGGTTGCAATTAACTGTGAATCTGGGCACAAATATATAAACAAGGTTAGAACATTTGTCATTACAATCTCAGGATTCGACAGAAACGAGGTAAGAACTAGGAATCGACATGGATATGGAAAAAGTTAGAAAAAAACGATAATTGATCGACCGCGCGCATACCCAGTACACGATAGAGACGTCGACGGTGACGACCAGTGTACGTAGATGGGTGGTGACCGGCGGCGATGGGAGTGACAAAGGTGGTGGGAGCACGGCGGAGATGGCTGTTGCTAAGGTGATGGAGAGAGGAGGCGATTTCAGTGAGGAAGATAGCGCGAAAGAGGAAGAGTTACTGTAAGTACATGTGCAAAGTAAACGGGCAAATGTTAAAAGGACTTTAGATTATGGTTTACATGAAAACCGTAATCAAAGTCACACTTTAAATGACGGTTTCTAAAGAACCGTAATCTAAAGTGTAACGAAATTAAAAAAATAGCGTGAAAATTTTTGGCCTATGCTGGGTTTCGAACTCAAGATCGATGGTATTGACTCATGTACCCACGGCCATTAAGCCATGAGTCTTATTCAATCAAACATATGTAACACATTAATATAAAGTTATTTTTAATCTAAAATACACTGGTAAAACGACGTCGTTAACTGTAATTTAGATTACACGCGGCGTTGAAAAAATCAAATAATACGGGAAACATTTGGCATCAGGTCAAAACGACGTCGTTGACCATCAGTCAGAGGTAGGCGCGCCTTTTTTAGGACGGACTTTAGCTGACGGTTATTGTTGAAGATCTAAGTTTTGTAGATGATTGCCTCCTCAGTCAAAGTAGCGATGTAGAAAGACTCGACGTTGTCACAAATTTACTAGCTCGAGTACCTCTGTAGAAGCATCTGTCCGCGTGTTCCTATATGCCAAGAAGCGCGACACTACTGAATAAGCTGCGGAAATCTTGGATAGTTGGGAGCGCACGCAAACGTGAGAACGTGACACACAAGGAGCTCCATAACTCCGATACTTGTGGAACCAACTTAAGGAGCCGCTTACATGAAGACTTTACCGAAGATTTAGGATATAGTTAGACAAGTATATAACATGGTTGTAATTAGTTTAGGTGTGCATTCGAGATTATTCAGAGAGAGAAACATCGCTTTTGAGAGAGAAAATATTCTTGAGAGATCTTAGTGAGATAGTGTCAATTAGCTTAGGTATTTATTACCTAGAGAGCACACATAGAACACTCCCCTTTACTCCTTGTTACGCATTGATCTAAGCCGAGAGTAGAGCGAGTGTTGGATGAGACAGAGTACCTCTGTCGAATCCCAAGATAGGAAGCTAGGTTGTAATTCACATTGAGTTTCAATATAAGCAAAGTCCTATCTTGTCAATTTAAAACAAAAGCTTCCGCGTTATTAGTTTCTGCATACATTTATTCTTCAAGCAGAGTTGGTCTGAGACTAACACCTCAGACCTACTCGGTCAGCACCCCGATCCCATCAAGTGGTATCAGAGCCTGCGTTGGCTGACAAATCTCTCAAAATGGCGGAAATCTCAAACACCAACAACAACAACAGAATGCAAGTGGAGAACCCAAAGCTAACTTCCACAAACTACAACATGTGGAAAAACGAGATGGAGTCACACCTCCAATCACTGAATCAACAACTCTGGACGGTAGTGACGAAAGGAAATTTCCCAGTACCTGAAGGGAAAGATCCCAGTTCCTATACTGCTGAGGAGCGCAGATGTGTTGAACTAAATGCCCAAGCCGTAAGAGTCATCTACACTAGTCTCTCTCCACCCGAAAGAAGAAGAGTGTATCACATCAAGGTAGCCAAAGACATCTGGGATCATCTTCGAGCTGTTCACGAAGGAAATACTGAGCTTCGAAAGTCAAAAATACAAGAACTGAAGATGGACTACGAAAACTTCGTGGGAAAGCCTGGAGAATCCCTCAGCGACATGCTTGCACGATTCACTGAACTCACTGCTACTATGGAAGAGCTGCAGATTGGAGAGTCAAATGAAAATATCAATAACAAATTTCTGGATAGTCTGGGCGAGGAATGGACCGAGAGTGTATCTCTACGAAGGCGTCCAAAAGTCTAGAAAAATGGACTTTGACTGACTTGGGATCCTATCTTCAGTCCATCAACAAATACAAGATGAATATCAAAAATAGAGGTAATACTTCTCACTCAAACCATACTGTTTCTTTTTAACGTGAATCAAGCTTTGCAGGTAAAGACTACACCCAGCCAGACATCAGCTCACCAGAATGAGTCATTCCACTATGAGACTACCTCTCCAAATCAGGATTTAATCCAACAGCTTCGGGACACTCTGATTGACGGCATAATAGAGGAAGGATCAGAACACCTTCGAAGATATGGCCATGCTGGTCAAGAACTTTAAGAGATTCATGCGAGATCGATCAGAAAGGAACAGTCCAAACAGGTTCAGCCAAAATCAACCGACAATATCAATCCTACAACCGTAATCAGCAAGGCACTACTGGAACTGGAGACCGAGTATGCTTCAAATGCCTGAAGCCGGGGCACTACGCCAACAACTGTCCTCTCAAGAAAAAGATGATCGTGAGCAATCATCACTGATAGCAAATTCAGCATGGGGAGACTCTGACTCAGAAGAACCTGAGATGGGAACGTCAAGCCTAATCTGCCTTATGGCTCACAAAAGTCAGGTATGCAAGAGTCCCTCTTCAGAGGTAACTGAATATTTCTCAGACTCATGCGCTATTCCCTCTTTAGATTTATCTACTTACTACATAGACCCAAATCATCCTGAATTTGAATTAACTGAAGAACAAGAAAGAATAGCCTCTCTTTATGAAGAAATTCATGTGCTAAAGGGTCATGTCAACAACGATCGTCTTAAATTGCAAAAATCTGAAGAAAAGGCTGAAAAACTTGAAAGAGAGTTAAGAGATGCTCACAGTCTCATCAACTCCTTAAAAACCCAAGTTTCTTCCCTACAGAAAAATCGTTCCAAAATTCCACAAAAGTTCTTCAAACCAATCACCTTTGTTCGTGAGGTTGCTGCCATGCAAAAGCCAAAATTCTTTGAAAACGAACTCCGTGAGTCAAAAGAAGACAAGTTCGACTTGAGAAAGAGGTCGATTCCCTGAATATCGCCCTTAAAAAGGCACGGATGGAATCGGTCTCATCATCTAATCCTCCTCATGGCTGAAAAACAAAGGCAAAGTTAATCTGCCGAAAATGGCCTCAAAACCCAATGATCTTCAAAGAAGGAAATCCAAAAAGAAAAATTTGAAAACAAATTTCGTTGGCAAAAGAAATATGTTCATCTACCTTCTTTACTAATTTGTGGTTACTGTGGCTACGACGGACACATTCACTCATCGTGTCATAAGCTTGGCAAAGATTTATCTTTTAATATGCAACGTTTACATACTCTGTCTAAAGCACGACATAGTCATAGCTCTTTTTCAAAGAGGGAACCCAAGTTCGCCTGGGTTCCCAAGTCTAACTCTGATTATCTTGTAGGGAGAGACCGTGGACAATGACTCTTGGTTTCTAGATAGTGGATGCTCACGACATATGACAGGAGACCCTGACAAGTTCACGACTCCCTCTCAACACCACGGGGGAAAAGTCACTTTCGGCGACAATGCTCATGGTGAAATCATTGGTATTGGAACCGTCGGTAATCCCTCTCTTTTAAGATAGAAAATGTTAATTTAGTAGATGGACTCGGACACAGCCTACTAAGTATCTCTCAAATATGTGATCTCTCTAATGTTGTTCTTTTCTCGGCCTCTGACTGCAAAATCTTTGACGAGCAAACAGGTCTTCTGAAAGCCACTGGTATAAGGGTGAACAATCTTTACAAGTTATCTCTTGAAAACCCTAACCTAGATGGTACTCTTTGTCTTAGTGTACAGGACAAGAATATCTCCTTATGGCACTTTCGTCTAGGTCATGCACACGGCAAACTACTAAACAAAATCAAAAACAGAAATCTTGTAGTGGGACTTCCTCAGACAAACTTCTTCCAGACCGACACCCTCTGTCCTGCGTGCGTACAAGGGAAACATTCTAGAACAAGCTTTCCAGGTAAAACAGAAATGTCTACATCATCTCCGCTGGACATGCTACACATGGATCTATGTGGACCAATGCGTGTTCAAAGCAAGAGTGGTAAGAAGTACGCTCTAGTCATCGTCGATGACTATTCGCGCTGGACATGGGTACTCTTTCTTAAGAACAAGTCGGAAACATTTTCTGAATTCGAAACTTTGTTCAAACTGATTACTAACAAACTGTCCACCACTGTCAAGACAATTCGATCTGACAACGGTACAGAATTTTGCAATATCCAGTTTTCAGAATTTTGCAGGACAAAGGGAATCATGCATCAAACGTCAGCTGCTCGTACTCCACAACAAAATGGAGTTGTAGAACGAAAGAATCGCACCCTAGTAGAAATGGCAAGAACAATGCTCATTGATAGTAACCTTCCAGCCTCATACTGGGCAGAAGCTATCAACACTGCAGCATACATCCTAAATCGAGCATCAATTCATCCATTCATCGGCAAAACCCCATATGAAATTATCAAAGGCCGTCCTCCTTCAGTAACACATCTATGGCGCTTTGGATGCAAGTGTTTCATACACAACAATGGAAAAGACCATCTCGGCAAGTTTGCTTCTAAGAGTGATGAAGGAATCTTCTTGGCTACTCATCACAAAGTCGAGCTTACAGAGTACTCAATAAACGCATCTTGTCTTGAAGAAAGTCCTCATATTCGTTTTGAAGAGCTCTCTAACTCTAGTGACTGTGAACACAACCCAAATGAACCACACGAAGATGCCTCAGATACTTCCTTCATTGAAATACCAGTAGCTACCATCCCTGCACCACAAACACCTCTTGCAACAGATTCATCCTCTGACAGCGATGACGACCCTGATGACTCATTCAAGGATGCCTCACCTACTCCCACACAGGAACCACTACCTCCCCCACAAAACACAACGACAACCACACCTAACAATCACCAAACACCAGATCCCTCCACTAGTCTTCCATCAACCTCCGCAAGAAAATTTCAACAAGCCTCCGCTCACCCAATTACTCAAATCCTGAGTGATCCATCCAAAGGCGTTCAAACACGTAGTGAGATCCATCAGAATCTCTGTGCCTTCAATGCTTTTCTATCCACAATCGAACCTAAGAATGTCCACCAAGCTCTACAGGATCATGACTGGATACTCGCCATGCAAGAAGAACTACATTCTCTGCAAAGACACTCTGTCTGGCGACTTGTTCCGTGTCCAACCAACCATAAACCAATTGGTACCAAATGGGTGTTTCGCAACAAGTTAGATGATCAAGGGAATATCTCTCGCAACAAAGCTAGACTGGTAGTTCAGGGATACGCTCAAGCTGAAGGAATTGATTACGATGAAACTTATGCTCCAGTAGCTCGAATTGAGGCAATTCGAATACTCGTGGCCTACGCAGCTCATCGAGGTATAAGCTCTACCAAATGGATGTAAAAACTGCATTTTTACATGGATACATCGACAGAGATGTTTATGTTGCTCAACCACCGGGTTTCGAAGATCCACATCACCCGGAGTATGTCTACAAGTTAGATAAAGCGTTATATGGCCTGAAGCAGGCACCTCGGGCATGGTATGAGCGTCTTTCATCTTACTTATTGTCCCATGGATTCATTCGAGGTAAAGTTGACAAAACGCTTTTCACTCTCACCAAAGGTGAAGACATACTCATTGTGCAAATCTACGTGGATGACATAATTTATGGATCCACTATTCCTGAACTATGTTCATTTTTTCTGATCTCATGAGTAAAGAGTTTGAAATGAGTGCTCTTGGAGAATTAAATTCTTTTTAGGTCTTCAAATCATCAACAAAAAACGGGACTCAAATTCATCAACAGAAATACATTCACGAGCTATTAATCAAATACAAGATGCAGGATTCAAAGCCACACCCACTCCAATGTCAGCAACAGAGAAACTACATCTGGATGAAAAAGGAATTGCCGTTGATGCTACACTTACAGAGGTATGATAGGTTCACTCCTTTATCTAACAGCAAGTAGGCCTGACATTCTCTATGTGTATGTCTCTGTGCAAGATTTCAGGCAAACCCAAAAGAATCACACCTACAAAGCGTAAAGCGAATCTTTCGCTATCTAAAAAGCACCCAGGACATGTACCTCTGGTACCCAAGTACTCCTGATTTCACTCTAATGGGGTTATGATTCTGATTTTGCAAGCTCCTTATTAGACAGAAAAAGCACGTCTGGTACTGCACAATTTTGGGACTTTGTCTTGTCGCCTGGAGTTCAAAGAAGCAAACACGGTAGCCCTGTCATCCGCCGAGGCCGAATATGTCTCCGCCGCTGCCTGCTGTGCACAGATACTCTGGATAAAACAACAATTACAGGATTATCTCATTCCTCCTACTTGTACTACAATATTTTGTGACAACACTAGTGCTATTGATTTATCTAAAAACCCAATTCATCATTCCAGAACAAAGCACATTGAAATTCGTCACCATTTCATAAGGGATTGCGTTGAAAAAGGGCAGATACAACTAGAATATGTTCCTACTTCAGATCAACTTGCAGACGTATTCACCAAACCATTGCAACGAGGTCCTTTTGAAGCACTAAGTTCACAACTAGGTATGACCCGTATGACTTAGCTAAGGTTGTATCTCCTTCTCTTGTTTTGTCAATATCTGAGTGAAATGCATGAATACGTCTGATGACCTAGTCTGTCTATCAAAGAAACAAAACACCGGCGTAAAAACAAGAGTCTTTGTTTCCTAAAAACCTCCCGCAAATTTTCGCCCAACAATCCGCAATAATCCAGCTCAACCAATCAGCCCACACCTACCCTGACACACCACGTCTGCCTATATTCCGACGTCAATATCTTTCACTCCCCACGTCCAATCCTACCCATCCCGCTTTCCTTGCCTCTCTTCGCCTTCTCCACCCTATTGCCCACTACAATCAACTCCGATTGACATGGCTTCAAACCCTAACCCTACGCACACCCATGTTTTCCGACGCCGACCTACCCAATGATCCTCAGCTTCTCTAAGCCCTAATCAACAAACTCACCATCCTCCAAGCCAAACAAACCCCTACTTCCACCTCCGACTCCACCGCCGTAGCCCCCGCCATGTCCATCGACACCCAACCCATCACCACCACTTTACCCACCGTGACAACTGAACCCACTACCATTGTCCACACTACGGCATCCACCCGATCAGAAAACACCCCATCTCCAACCAAACAATCGACACCACCCACCACCCCGATCATACCCACCCCCACACCATAACCAAATCTCCAACCAAACTCCAGTTTGGATCCCTTCCACCCACTGATGAAGAAACACGGAACCCACAACCCAACTCCCCTGCTAAAGCACCCACTGAGTACTTGACCTCGAAGCCCAGCCAGCTGCTCCTGAATGTTCACCCCCACCAAAGAAAACCCGTCGTGCTAAATCCAATGTCCCCCGCCCTCCAGCTACACGAACCCTTAGATCTCGGGCCAAAAATCCTCAGTCATCTTCAAAACCCAGTTCTGAAGCTCCTGTTCCTGCACCATCCCCTGTAGTCACGGCACCACCAACTGAAGAAAAGCCGCGCAGCACCACCAACTCGTCAACCCAGGCGGACTCCGACACGGCAACGACTTCCACTAGAAAGCGACTCCGTCCTCGCTCCGAGTCAGTCCCACCATCTCCTGCTCAACTAGGTCTGATCGACACACTCTGCCGTCTACTCCCTACCAGCCGACGACTGCTGAATCCCGAAACCTGGTAAAGGGAAAGCTACTCGACCTGGACTGGCTCCACTCGATGGAGTTCGACATGTTCGAGGAGATGTTTCGCTTTCAAAACTGGATCCATCTCTTCCACGGCATTCAGACCTACCATGAAGCAGAGGCCTATCAGTTCTACCAGAATTGCGTCATCCGCAAGGGGAAAATAATGACAGAGGTACATGACAAAGCTATCCTTCTCGATTCAAACTCCATAGCAACCCATCTAGCAATTCCAACTAGCGGACTAGAATTTTATGATAGGGCTGGTTTTCCTGATCTAGGGTTTATAAGTGCAAAAGAGGTCTATGACTTCTTCACCAAACAGAGTTGGTCACTCTTTGGACCGACCAGCTCTGTCAAATACCCACCAAATGCTTCATACCTTGGTGATCAAAAACTTAGTCCCTAGAAAGGAAGGAAACCAGTTTGTCCGCCCGCTAGATCTTGCTATCATGTACTGTCTGATCCCCATCAAAAGATAAACCTCCCAAAATTAATCCTCAACCACATAGCCTCAACCATCTCCTCACCCCGACACAGCCTGGGGTACATATTCTGGCTCCCGAAAATTCTTACCCACTGTGATGTTGTCCTTGATCCCTCCAAAGCTAGTCGCATCATGGACACTGACATCCTTGGTCAGATCCTGTACAACAAAACCCCATCTTTCCAGATCAAGTCGGTCTCCAAAACTAACCCTCCCTCCAAAAAGCTAGCCCCACCAAAACCCGCATCACCCCCTGACACAGCCTCTTTATCTGAAAGGGTAGCAGCGATCGAGAACAACCTCGCCACTCTATCCAAGATTGACATGCTCATCGACGTCCTCAATAAAAACCACAAACAGACGATGAACATCTTTGCAGGGGGAGTCCAGAAGCTAGCGGAGGAGTTCCGGGAAACCTTTGCTGAAACTCTGGAAGCGGCTAAGCAAATGGATGGCGCTGGGACTTCGGGGAAGATGGAGCACGGGATGAGGACACAGGAATGGATGGAGGAGATGACTAACCTTTACCCCACCCCTTTTAACCCCTAGGAAGACTGACTTTTGAATACTCTTGATTTGCGTTGGTGGTTTTTTTAATGACTTTTTGGATTATGGTTTGTGGATATTTTGTGCGTTTCCCCTGATGTTGGCAAACGGGGGAAGCGGTGTATCCCGCGGCTGGTGTCTGCGGGTAACTATGTGTGGATACTGAGTGCCTCTGAAGGCCTCATCTGTTTTGGATTGGTCGATTTTTCTGCAACGTAGTATTTGAAGTAGTTTCGTACTATGGTTTTTATCTGTTCTTATCAACTGCATTACCTTAAGGGGGAATATGTGTTTAAGGGGGAACAAATAGCAAATTGTTCTCCCGAGATAGTTGCTCTGCCTTGTTGTCTGTTTTGTTTGCAGGTACATTCTATACAAAATCTCAAGTCTACGCTGGATACACTGAGTTTGCCATCATCAGCAAAAAGGGGGAATTTGTTGAAGACTAAGTTTTGCAGATGATTGCCTCCTCAGTCAAAGTAGCGATGCAGAAAGACTCGACGTTGTCACAAATTACCAGCTCGAGTACCTCTGCAGAAGCATCTGTCGCGTGTTCCTATATGCCAAGAAGCGACACTACTGAGTGGCTGCGGAAATCTCGGATAGTTGGGAGCGCACGCAAACGTGAGAACGTGACACACAAGGAGCTCCATAACTCCGATACTTGCGGAACCAACTCAAGGAGCCGTTCATGAAGACTTTACCGAAGATTTAGGATATAGTTAACAAGTATATAAGCATGGTTGTAATTAGTTTAGGTGTGCATTCGAGATTATTCAGGAGAGAAACACCGCTTTTGAGAGAGAAAATATTCTGAGAGATCTTAGTGAGATAGTGTCAATTAGCTTAGGTATTTATTACCTAGAGAGCACACATAGAACACTCCCCTTTACTCCTTGTTACGCATTGATCTAAGCCGAGAGTATAACGAGTGTTGAATGAGACAGAGTACCTCTGTCGAATCCCAAGATAGGAAGCTAGGTTGTAATTCACATTGAGTTTCAATACAAGCAAAGTCCTATCTTGTCAATTTAAAACAAAAGCTTCCGCGTTATTAGTTTCTGCATACATTTATTCTTCAAGCAGAGTTGGTCTGAGACTAACACCTCAGACCTACTCGGTCAGCACCCCGATCCCATCAGTTATTAGTAAAACCATAATCTAAAGTTCGTTGACCGTAAAGCACGCGTCAACACGGGACTTTAGATTACGGTTTCACTAATAACCGTCATCTAAAGTCTGTCCTAAAAAAGGCGCGCCTACCTCCGATCGATTATTGCTTACGATAATTCAATGAACGTCGTTAATTAATTCCGGCCTTCCTATTAATCACGGTGTCTGTTAAAGCCGTGATTAAACCACCGTCATTAAAGGCTCGCGTTCCACTAGTGAGTCAAAGTTCAAGTTTTGAGGTAAGGGTGTCTCAGGGTTATTGTCAGAGTTAGTAGAGTCTGATGCATTGCTTTTGTTTTCCGGAGAGTCATTAGGTGTGATGGATTGGGAATCGTGGAGTCTTCCTATGGGTATAGTGATGAAGTGTGGATCAGTGAGGAAATCATCTGGAGCAAAGTCAAGTTGATCAGAAGATGAGCCAACATTGTGGGACTCATCGAACTTGATGTGGGGTCTCTCTTCTAAACATTGGGTTCTCAGATTAATAACACGATAAGCTTTGCTTTTGGAAGAGTAGCCAACAAAAATACCTTCATCACTTTTGGGAGAGAACTTACACAAGTTGTCCTTACCATTATTATGGATAAAGCACCTACATCCGAAACGCCAGAGATGAATGAGATTTGGTTTACATTGACGGAGTAGTTAGTAAGGGGTCTTGTGAAGAAATGGATGGATCAAAGCACGATTTAATACATAGCATGCTGTATTAACAGCCTCTGCCCAGTATGATGGAGTTAGTTGACTGTCAATAAGCATGGTACGCGCCATTTCAACCAAGGTTCTATTTTGTTCTTTCTAGAGTGCGATGATACTTGGTGATCAACTCTGTTGTCCCTGCAAAACTCATCAAACACCTTGTTGCAAAATTCAGTACCCTGGTCAGTTCTTAGGGTTTTCAATGTAAACGAAAATTTGTTGATACGCATTTTATGGAGTTGGACGAACTCCGTAAAAGTTTCATCCTTAGTAGATAGAAAAATAACCCAAGTCTACCTAGAATAGTCATCGACTATGACCAGAAAATACCTTTTACCTTCTTTGTGTGCGCATGGGGCCAACAAGGTCCATGTGGAGCAATTCCAACGAAGAGCTAGTAGAGAGAGTTAACTTACTTTTGAAGGAAGACCGGGTGTGTTTACCTTTAATGCATGCTTCACAGACAGAGTCTGTCTCAAAGTTTGTGCCGGGTAAACCAATCACCAAGTCCTTGCTTTTGAGTTTGTTCAACAGCCTGTGATTTGCGTGACCAAGTCTGGAGTGCCACAACAATGAATTTTTGGAATGCACATTTAGACAGACTTGATCATCTGGATTAATGGAGTTTAAGCACATTTTGTAGAGATTTCCTTCTCTGTGACCCATAGCTTTTAGGGAACCTGTACGCTCATCATAAACCTTACAATCCGAAGAAGAGAAAGTACCAAATTGAATCTATCACAAATTTGAGAAATACTTAATAAACTATGTTGAAGTCGAGTGACCAGATGGACTCCATCAATTTTAAATCTAGAGGGGTTACCTACATAGCCAACTCCCATGATTTCACCCTGGTTGTTGTTTCCAAAAGTAACCTTACCTCCTTGGTAGGATGAAAGCGAATTGAATTGATTTGGGTCTCCAGTCATGTGACGAGAGCATCCACTTTCCAAGTACCAGCTGTCTCCATTCGCCTACCCTACAAAACAAAATCATTTGTTAGACTTTCGAACCCAGATGTACTTAGGTTCCCTTTTCGAGCCAGATCTTTTTAATTCTTCTCTAGCTTCAAGAATCAATCTAACTCGTTTGACATTGAATGAAAGATCTTTATTCAATTTATCACAAGCACAGTCCCTATGTCTAAGACTCCCGCAGGAGCCACAGATCTTAGTTGGAGGAAGATTGACATATTTCTGCTGTCCTTTCCACCAGGAGTCAAACTTCTCCTTTTCTTGATATCGTTTGGCTTTGTTGTCGGGTTTGGACATATTTTTTGGAATATTGAACTTCCCTTTTTGCCACTTGGGCTTAGATGGAGTGGATCCAACTCCAGATTGAAGATTAACAATCTCTTGAGAGAGTTGTTCTACTTTTAAACGTAGATCATCACGATCTTGACTGACTTCATTGATTTTGGAGTTGGCCCACTCAGGTAGTTTAGAGGAGGTGACTTGTTTGATAAATTTGACTTTCTTAAGGGAGAGACCGTGCTCTTTTTCTTTCAGTTTTTGAGTGAGGTTTTTGATAGTAGTATTTAAGGGCATGTTTTTGGATTCGGAAGCATTTAGATCATTTTGAAGAGAGCAGCATTTATCAGTGAAAATGGTGAGATCCTGTTTGAGAGAGTCGATCAAAGTGAGAGACTCTTTCTGGTCGCTCTGGCTGGATTGATTAAGCTCTATGGTATCATTGAGTTCCTTTTGAAGGGAATCAACATGACGCCGTGATTCTTATAGATCTAGTCTAAGAGAGCAAGAGATGGTCTTGTGTTCCTCAGCTTCATCTCTTAAGGCATACATAAGACCCTTTGAGATTTCGAGTTCCTCAGATAACTCGGATATTTTGCTGGTGAGACTTGCTTTGAGGGAGTTAGTCTCAAAGACAATTTTAGCAATTAAGGTCATAAATCCCATAGGAGTAATACGGTAAAGGTCTGTTTCGTGATGAGAATGAGTTACCTCATTGTCGGGGATCATGGATTCCGTCGTATCATGTGCCATGAGACATACCAGGCCGCTAGACTCCACGTCTTGATCATCGGAGTCTGAATCACCCCAACCAACAGCTGCCATCAGCGACCTCCCTTGGGATTTTCCATACTGTTCTTGAGTAAGGGGTAGTCCTTCTTGAATTGGCCGGGTTTATTGCAGTTGAAACAGGTGACAGAGTTGAAGACTTGTTTGGAGTGTTTGAGAACGATCGACTCTGTTTTGGCTGGTTGCACATGAATTTTCAGAAATTCTTAATTATGAAGGCAAAGTCTTCCATAGTCTCAGCCTCACTTTCTTCTACAATAATAACCACCAGCTCAGCCTTAGCTTGTCTGATTTGAGTATCAACGACATAGGCTCCTTCTTGAGTATACTGAGTCGCATTAACCTGAAAGGCTTGGTCATTCAAAGTGGTAATCTTGCTAGAAGAAGAAGAAGAAGTATTACCACACTTCTTTCGAACATTCTTCTTGTATTTATCTATGGACTGTAGATAGGAACCTAGATCTTGACAGCTCCATTTGGACAAATCCTTGCATGCTTTGGTGGAGATTACCGTCTCTGGCCATTCTTCTCTGAGACTATCCAGCAGCTTGTGCAAGACACTCTCTCTATCCGGTAAGATGTTAACTTCCTGCATAGTAGTAGTTAGTAAGTAAAAATGATCAAGCACTCTTCTAGAGACTCACCTGGTTTTTGCAGAAAATTTTCATAGTCCATTCTTCTCTGTGACCCCTTCGTGGGTAGCTTGAAGGAGAGTCCATATCCCGTTTGCAAACTTGCAGTGATTGATTCTTCTTTGTTATGGAATGGACAAGCAGGTGTAAATAGTGTGGGATGCTTGTCGATTTAGCTCATACGTTTTGCGCTCTGCACGGTCCATGTGGATCGATCTGGATTGACTGCGAGATCTCCTCCAGTAACAATCTCCCAAAGTTCAGAGTTGGTTGACTCAATGTGTTGCTCGATCTCATTTTTCCAATGGTCGTAGTTGGTGGAGGTGATCTAGGGTGCTCGAAGTGCATTTTGTTGTTTTGATTGGCGAAGAGGTCTGCCATCGCTTCATTGATTGACTGTTAACCTAAACAAGGCTATGATACCACGTGTAGGATCGGTGGCTAACTTAAACCAACCTAAGGTGTGAGTCTAAGGGTTGGTTTGACTCAATCAATCTCTAAAAGAGAAGAGACACTCTGGGACGAAAAGACACTCAATCGAAATGGCTAAACTTAGTGCACGGAAGGACTTAAATAAACTGAAACTGAATAAGGCTTGAAAGATAGACACACTCTTTAGAGCTCAGCAAGATACACAAATAAGTTATTCTATTCTCTGGTCAAAATAAACAACTTACAAATGTCCACTAAGTAGAAGAGATCTACTTACGGTTTTTCACTCACTCACCCAATACAATTTCTGAACGGAACAATGGTAAGTGTAGCAAAAACTAGGATCTTCCTAGGCAGAGTCTATCTAGATGCACTAACTAATTTGGTACGTATTTTCTCTCTCTGGCTTACAAAGCAATTTCTTTCTCTCTCTCTAAGCTCTGAAGCATTTCTCAATGAAAGCACAAAATAAACTAGCTGGTACACAACCAATTTATACTAGCACTACAAGCGGCAGGTCGAGGGAGTTAGTTCCGTAATTATCGGAACTAACTTAGTGGGCAACGTCCTTGAGTTGTCTCCTGACTTGGGCCGCGAACTTCAGGTATGATGGGGAGGCTGTATGACCGTTATGGTGTTGAAGCATTCCCGAGTTTGCTCCTTAGTTTTCGCAATGGCACGGGAGAGTCTGTGAAGTCTCCTTAGTTGCATGGACTCCATTGAGGTGGCTCGTTCTTTTGTTTGACTAAGGATGATTGACTCTGTCGAGGTGATTGGCTATCTCTGCAACACTCTGATGTCCCAACAGGATCTCTACCGGTAAGGTTGTTACAAGAGGAAATAATCCAGTCTGGAAGTGAAGATTTAGCCCGGAAGCAATGGCTCGGTTTGAAATACTACGCCGAAAGGGAAAGCTCGGACCCGAAGCTACAACATCAAGATTATCCACCACAAGACTAAATATTGTATTTATATAAGGGTACCACATTTATAGGGGCTAAAAAGTAAACTTGGCCATATAAAGTCTATTAATAGAAGATGGGGGCTCATTTGTAAGGGGACAAGTGAGAATAAGAGAGAGCTCCCCCCAAAAGCTCTCTAGAGTTGTAACCAAGGATATAAATAAGAGCTCTGTCTAGAAGTGGACATAGGTTGTATTATTGGCTGAACCACTATACATCTTGGAGAGGAAACGATGTCAATGGGTAGCATCTTCCGTATTGTTTCAACCGCCTTCGGTGCTAAGTTCTTGAATCTCTCGGGTATCCTAGGTACTCTCGCCCCATCTAATATCCTCACTTCTGGTATGTCCTAGTTTGTGGATCCCAATCCTTGCCTAGGCACATCATGTGTAGTTTCATCTTAGAACCGCTCGTAAAACCCAGAATGTAAAACCCACCTAATTCTCTACCCAAGGCTTTACACTCTTCTATGATGTCGGTTTGCACGTCTAAGGTTAGGAATTCTCTAAGCAGAATCATGCCCGGTTGGATGACTTGGCTATTCTCTTCTGAATGCTCCTGTCTTTCAGCTACGGGTCTTGGGGATCTTGGTCTTGTATGTAGGGGGTAACAAATGTCGTAACTACCTAAGATATGAAAGTTCTCTTAAGGTAACACTAGTAGAAAAAGACCCTACCGCAGCGGTTGTTTGGTACCTATGGCAGCGGTTGAAAACCGCTGCGATGGGTGCCGCTGCGGTAGGTGAAACACCTAACGCAGCGGTTGTAGAACCGCTGCGGTAGGTAGTCTAACGCAGCGGTTCTTTCAAAGAACTGCAGTAGACCTTTTTTTTTTAAAAAAAACGACCTATCCCAGCGGTTCTTATAAGAACCGCTGCAATAGGTTTTTTTTTTTTTTTTTTTCCATTCCACCCTACAATTCTACCACACACACCCAAAATCAATCAAACCTGTTAAGATATAGCAATTAACAATGCCACCACAGTGGGGCATTAGATCAACCATTTCACCATTTAAATAGCCACCAAACCTATTTACGGGCAATAATCCACTTACATTTACAAATTTGAGCAAATTAATCAAACATCTACAAAATCTTTACAAAACGACAATTGTTTCATGAGAATTTCAAAATCATCCTACTCAATCCTACCAAACCCTAGAAGCAACCTACATTAACGCTCATGAATTCTGCCCATTCTTCGAGCACCTCGGTTATATGTCCTTCGTTGTAACCGTCTACCAACTCTTCAAAAGCCTTGGAATTAACACAAAAAGAAATATGATTAGTTGCTAATAATACTTTGAGTTTAAGAATCAATGTTAAAAATTATCTACAAAACCAAAATATTTCGAGAATGCTACTTACCAGGTCTAGAGACTTCTCTGGCAAGAGTCTCGGTCCCGCTATCAAGTCACTCATAAACCGAATGACATAGTAGCCACATTCCGAACCTCCCGGCTGCTGTGGACACTGCACATGTATATGCGTACATATTCAAAATCGATTTAACACATAAATTATAATACTGTTCCTATTTTAAAACTAATGAACATACTACAAAATTTGAATAAGGACTACAAAAATACCTTGACTACATTCCACGGAATCTTCTTAAATCTCTCTCCTCGGACTTGCGTCATTACAGATACAAAGGCACTAGAATTCATACGCACAGATAAAGTAAAAGTTATCAACCGGATGATTAAGAAATAACTAAAAATTGATAATTAATCAAGTTAAGTAAATTCATCACCTCATCAACATGTTATATATAAGTGGCCTCTTGGGAGAGATGCTGAGTCAAGCTGCAGGACTCTTGGGCTTTTTATACATAGAACGAGCAAAGACCAGTGTCGGCTGTTCATAGATTACAATACAGGCATAACTTAATTCAATCAATTACATAATACAAATATCATAATTTTTAAACTAACTTAACATTAGATAAAATTCTTACCCTTGATGAAGAGGCAGCATTATGTAAGATTTATCTGCAACTGCACACGCATGTATCACATTCGACAAATACTGGACCAACGCTTCGGGGTCAGATCCCATATTAGCTTCGGAACAGTAGTCAGGGCATAGGAACCCGAAACTACTATTCTCATGTACTTGGACCGCCTTGTCATCAATAAACCTGCACAATATAAAGAAACAAATATTATGAATTTAATTTTCAAATATACAGAGTAAAATGTGTACAACGTATGCTAATTACTCACATGCAAGCCGATTTGAGAATCGACGCACTCAACCAATCCTTCGTGAACAACTCCACAAAATCAGTAAGATAGATTTCAAAACTCTGAGCGCCTCTATAGTGAAAAAGATCCGGTCTTGGTTCCATTGTAACCGAATCTCTTCCTGGCGGCGTCATCAATAGTGTGGAGTGCAACAGTTTCAGCATGGGGGTAAGGCATTCAGAACCGCCGGTTGTAGCAAATTCGATCTCATCACAACTCTAGTCGCGGATGCCATCGAAGGATTAGCTGGTGCAACAACAACTCTCTTTCCTTTTGCCTTATCAGAATTTGATTGAATGTGTTCCTAATATATTAATTTAATAAGTATATGTTTCTACTCTAGGATATGTTAAAGAATAAGTTTTTTCATGGGGTTACCTGCTGCTCCCCAAGCCTAATCAATCTACAGGGCCACTGTACTGATTGGATTCAGCTTGACGAAGGGTGGATATGTCTGCACTGGGCACCGGTATCTGACAATCCGCGTAAGCAGGCGCGTAACCTTCAACAACCACCCGGGCATGGTACTCTCGGAGCGCTGTATTCCTCACGGTGTCTCCAGCACAAGACTTGAAAAGTTTTCCCCACCCTACTTCGACTTCGTCAACGCCAATCACTTGGAACAATGTGCAGTCAATTGGTTGCTAAATTTTCAAAATTAAAGATTTTAGATGCACATAAACAAGTGTATAATTTGTTTTTTTTTTGTATTTGTAGTTAACATGTTGTTCTAACCTTGAGAGATGAATATGGAAATGGGTTGACGGAGTGAACACTACTGGGAGGCACTGCTGCGGGCTCTGATGCTTGTGCCTGATCTGGCGGTCTAGAAACCTCCTGACTCATCCTCTCAGAGCGCATCATCTCCATAGCTTCAGCGATTGACTGTCGAAATTCATTTCGTAGTCGCTGCTCGAGCTCCGCATTCTGGCGTAAGTGCTCCTCATATGTAATGCTCCCTGCAGGACAGTGTCTCGACCCAGGATTACCGAAGGCTTGGCGTATACCGACATGACCACCAAAGCCTACTGCACGACCCGGATGATCCTTCTTCCCGAGAGCGCGGGAAAGTGGATCATCCTGCCTAACGGGCTGCCAAGTGCCCTGGGTGATCTGGGAGCTTAACTCTTCCTGTTATGGAGTTTAATAAGTCAATAAGGATACTTCGGTTTATTTAACTGCTATTGTTACTCTATAAATATAATAAACATTTTTTAAACTAAAAATCACTTACCATTTGGTTGATGACCTCTCTCGTGCCATCATACTCAGCAGGTGCCGCCGGATTTGAAGGTTTCTTCCGTCGACTTAAGTCCCAAACCTTCATCCTTCGTTCGCTGACATTCGAGCCAGCTGGCAGCAACCCCTCTTTCTCCCACTGCGGCACACGCTGAGCAATACTTGTACTCCCCATGTGATGGGGGTAACGATTTTTTTTTGCATTTTGTTGTTGTTTCTCACGTATAGCCTACATATATGTATGAAAAGACAAATTATGCAAATAATATATGAAAAAGACGAATTAACCAAATGAACTGTAAGGACACTTTAAACATTTATCATACAAAAGAACAACTACTAGTGTGAAACTCACCTTGAACTCAGGGGTCAAACGCTTCGCAACAAACTCATTCCACTGCTCTTCAGTAATACCATCATATTTTTGCCACGGTGGTCTCCGATCATCCACATCTTCACCTTCTGCCTCCTCTATCTCTGCGGGCTCCTCACAGTAAATGTACTGCCTCGTGAGCAGAGATCTGAAGTCTTTGAATTGTGTGGCAATCCCCTTCATCACATCATCCTTCAGAGAAGGATCTATACAGAATCGGTCCTATATGCACAAAAAAAAGGATTAGTGTAAAAAAGTAACTATATAAATCTTAAAACAAACTATTAAGTGTAACAAATACCTTGAGACGTTCAAATATCTGCTCCTTCAACGCCTGAGGCACTTGCTTCCAATTGTGGTTTATATTGAAATATGTACTCACCAAATGCCTGGCTAGAGCAGTGAAATCATTTTTCCAGGTACCCGTGGGCTGATTAAATTCATTGAACTCCAAAGGCTTTGTCGGGGGGCCTCTATTTGCTTTCAGCCCACGGGTTGCCCCTCGTTTTTTGGGTTTCTTGAGAGGCGGAGGAGCAACTTGTATCTCTTGTCCTTCCTGTGAAGGCCCTGCTGTCTCGGTCTGCTGTGGGGTGGTCTCTACGTCTGCTTTCTTTGATTTCTTTTTACCACCTCGTGTGGTGCGTTTTGCCGGTCTACTATCCCCAGTCAGGAGCAGCTGTCCTATAGGATCATCAATAGGATCATCATCCACTGAGGAAAAAACACACACATTAGATCAATATTCATGGAACGATGTATAATTGCAAAAATAAACATAAATAATTAATTCTGATAACATTGTAACAACAATAATACGAATTATATAATGTAATTTCAACCAATGGTGTTACCTAGACATAGTAACATATATCATGATCTGTTTTCTACCCAAACCCCCTCATTATGGTCTGATCGAGCGTAATGGTCTGAACATCATCATTTTGTAAATCATCAGTTGAATCATGCAACCCTGTATGCAACGATACAGTTTCATCTATCATCTCATTATCATCATCGTCGTTGAAATACCCCAAACCTTGATATTGGTTTAAATATCAAATTATGGTATGTAAAGGCTAAAAAGTGCCTTAGTAACGTCAGTGAACAATTTAAACCATAATAAATGCAATAATGCATTAAGACACAGTTTGAGCAAAAACATGCTCTAAGCTAGATGAACTTGGTTAGGACCCAAAGAGCCTACCAAGACTTGATAACATTTAATTATGATTTTATAAGGCCAATTAAGTCCTTAGGAAACTTTGGTAGACAATGAAACCAAACAAAACACAAGGTAATACCTTAAGGTCAATATGAGCAAAAATGTGCTCTAAGCTTGGGATAAATGTGTATAAGGCCTAATGGTCATACCTATACCTTATTTATATGTTAATGAACATATTAAATCAATTACTAAAGAAAACCAAGCTTGAAAACAAGTTAAAACACAAAATGTGCTTTAAGGAGTCTTAAAGCACGTTTTTGAAAAATTGTCTTGTAAATGAGTTTTGAATGGCTAAATGTCCATCATTACTCTTTAATTAACATGTGTACTATATAGTATCACATTTGGGTGGCCATATTAGTGGGAAATCAAAAATTTCACTTCTATGTGCCTTGTTATAGGTGAATAGTGATTTTTATAACTAGTTTGTAACATATAATGTTATAAGTGATTAAGTTGGTCAACAAAGACCAAAACACCCTCCTAGGCATAATGGTGGCCGGTTTTTGTAGAGAGGATCACCAAGTATGTTAACTTGTTAAGTAAATAAATGTGACTCATAGTTACTATTTGCTTTAAGACTTAAATATCTTAAAAGCAAATTCTATCTTCATTCTTCCTTCCTCCTTCATTTCACACGGTTCCACACTCTCTTCTTCCTCTCTTCTTCTTGTTCTCTCTCGGTGGTACATGATACAACCATGGAAGTCCATCTTTGACCACATGTAAACCTAGCTCACTTAACCAAATCAAACACACCACCATTCTCTTAGTTAAGCCAAGCTCTACAATCTTGTCTCTTCAAAGCTTCAAAAACCTCCATTTCGGTGCCAAGAGAAACCACCATTGAAGGAGCTTGAGCTCACCTTTTCACATATTCTTGTTCTCCTTTGCTTCAAGGTAAGGAAACTCAAAGAAAATCCATGTTTCCTCCATGTTTTCATGTTGTCCGAAAATTCACCTCACAATGGTGTATTATCTTGCTTGTTTTAGCTTCATTTGAATCTTCCAAGGGCTAGGAGGAGTCCTCTCTTGATACTTGTTCAAGTTCTCTTCCAATTCCAGGTAAAACAATTACTTAATGTGTTTAAAACAATAGTGTAACTAGGGTTACAATGAGATGAAGCATAATGCTTGAATACTCATTATGTTGTTTGTATAATGTTTAGAAGTTGACAAACAACCAAACACCCCCCGGTTTACAAGGAACCAAGACGAATTTGTGAGGAAAAGAGGTAAAACATCTCAATGTTTTAAATTGCCTTAGGAACATGAGCTTGATTTGCTTGATAAAATACCTAAGGAGCCAATGGTGAGTGACCTAGCAAAGTGTTCTAAAGGAGACTAGTAAAAGAACATATGTTTTGGTGTATGTATTTGCAGGTCAAAGGCATTATTTATGTGGGAAATTCAGTGTTTAAGGTTATGCAATTTAAGGGCCTAAGAGCCATGTTATTTAAGGGCCTAAGTGCCAAGCAATTTAAGTTATGCACTATATTGTGATGTAGTGCAAAATGTGTGAAGTTTGTGTATAAAATGTGTTTGATGGATTTTAGGTGTTCTTGCATGAAATAAGGTAAAAACCTAAGTGTTTGGATGTGAGTGAATACAAGAGAAGCTATGGCCAAATTTGGAGAAATGTGTAAGAAGTTCTAAGTGTTTAATGTGAGTTTTGGTGAACTAGGAAGTGTTAAAGGTGAATAAATGATTACTTGAGAAGAAAACGTGTATTAAGGTGATTTAGAGTGATGCAAGGATTTAGGTGTTGTCTTTGAAGTTCTAGGAATTCAATGTGTGATTAGTGGATGTGTGTAAGTCTTGGAGGAGTTTGTTTAAGGTTAGGTAATGTTGATGTTCAAGGAACAAGTGATGTTTAGGTATGATGTGGAAAGGAGATTTAGTTAGTAAGAAAATGATGCTTAAGAGATGATGTTAAGATGAGGAGAAAGTGTTTTGGGATAGTAGTTATAATAGGTGAGAAGCACCATTTAGGAACCTAGTACAAATGTGGAAAGTGTTAAGGAATTTTACAAGGAAATAAGTAAAGGCTTAAGGAGTTAGAAAATGAGTTTCATGGATGTTGTATGTGGATGTAAGGTTGCCAAATGATGTTAGAACACATTAAGAGGCCTTAGGAGAAGTTTGGTGAAGATTTGACAAAGTTTGGGCAAGTTTAGGAGGCGACCGACCCAGGGGCCGACCCAGTTTGTGGGTCGGTCGAGCCTCTGTAAAATGTTAGAAATGTGTTCGGTAATGGTCCGACCCAAAAGGGTGGGTCGGACATGGGTCGGTCGGTCAAGTTTCAAAGGAGGGAAAATGTTCGCACATGGACCGACCCAGAATGGTGGGTCGGACGTGGGTCGGACGGGCATGACGGTAAGGAAGTAAAAAGGGGTCTGTAATGGACCGACCCAGATGTGGGTCGGTCGGTGGGTCGGTCGGACCAAAAACATGGTTTAAGGTTATGAAATGGTATGTGATGGGGATTGGTAGGTAATGATGTTATAAGGATGGTAAGGACATGTTAGGTGAGTTTTAGTGACACCTAAGTGGGTTAAAAGTTGTATTAAAATGTGAGAGTAAAACAAGTTAAAAATGTTAAGTTATGTAACTAAGTTAACGGGGAAAAAGTAAGCATTGACATTAAATAATCAAGCAAACCCCGATGTTAATGAAAACACATGTGATGTTAACAGTGGTTCGAGAATTACTCGAGGAACATAAATGGACAGGATAAGTGGACTCCGGTGACAGGTATGGTTTTCTTGCAACCTGTGTCCTATCGGATTACACCGGCTTGTGTGCCAATGTGTTTTTCTGTATGTTTGCCACGTTATGATATAAACCATGAAACGAGTTTACAGTCATTATTGTTATTGTATGTTTACGTGCCGATACCGGTAACCTCTAATGCGCTTGAAGGGCTAGTTAACCACTATTAGGTAAACGTAAGAGAACGGTATCCGGTAACAACGTTTCCGACTTAAGGAACGTTCTAACCACGGCTATGCGTGAGTTGGTTATGTGATGTTTGTGTGTGATGTTTGTATGTGAATGTATGACTCTCTCTTCCCTTGTGTATGTCTGACAAGACTTAACTCAATGTTGTGAATTGTTTGATAAAGTTCAAAGTTGAACTACTAATAAGTGCTAACGGGGGGAGTGAGGAGTCCGGTCTGTTCCGGCCACGCGTGTGAGTATGGGGGTCGTTGTCATAGCAGGTTCGATCCTCTCTGTATGTATTGGTTGTTTTCCAATTTGGTTCCCAACCTACCCTTTAGCTTAACCAAGGCTATTACTGACTCACGTCGGGCCACAGGGGCATACTATTGTTATGTTTGTTTCGGTGTGCTTGGATCACTATATCCGAGACACCTTGTGTTAAGTTAACCGTTCATTTAACGAAACGGTAACGAGTTATGTAACGAGCTTATCATGAGACTGGCAACAATCTCTAGGCTCACCAGTGTGTTAGTGATGTTTGGGTCGGTTCCTATGAGAACCATTCCCGTTGTGTTGTGTGTTTTGTTGTGATGCAATATTTATTGCGGTGTTATGTTGTGCACATGGAAACGTGCAAAGAGTTGTTTTTGTTATGTAGTGTATGTTATATGTTGTAAAATGTGAAGTGTGTGGATCATGGATATGGTTCCCAGTTGGTGATAAAAGGCGTTTAAGGATAACCCGATTTAAGGGTATGTGTCGCCTATTAAGGAAGTAGCTCCGTTGGAGGAGAAACACTCTAGGCATGATGAATACCATGGGTGACTTGTTAAGTAGGATGTATTGTCCGAATGTGAGCCCATTGAGGCGAAATGTTTAATGTTGTGTGTTTGCTGTTACATGTATGATTTAAATATAATCAACTGCATGCTAAGACGACAATTAGTTGTGCGTGGCCCGGTAGCATATGGGCTGCGGGATTACCATACCAGCAAAGGTGCTGAGCCCCTTGGGGCCACCCCTTTCTCTTCTTTTCCTATTTCAGGTACGAAGTGCTGGAAGCCGTTCGAGAGTAGGACGGGTAGACATTGTACACGGGTATTCATTTAAGTGTGTATATACAGTAGGTGTAGTAAGACCGTTATTGTTGTCGGCACCAGTTTATAAATACTCGGTATAGTTGTTAAGATGTATGTTGTGGTTGTTGTTGTTAATGTAAAGGAATAACAATGTATAGTCGCTCGGGAATTTAGCCCATCAGACCGGTACAATGTATAAGGATTAGCCTTGTTAGCCACGTGGGTGGCTAACGGCGTGTAACACCAACAAGTTTAGTAATGTGATGAGGTTGTTCTTCCGCTGCAGTTTGTTGTAAGTATGTTAATGTTGGATGGGGTGTTACAAAAAGTGGTATCAGAGCGAAGTATCGCTCTGATGACTGAGTTACCGAGCTTAGGAAGTACCGAGTTAGGATTTAAGTACTTTGGGTTAGGGGTTGAGTGATAGCGTGAGAGATACGCTAGATAGGAACTACCAGTGACTATTGGAAACCTACAATATCCATCCCACCCTCCGCAATCCCTGTATATAACTTGGGGAAACAACGCCAGGGAGATGAAAGTCCTCTCATACTCGGGAATACCCGATCTGGCTGTTATTAAATACCCTTAGGGTACGGAGAACCTGTCATACGGTAGATCCCGAAAACTGGGAATCCCGGAGACGGTCTCCATCTGAATAATGTTAACCGCATTTCATAGCAATGAATGAAGGATCTTGTGTATTGGAGAATAGAATTTCCGGCAACCTGGGTCGACATGCAGAGCAGTCGAGAATAACCAGCTTGCAACGCACCAACCGTGCAACAGGCAAGAAATGGATTAATAACACCCGAGACAGGTGTTTACGGAACCACAGTTGATAAATAAAACACCAACGGTATACCAACCGACAAAGGAACTACAACGTAGTGCCCAACAAGAGACAAGTCTCAGTAACCGCGATAAATACGTGGAACGGGCTACAAAGAGAATACAATACTAAGACAAAGGGGTCTCCCAGAATGGGAAACACCCTAGTTGATGATCATCGTGTGAAGACAGTGAGAAGTCACCTAGAAGAGTTATTATTAAGGCAGCAAGATCAGTGAGGGCCAACAAGACCACTGATGACAGTATGGGTAAAATCAATACCACAACCGGCATGTGTTAAACCGATAGCCAGTTAGCATGGCGCACTTGCCATAGCAAGTGCTGCTATAACAGGGCTGTTCGGGAAATTTATAACAACTATAAAGTACTTAGTAAAGTACCATAAAGTTAAACGAGACCACTATGACCATGGAAGGGCTTAATAGCCTAACCTCTGTGATTGTAAGTACACCAGTCAGCAAGAAGCTAGACTTGGATAAGGTAAGAAGATGTTGTGAAACCATGAAAATTTTTCTTTCAACCCAGATTTATTCAAACCCTTTTCTTTTCAAAACCAGACTTTCTTTCAAACCAACACTTCTTTCCAACCTTCTTTTAAACCAAACCAGTGAAACCAAGAGCAACTGACAAGGAATGAATATTGTCACGGGACAATATAAGGGAGTTGACAACAGAATACTTCACCTAGGCGTGTGACGGACACTACAAGTGTACCAACTGTGTTGTGGGACGACCGCACTCCGATAGGAGCATGTGGGCCTGACAGACCTACTTATGGGTTAGTTGGGTAAGTAGCAATGTATCAGTAAGATACCCCATATATGTATACGAGTAGAGTCCGAAACACGGGAAGTAGTCGACTCCGTCTACGGTCAGCAGTATGAATCAAACGAGAGCTAAGGATTACAAGGAATAGTCGAAGTTAAGGAACTCAGTTAAGTTAACGAGACTAAAGGAATTAGTGAATTCCTTTCAAGGAAATGTTTAAGAGTCAGGAGGTGCGAAGTGCACTAACTGCAATATAAAGACATCTTATACGTCTTAAGGATCCTTAGGGATAAACATGTTAGCTGGAACGGTGACCCAGCCTGTACATGGCAAGCAGATGCCTAATGTGGACACATTAATGTGCAATGAATGGGATGAATTCCCAGAACGAGTACCTACACTACCAGGAAATGTTAATCTACACAGAAGAAGATAATAATCAGTAAAGAACGCGAGAGGCGTAGCTAACGAAATGTACCAATAAGTGTGAGCCAAATGTAATGGCATAACTTAGCAACACCCAGGAGAAATCCTTAAAGGGTGTTTGCATCAACAATTGTTGCACGAAATAACGTGACAGAAACATAAGGGTTGAAACTAACACCCAGTTTAGACATAAATTGTCAGGAGACGGACTGACAAACCTAAGGGGCATCCCGTGAAAGGAAACGTGATGCAACGACCTTGTAATATTGTACAGAGAAGTACATGTATGTGGACAGCCTATAATGAGCCTAGCTCAAGGCAAATAAGGCTTATAAGCCATAAGTAAGATATGTTATATAAATTCAATTGATGGTAGAAGTTTGTGTTGTATAAGTGAATAGAGTGGTAAACGAACCACTGCATTAAGAGTGGAGATACCTCTCAATATTGTGAGACCGCAGGAGCGGTAGTCATGTGGATCAAGTTCAAGAAATATGTTAAGGATGGATGACGTTATTAGTGAAAGGGAGCAATTAACTTAGTACTATGTGTGTATAAAATGAAGCACTTGGCTGGATAGTGCCGGCTTGTGACTCGAATGATCGATGCTCAAGGAGCATTCGGTAGTCATCCAAATGAGGGATGAACCGTAATACGAATAATGTAAATTTATGTGTGGAAGCTAATGTGACAGTAAATACGATGTGAGTTAGTATTATACAATAAGTACGGTGCGCAACAAGCGACCGTTGTATAAATGTTGTCAACGATAATGTAACAGATAAAACCAGTTAAGAGTTAAACTCAGTGGAGATGCAAGATAAGTGATGTTAAACAAACTGAGCAATAAGCCAGTGGTAGGTATTGTGTGATGAGGAACTCAGTGTGAATTCCATGGCGAATCGCATAAGGGATTTACTGTCAAGAGTTTACGCCTCTGCACTCTGTATGACTGAGTGTTTTGGTATTGCACTTGTGCAGTAATGATCGAATGAGATAGCTAGGAATTGGAAACGTGTTGATTGTGGACAGATAATGTTGTAATGGCCGATGCATAGGAAATGCAAGGCCCCACCAATAAAAGAGTACTTGTACAAAACCGAATGTGGAGACATGATTAACAGTAAGTGACTACAGTAGCACTAACTGCCAAATATCGGTATGGAATATACCCCAAATGTTGTAAATAGCTGAGAGAGCACTACACACTAGGTAGTAGCTCAATCTCAACCGACAGTAAGTCGGTAGAAGTAAGTCAGTCATTGTGAAATACATAGTGGTTTACACAGTAAATTGTTATGAAAATTGTGAAACTCACCGAATCCGCTCAGGGTAAAAGATACCGTGCGTCGGTTGAGAAACCATTGTTACCAAGATGAAGGTGACAATTGGGGATGTACAATAACAAAAGGGAGTAATTAAGCTCTACAGTTATTAAAGTTTCGCAGCAGAAACTAGTGAACCAGTGATTCAAATGTACAACGTAAATAATGAACATGAGTGAATGGCTAATTATTAACGCCTAAAAGCCTCACAGGCCAGGACCGAAACCGGTTATGAGTTATAACTCCAATGCGAATTCCTGGTTTAGGAACTAAACCGCCAATATGGTTGAGATCCTCTAATCAGAATCCGTTGTGTAATGGACCGCGTGGAAGTTAAAACACTTCACGACGGCAGAACATTTAAGCCAATGTTTAGTGATTGATTACGTGGGCGTAATCCCTTTTAAGGGGGGTAGAGCGCAAAACCACTTGGTGTATATTACCGTACAAGTGTACGTAGTGTATGTGACTCGTATTGTGCATAGCACAAAATTATTGTTTGTTTTGATGATTGGTGTGTGTGTTACGTAAACATACACATTCATTCATGGTTTAATTGTGGTAATTGCGCACAGAGGATGCGAATACCATTGTGATAAGTGTGTGTGTTTGTTAACAATTGTGTGTGATTGTACAAGTGTGGGGAGTAGAGAAACTCCCGGGGGAATAAGAGCCCCGACAGTGTATAAATGTAAAATCAGGTGTGTTGTATTTTGATAAAATATATGTATATATATATAATGTATACTTGTTAGTGATGCATGAAAGGGTATGATACCGACATAGAACCTAGTGAGAAGAAGATTCCCTAGGCAACAGGGTTAAAAGTGAATGGAGGTAACTGATAGACGGAGTTCTATCCTTTGGAGATGTTGTGATCATGACTAGAATGATTCAAAAGATAGAAAATTGGAAATGAGTGATTTACTTGATGCTTGAAAATGAAGTGGGAGGTGGAACTTGATTTGCATGCGATCAAGGGAAGCCGAACACAAATTGGGGTGGAAGGATAGTTCAACACTGATGCTGATCACATCAGGGTTGGATGACTCTTGAAACTCCCTATAAGTGGTCACGAATAACCACGCTAATAAAAGAAGCAAGGAGCTTAAGTTGGACTTGGAGTTGTGTGTGTTTTCAAAAGGATTTTAAATTGGTATTTATAAAACGTTGATGGATACCTTACATAATTAAAGTCTTCTTACTTAACCTCACAAGGAAATTTTGAACTTATGTGATTGTTTTAAACTCCCAAAGGCACGGGGACGGAAGGTGTCCATCGCGACCGTGTTCTACGGGATCACAGTGTATATCAAGGATATTTTTGATTGCTATACATGCTCTGACATGTTGTGTGGTATGTGTGACGAATGATTGTTTTGACTTGGATTTCCTAAAGTGTATACTATCAAGGCCTATGAGTCTAAATGTGTGGTGTTAAATAGACCTACGTGTCTAAAGACTGTTATGTTATCGGGACCTAAGTGTCCAAATGTTGTTATGTATGTGTAGTAGTGTTGTTAAGATACCCGGACCATAGAGTCCGAGGTTATCATTTGGGATATGTTATGTTATGTGTGGATGTGAATGTGTTGCCCGGACCATCAAGTCCGAGGTTGTGATGTAAAGTGTGTTTGGTTAAGGAAGTTTATTTCCAAGTGATTACTGTGTTCTAATCTAATGATGTGTGAAAAGTGTGAACTTCGAGGACGAAGTTCTTTTAAGGGGGGTAGATTGAAATACCCCAAACCTTGATATGTGGTTTAAATATCAAATTATGGTATGTAAAGGCTAAAAAGTGCCTTAGTAACGTCAGTGAACAATTTAAACCATAATAAATGCAATAATGCATTAAGACACAGTTTGAGCAAAAACATGCTCTAAGCTATGAGTGAACTTGGTTAGGACCCAAAGAGCCTACCAAGACTTGATAACATTTAATTATGATTTTATAAGGCCAATTAAGTCCTTAGGAAACTTTGGTAGACAATGAAACCAAACAAAACACAAGGTAATACCTTAAGGTCAATATGAGCAAAAATGTGCTCTAAGCTTGGGATAAATGTGTATAAGGCCTAATGGTCATACCTATACCTTATTTATATGTTAATGAACATATTAAATCAATTACTAAAGAAAACCAAGCTTGAAAACAAGTTAAAACACAAAATGTGCTTTAAGGAGTCTTAAAGCACGTTTTTGAAAAATTGTCTTGTAAATGAGTTTTGAATGGCTAAATGTCCATCATTACTCTTTAATTAACATGTGTACTATATAGTCACATTTGGGTGGCCATATTAGTGGGAAATCAAAAATTTCACTTCTATGTGCCTTGTTATAGGTGAATAGTGATTTTTAACTAGTTTGTAACATATAATGTTATAAGTGATTAAGTTGGTCAACAAAGACCAAAACACCCTCCTAGGCATAATGGTGGCCGGTTTTTGTAGAGAGGAGTCACCAAGTATGTTAACTTGTTAAGTAAATAAATGTGACTCATAGTTACTATTTGCTTTAAGACTTAAATATCTTAAAAGCAAATTCTATCTTCATTCTTCCTTCCTCCTTCATTTCACACGGTTCCACACTCTCTTCTTCCTCTCTTCTTCTTGTTCTCTCTCGGTGGTACATGATACAACCATGGAAGTCCATCTTTGACCACATGTAAAACCTAGCTCACTTAACCAAATCAAAAACAAACACCACCATTCTCTTAGTTAAGCCAAGCTCTACAATCTTGTCTCTTCAAAGCTTCAAAACCTCCATTTCGGTGCCAAGAGAAACCACCATTGAAGGAGCTTGAGCTCACCTTTTCACATATTCTTGTTCTCCTTTGCTTCAAGGTAAGGAAACTCAAAGAAAATCCATGTTTCCTCCATGTTTTCATGTTGTCCGAAAATTCACCTCACAATGGTGTATTTATCTTGCTTGTTTTAGCTTCATTTGAATCTTCCAAGGGCTAGGAGGAGTCCTCTCTTGATACTTGTTCAAGTTCTCTTCCAATTCCAAGGTAAAACAATTACCTTAATGTGTTAAAACAATATGTGTAACTAGGGTTACAATGAGATGAAGCATAATGCTTGAATACTCATTATGTTGTTTGTATAATGTTTAGAAGTTGACAAACAACCAAACACCCCACCGGTTTACAAGGAACCAAGAAAGAATTTGTGAGGAAAAAGAGGTAAACAAACTATCTCAATGTAGTTTAAATGCCTTAGGAACATGAGCTTGATTTGCTTGATAAAATACCTAAGGAGCCAATGGTGAGTGACCTAGCAAAGTGTTCTAAAGGAGACTAGTAAAAGAACATATGTTTTGGTGTATGTATTTGCAGGTCAAAGGCATTATTTATGTGGGAAATTCAGTGTTTAAGGTTATGCAATTTAAGGGCCTAAGAGCCATGTTATTTAAGGGCCTAAGTGCCAAGCAATTTAAGTTATGCACTATATTGTGATGTAGTGCAAAATGTGTGAAGTTTGTGTATAAAATGTGTTTGATGGATTTTAGGTGTTCTTGCATGAAATAAGGTAAAAACCTAAGTGTTTGGATGTGAGTGAATACAAGAGAAGCTATGGCCAAATTTGGAGAAATGTGTAAGAAGTTCTAAGTGTTTAATGTGAGTTTTGGTGAACTAGGAAGTGTTAAAGGTGAATAAATGATTACTTGAGAAGAAAACGTGTATTAAGGTGATTTAGAGTGATGCAAGGATTTAGGTGTTGTCTTTGAAGTTCTAGGAATTCAATGTGTGATTAGTGGATGTGTGTAAGTCTTGGAGGAGTTTGTTTAAGGTTAGGTAATGTTGATGTTCAAGGAACAAGTGATGTTTAGGTATGATGTGGAAAGGAGATTTAGTTAGTAAGAAAATGATGCTTAAGAGATGATGTTAAGATGAGGAGAAAGTGTTTTGGGATAGTAGTTATAATAGGTGAGAAGCACCATTTAGGAACCTAGTACAAATGTGGAAAGTGTTAAGGAATTTTACAAGGAAATAAGTAAAGGCTTAAGGAGTTAGAAAATGAGTTTCATGGATGTTGTATGTGGATGTAAGGTTGCCAAATGATGTTAGAACACATTAAGAGGCCTTAGGAGAAGTTTGGTGAAGATTTGACAAAGTTTGGGCAAGTTTAGGAGGCGACCGACCCAGGGGCCGACCCAGTTTGTGGGTCGGTCGAGCCTCTGTAAAATGTTAGAAATGTGTTCGGTAATGGTCCGACCCAAAAGGGTGGGTCGGACATGGGTCGGTCGGTCAAGTTTCAAAGGAGGGAAAATGTTCGCACATGGACCGACCCAGAATGGTGGGTCGGACGTGGGTCGGACGGGCATGACGGTAAGGAAGTAAAAAGGGGTCTGTAATGGACCGACCCAGATGTGGGTCGGTCGGTGGGTCGGTCGGACCAAAAACATGGTTTAAGGTTATGAAATGGTATGTGATGATGGGGATTGGTAGGTAATGATGTTATAAGGATGGTAAGGACATGTTAGGTGAGTTTTAGTGACACCTAAGTGGGTTAAAAGTTGTATTAAAATGTGAGAGTAAAACAAGTTAAAAATGTTAAGTTATGTAACTAAGTTAACGGGGAAAAAGTAAGCATTGACATTAAATAATCAAGCAAACCCCGATGTTAATGAAAACACATGTGATGTTAACAGTGGTTCGAGAATTACTCGAGGAACATAAATGGACAGGATAAGTGGACTCCGGTGACAGGTATGGTTTTCTTGCAACCTGTGTCCTATCGGATTACACCGGCTTGTGTGCCAATGTGTTTTTCTGTATGTTTGCCACGTTATGATATAAACCATGAAACGAGTTTACAGTCATTATTGTTATTGTATGTTTACGTGCCGATACCGGTAACCTCTAATGCGCTTGAAGGGCTAGTTAACCACTATTAGGTAAACGTAAGAGAACGGTATCCGGTAACAACGTTTCCGACTTAAGGAACGTTCTAACCACGGCTATGCGTGAGTTGGTTATGTGATGTTTGTGTGTGATGTTTGTATGTGAATGTATGACTCTCTCTTCCCTTGTGTATGTCTGACAAGACTTAACTCAATGTTGTGAATTGTTTGATAAAGTTCAAAGTTGAACTACTAATAAGTGCTAACGGGGGGAGTGAGGAGTCCGGTCTGTTCCGGCCACGCGTGTGAGTATGGGGGTCGTTGTCATAGCAGGTTCGATCCTCTCTGTATGTATTGGTTGTTTTCCAATTTGGTTCCCAACCTACCCTTTAGCTTAACCAAGGCTATTACTGACTCACGTCGGGCCACAGGGGCATACTATTGTTATGTTTGTTTCGGTGTGCTTGGATCACTATATCCGAGACACCTTGTGTTAAGTTAACCGTTCATTTAACGAAACGGTAACGAGTTATGTAACGAGCTTATCATGAGACTGGCAACAATCTCTAGGCTCACCAGTGTGTTAGTGATGTTTGGGTCGGTTCCTATGAGAACCATTCCCGTTGTGTTGTGTGTTTTGTTGTGATGCAATATTTATTGCGGTGTTATGTTGTGCACATGGAAACGTGCAAAGAGTTGTTAAGTTTGTTATGTAGTGTATGTTATATGTTGTAAAATGTGAAGTGTGTGGATCATGGATATGGTTCCCAGTTGGTGATAAAAGGCGTTTAAGGATAACCCGATTTAAGGGTATGTGTCGCCTATTAAGGAAGTAGCTCCGTTGGAGGAGAAACACTCTAGGCATGATGAATACCATGGGTGACTTGTTAAGTAGGATGTATTGTCCGAATGTGAGCCCATTGAGGCGAAATGTTTAATGTTGTGTGTTTGCTGTTACATGTATGATTTAAATATAATCAACTGCATGCTAAGACGACAATTAGTTGTGCGTGGCCCGGTAGCATATGGGCTGCGGGATTACCATACCAGCAAAGGTGCTGAGCCCCTTGGGGCCACCCCTTTCTCTTCTTTTCCTATTTCAGGTACGAAGTGCTGGAAGCCGTTCGAGAGTAGGACGGGTAGACATTGTACACGGGTATTCATTTAAGTGTGTATATACAGTAGGTGTAGTAAGACCGTTATTGTTGTCGGCACCAGTTTATAAATACTCGGTATAGTTGTTAAGATGTATGTTGTGGTTGTTGTTGTTAATGTAAAGGAATAACAATGTATAGTCGCTCGGGAATTTAGCCCATCAGACCGGTACAATGTATAAGGATTAGCCTTGTTAGCCACGTGGGTGGCTAACGGCGTGTAACACCAACAAGTTTAGTAATGTGATGAGGTTGTTCTTCCGCTGCAGTTTGTTGTAAGTATGTTAATGTTGGTGGGGTTGTTACAGTCGTTGTTTTCTCCTCAAACAAAACCGGTCTCTTCTCCCTGGAAGAACAACATGCATCTCTAGCTTTGGATTTAAGTACTTTGGGTTAGGGGTTGAGTGATAGCGTGAGAGATACGCTAGATAGGAACTACCAGTGACTATTGGAAACCTACAATATCCATCCCACCCTCCGCAATCCCTGTATATAACTTGGGGAAACAACGCCAGGGAGATGAAAGTCCTCTCATACTCGGGAATACCCGATCTGGCTGTTATTAAATACCCTTAGGGTACGGAGAACCTGTCATACGGTAGATCCCGAAAACTGGGAATCCCGGAGACGGTCTCCATCTGAATAATGTTAACCGCATTTCATAGCAATGAATGAAGGATCTTGTGTATTGGAGAATAGAATTTCCGGCAACCTGGGTCGACATGCAGAGCAGTCGAGAATAACCAGCTTGCAACGCACCAACCGTGCAACAGGCAAGAAATGGATTAATAACACCCGAGACAGGTGTTTACGGAACCACAGTTGATAAATAAAACACCAACGGTATACCAACCGACAAAGGAACTACAACGTAGTGCCCAACAAGAGACAAGTCTCAGTAACCGCGATAAATACGTGGAACGGGCTACAAAGAGAATACAATACTAAGACAAAGGGGTCTCCCAGAATGGGAAACACCCTAGTTGATGATCATCGTGTGAAGACAGTGAGAAGTCACCTAGAAGAGTTATTATTAAGGCAGCAAGATCAGTGAGGGCCAACAAGACCACTGATGACAGTATGGGTAAAATCAATACCACAACCGGCATGTGTTAAACCGATAGCCAGTTAGCATGGCGCACTTGCCATAGCAAGTGCTGCTATAACAGGGCTGTTCGGGAAATTTATAACAACTATAAAGTACTTAGTAAAGTACCATAAAGTTAAACGAGACCACTATGACCATGGAAGGGCTTAATAGCCTAACCTCTGTGATTGTAAGTACACCAGTCAGCAAGAAGCTAGACTTGGATAAGGTAAGAAGATGTTGTGAAACCATGAAAATTTTTCTTTCAACCCAGATTTATTCAAACCCTTTTCTTTTCAAAACCAGACTTTCTTTCAAACCAACACTTCTTTCCAACCTTCTTTTAAACCAAACCAGTGAAACCAAGAGCAACTGACAAGGAATGAATATTGTCACGGGACAATATAAGGGAGTTGACAACAGAATACTTCACCTAGGCGTGTGACGGACACTACAAGTGTACCAACTGTGTTGTGGGACGACCGCACTCCGATAGGAGCATGTGGGCCTGACAGACCTACTTATGGGTTAGTTGGGTAAGTAGCAATGTATCAGTAAGATACCCCATATATGTATACGAGTAGAGTCCGAAACACGGGAAGTAGTCGACTCCGTCTACGGTCAGCAGTATGAATCAAACGAGAGCTAAGGATTACAAGGAATAGTCGAAGTTAAGGAACTCAGTTAAGTTAACGAGACTAAAGGAATTAGTGAATTCCTTTCAAGGAAATGTTTAAGAGTCAGGAGGTGCGAAGTGCACTAACTGCAATATAAAACATCTTATACGTCTTAAGGATCCTTAGGGATAAACATGTTAGCTGGAACGGTGACCCAGCCTGTACATGGCAAGCAGATGCCTAATGTGGACACATTAATGTGCAATGAATGGGATGAATTCCCAGAACGAGTACCTACACTACCAGGAAATGTTAATCTACACAGAAGAAGATAATAATCAGTAAAGAACGCGAGAGGCGTAGCTAACGAAATGTACCAATAAGTGTGAGCCAAATGTAATGGCATAACTTAGCAACACCCAGGAGAAATCCTTAAAGGGTGTTTGCATCAACAATTGTTGCACGAAATAACGTGACAGAAACATAAGGGTTGAAACTAACACCCAGTTTAGACATAAATTGTCAGGAGACGGACTGACAAACCTAAGGGGCATCCCGTGAAAGGAAACGTGATGCAACGACCTTGTAATATTGTACAGAGAAGTACATGTATGTGGACAGCCTATAATGAGCCTAGCTCAAGGCAAATAAGGCTTATAAGCCATAAGTAAGATATGTTATATAAATTCAATTGATGGTAGAAGTTTGTGTTGTATAAGTGAATAGAGTGGTAAACGAACCACTGCATTAAGAGTGGAGATACCTCTCAATATTGTGAGACCGCAGGAGCGGTAGTCATGTGGATCAAGTTCAAGAAATATGTTAAGGATGGATGACGTTATTAGTGAAAGGGAGCAATTAACTTAGTACTATGTGTGTATAAAATGAAGCACTTGGCTGGATAGTGCCGGCTTGTGACTCGAATGATCGATGCTCAAGGAGCATTCGGTAGTCATCCAAATGAGGGATGAACCGTAATACGAATAATGTAAATTTATGTGTGGAAGCTAATGTGACAGTAAATACGATGTGAGTTAGTATTATACATAAGTACGGTGCGCAACAAGCGACCGTTGTATAAATGTTGTCAACGATAATGTAACAGATAAAACCAGTTAAGAGTTAAACTCAGTGGAGATGCAAGATAAGTGATGTTAAACAAACTGAGCAATAAGCCAGTGGTAGGTATTGTGTGATGAGGAACTCAGTGTGAATTCCATGGCGAATCGCATAAGGGATTTACTGTCAAGAGTTTACGCCTCTGCACTCTGTATGACTGAGTGTTTTGGTATTGCACTTGTGCAGTAATGATCGAATGAGATAGCTAGGAATTGGAAACGTGTTGATTGTGGACAGATAATGTTGTAATGGCCGATGCATAGGAAATGCAAGGCCCCACCAATAAAAGAGTACTTGTACAAAACCGAATGTGGAGACATGATTAACAGTAAGTGACTACAGTAGCACTAACTGCCAAATATCGGTATGGAATATACCCCAAATGTTGTAAATAGCTGAGAGAGCACTACACACTAGGTAGTAGCTCAATCTCAACCGACAGTAAGTCGGTAGAAGTAAGTCAGTCATTGTGAAATACATAGTGGTTTACACAGTAAATTGTTATGAAAATTGTGAAACTCACCGAATCCGCTCAGGGTAAAAGATACCGTGCGTCGGTTGAGAAACCATTGTTACCAAGATGAAGGTGACAATTGGGGATGTACAATAACAAAAGGGAGTAATTAAGCTCTACAGTTATTAAAGTTTCGCAGCAGAAACTAGTGAACCAGTGATTCAAATGTACAACGTAAATAATGAACATGAGTGAATGGCTAATTATTAACGCCTAAAAGCCTCACAGGCCAGGACCGAAACCGGTTATGAGTTATAACTCCAATGCGAATTCCTGGTTTAGGAACTAAACCGCCAATATGGTTGAGATCCTCTAATCAGAATCCGTTGTGTAATGGACCGCGTGGAAGTTAAAACACTTCACGACGGCAGAACATTTAAGCCAATGTTTAGTGATTGATTACGTGGGCGTAATCCCTTTTAAGGGGGGTAGAGCGCAAAACCACTTGGTGTATATTACCGTACAAGTGTACGTAGTGTATGTGACTCGTATTGTGCATAGCACAAAATTATTGTTTGTTTTGATGATTGGTGTGTGTGTTACGTAAACATACACATTCATTCATGGTTTAATTGTGGTAATTGCGCACAGAGGATGCGAATACCATTGTGATAAGTGTGTGTGTTTGTTAACAATTGTGTGTGATTGTACAAGTGTGGGGAGTAGAGAAACTCCCGGGGGAATAAGAGCCCCGACAGTGTATAAATGTAAAATCAGGTGTGTTGTATTTTGATAAAATATATGTATATATATATATATGTATACTTGTTAGTGATGCATGAAAGGGTATGATACCGACATAGAACCTAGTGAGAAGAAGATTCCCTAGGCAACAGGGTTAAAAGTGAATGGAGGTAACTGATAGACGGAGTTCTATCCTTTGGAGATGTTGTGATCATGACTAGAATGATTCAAAAGATAGAAAATTGGAAATGAGTGATTTACTTGATGCTTGAAAATGAAGTGGGAGGTGGAACTTGATTTGCATGCGATCAAGGGAAGCCGAACACAAATTGGGGTGGAAGGATAGTTCAACACTGATGCTGATCACATCAGGGTTGGATGACTCTTGAAACTCCCTATAAGTGGTCACGAATAACCACGCTAATAAAAGAAGCAAGGAGCTTAAGTTGGACTTGGAGTTGTGTGTGTTTTCAAAAGGATTTTAAATTGGTATTTATAAAACGTTGATGGATACCTTACATAATTAAAGTCTTCTTACTTAACCTCACAAGGAAATTTTGAACTTATGTGATTGTTTTAAACTCCCAAAGGCACGGGGACGGAAGGTGTCCATCGCGACCGTGTTCTACGGGATCACAGTGTATATCAAGGATATTTTTGATTGCTATACATGCTCTGACATGTTGTGTGGTATGTGTGACGAATGATTGTTTTGACTTGGATTTCCTAAAGTGTATACTATCAAGGCCTATGAGTCTAAATGTGTGGTGTTAAATAGACCTACGTGTCTAAAGACTGTTATGTTATCGGGACCTAAGTGTCCAAATGTTGTTATGTATGTGTAAGTGTTGTTAAGATACCCGGACCATAGAGTCCGAGGTTATCATTTGGGATATGTTATGTTATGTGTGGATGTGAATGTGTTGCCCGGACCATCAAGTCCGAGGTTGTGATGTAAAGTGTGTTTGGTTAAGGAAGTTTATTTCCAAGTGATTACTGTGTTCTAATCTAATGATGTGTGAAAAGTGTGAACTTCGAGGACGAAGTTCTTTTAAGGGGGGTAGATTGAAATACCCCAAACCTTGATATGTGGTTTAAATATCAAATTATGGTATGTAAAGGCTAAAAAGTGCCTTAGTAACGTCAGTGAACAATTTAAACCATAATAAATGCAATAATGCATTAAGACACAGTTTGAGCAAAAACATGCTCTAAGCTATGAGTGAACTTGGTTAGGACCCAAAGAGCCTACCAAGACTTGATAACATTTAATTATGATTTTATAAGGCCAATTAAGTCCTTAGGAAACTTTGGTAGACAATGAAACCAAACAAAACACAAGGTAATACCTTAAGGTCAATATGAGCAAAAATGTGCTCTAAGCTTGGGATAAATGTGTATAAGGCCTAATGGTCATACCTATACCTTATTTATATGTTAATGAACATATTAAATCAATTACTAAAGAAAACCAAGCTTGAAAACAAGTTAAAACACAAAATGTGCTTTAAGGAGTCTTAAAGCACGTTTTTGAAAAATTGTCTTGTAAATGAGTTTTGAATGGCTAAATGTCCATCATTACTCTTTAATTAACATGTGTACTATATAGTATCACATTTGGGTGGCCATATTAGTGGGAAATCAAAAATTTCACTTCTATGTGCCTTGTTATAGGTGAATAGTGATTTTTATAACTAGTTTGTAACATATAATGTTATAAGTGATTAAGTTGGTCAACAAAGACCAAAACACCCTCCTAGGCATAATGGTGGCCGGTTTTTGTAGAGAGGAGTCACCAAGTATGTTAACTTGTTAAGTAAATAAATGTGACTCATAGTTACTATTTGCTTTAAGACTTAAATATCTTAAAAGCAAATTCTATCTTCATTCTTCCTTCCTCCTTCATTTCACACGGTTCCACACTCTCTTCTTCCTCTCTTCTTCTTGTTCTCTCTCGGTGGTACATGATACAACCATGGAAGTCCATCTTTGACCACATGTAAAACCTAGCTCACTTAACCAAATCAAAAACAAACACCACCATTCTCTTAGTTAAGCCAAGCTCTACAATCTTGTCTCTTCAAAGCTTCAAAACCTCCATTTCGGTGCCAAGAGAAACCACCATTGAAGGAGCTTGAGCTCACCTTTTCACATATTCTTGTTCTCCTTTGCTTCAAGGTAAGGAAACTCAAAGAAAATCCATGTTTCCTCCATGTTTTCATGTTGTCCGAAAATTCACCTCACAATGGTGTATTTATCTTGCTTGTTTTAGCTTCATTTGAATCTTCCAAGGGCTAGGAGGAGTCCTCTCTTGATACTTGTTCAAGTTCTCTTCCAATTCCAAGGTAAAACAATTACCTTAATGTGTTAAAACAATATGTGTAACTAGGGTTACAATGAGATGAAGCATAATGCTTGAATACTCATTATGTTGTTTGTATAATGTTTAGAAGTTGACAAACAACCAAACACCCCACCGGTTTACAAGGAACCAAGAAAGAATTTGTGAGGAAAAAGAGGTAAACAAACTATCTCAATGTAGTTTAAATGCCTTAGGAACATGAGCTTGATTTGCTTGATAAAATACCTAAGGAGCCAATGGTGAGTGACCTAGCAAAGTGTTCTAAAGGAGACTAGTAAAAGAACATATGTTTTGGTGTATGTATTTGCAGGTCAAAGGCATTATTTATGTGGGAAATTCAGTGTTTAAGGTTATGCAATTTAAGGGCCTAAGAGCCATGTTATTTAAGGGCCTAAGTGCCAAGCAATTTAAGTTATGCACTATATTGTGATGTAGTGCAAAATGTGTGAAGTTTGTGTATAAAATGTGTTTGATGGATTTTAGGTGTTCTTGCATGAAATAAGGTAAAAACCTAAGTGTTTGGATGTGAGTGAATACAAGAGAAGCTATGGCCAAATTTGGAGAAATGTGTAAGAAGTTCTAAGTGTTTAATGTGAGTTTTGGTGAACTAGGAAGTGTTAAAGGTGAATAAATGATTACTTGAGAAGAAAACGTGTATTAAGGTGATTTAGAGTGATGCAAGGATTTAGGTGTTGTCTTTGAAGTTCTAGGAATTCAATGTGTGATTAGTGGATGTGTGTAAGTCTTGGAGGAGTTTGTTTAAGGTTAGGTAATGTTGATGTTCAAGGAACAAGTGATGTTTAGGTATGATGTGGAAAGGAGATTTAGTTAGTAAGAAAATGATGCTTAAGAGATGATGTTAAGATGAGGAGAAAGTGTTTTGGGATAGTAGTTATAATAGGTGAGAAGCACCATTTAGGAACCTAGTACAAATGTGGAAAGTGTTAAGGAATTTTACAAGGAAATAAGTAAAGGCTTAAGGAGTTAGAAAATGAGTTTCATGGATGTTGTATGTGGATGTAAGGTTGCCAAATGATGTTAGAACACATTAAGAGGCCTTAGGAGAAGTTTGGTGAAGATTTGACAAAGTTTGGGCAAGTTTAGGAGGCGACCGACCCAGGGGCCGACCCAGTTTGTGGGTCGGTCGAGCCTCTGTAAAATGTTAGAAATGTGTTCGGTAATGGTCCGACCCAAAAGGGTGGGTCGGACATGGGTCGGTCGGTCAAGTTTCAAAGGAGGGAAAATGTTCGCACATGGACCGACCCAGAATGGTGGGTCGGACGTGGGTCGGACGGCATGACGGTAAGGAAGTAAAAAGGGGTCTGTAATGGACCGACCCAGATGTGGGTCGGTCGGTGGGTCGGTCGGACCAAAAACATGGTTTAAGGTTATGAAATGGTATGTGATGATGGGGATTGGTAGGTAATGATGTTATAAGGATGGTAAGGACATGTTAGGTGAGTTTTAGTGACACCTAAGTGGGTTAAAAGTTGTATTAAAATGTGAGAGTAAAACAAGTTAAAAATGTTAAGTTATGTAACTAAGTTAACGGGGAAAAAGTAAGCATTGACATTAAATAATCAAGCAAACCCCGATGTTAATGAAAACACATGTGATGTTAACAGTGGTTCGAGAATTACTCGAGGAACATAAATGGACAGGATAAGTGGACTCCGGTGACAGGTATGGTTTTCTTGCAACCTGTGTCCTATCGGATTACACCGGCTTGTGTGCCAATGTGTTTTTCTGTATGTTTGCCACGTTATGATATAAACCATGAAACGAGTTTACAGTCATTATTGTTATTGTATGTTTACGTGCCGATACCGGTAACCTCTAATGCGCTTGAAGGGCTAGTTAACCACTATTAGGTAAACGTAAGAGAACGGTATCCGGTAACAACGTTTCCGACTTAAGGAACGTTCTAACCACGGCTATGCGTGAGTTGGTTATGTGATGTTTGTGTGTGATGTTTGTATGTGAATGTATGACTCTCTCTTCCCTTGTGTATGTCTGACAAGACTTAACTCAATGTTGTGAATTGTTTGATAAAGTTCAAAGTTGAACTACTAATAAGTGCTAACGGGGGAGTGAGGAGTCCGGTCTGTTCCGGCCACGCGTGTGAGTATGGGGGTCGTTGTCATAGCAGGTTCGATCCTCTCTGTATGTATTGGTTGTTTTCCAATTTGGTTCCCAACCTACCCTTTAGCTTAACCAAGGCTATTACTGACTCACGTCGGGCCACAGGGGCATACTATTGTTATGTTTGTTTCGGTGTGCTTGGATCACTATATCCGAGACACCTTGTGTTAAGTTAACCGTTCATTTAACGAAACGGTAACGAGTTATGTAACGAGCTTATCATGAGACTGGCAACAATCTCTAGGCTCACCAGTGTGTTAGTGATGTTTGGGTCGGTTCCTATGAGAACCATTCCCGTTGTGTTGTGTGTTTTGTTGTGATGCAATATTATTGCGGTGTTATGTTGTGCACATGGAAACGTGCAAAGAGTTGTTAAGTTGTTATGTAGTGTATGTTATATGTTGTAAAATGTGAAGTGTGTGGATCATGGATATGGTTCCCAGTTGGTGATAAAAGGCGTTTAAGGATAACCCGATTTAAGGGTATGTGTCGCCTATTAAGGAAGTAGCTCCGTTGGAGGAGAAACACTCTAGGCATGATGAATACCATGGGTGACTTGTTAAGTAGGATGTATTGTCCGAATGTGAGCCCATTGAGGCGAAATGTTTAATGTTGTGTGTTTGCTGTTACATGTATGATTTAAATATAATCAACTGCATGCTAAGACGACAATTAGTTGTGCGTGGCCCGGTAGCATATGGGCTGCGGGATTACCATACCAGCAAAGGTGCTGAGCCCCTTGGGGCCACCCCTTTCTCTTCTTTTCCTATTATCAGGTACGAAGTGCTGGAAGCCGTTCGAGAGTAGGACGGGTAGACATTGTACACGGGTATTCATTTAAGTGTGTATATACAGTAGGTGTAGTAAGACCGTTATTGTTGTCGGCACCAGTTTATAAATACTCGGTATAGTTGTTAAGATGTATGTTGTGTTGTTGTTGTTAATGTAAAGGAATAACAATGTATAGTCGCTCGGGAATTTAGCCCATCAGACCGGTACAATGTATAAGGATTAGCCTTGTTAGCCACGTGGGGCTAACGGCGTGTAACACCAACAAGTTAGTAATGTGATGAGGTTGTTCTTCCGCTGCAGTTTGTTGTAAGTATGTTAATGTTGGATGGGGTGTTACATTAAGTTAAAACCGTTCGATATAACGGACGGTAACGAGGTTGGTAACGAGCTTAGTATAGATTGGCAATAACCTCTAGGCTCACTATGTTATGAATATGGTGGAAGGTTCCTTGTGTGAACCGATCTTATGGTGTTTTGTGTCGTTATGTGCAAGGCAATTTTCCTTGCTTGCTATGATATGTATACGTTAGATGTTTAAAATGAATGCGATGTTTCATGTGTACGTCGAACGAGAAAAGTGTTGTTATGTTTTGTATGTGAGGAATGTGAATGTTGTAAGATATGGAGTGTGTGGATCATGGAAATGAATCCAGTTTGTGACAAGAGCGTTTAAGGATAACCCGATTTAAGGGTAAGTGTCCGTCTATTAAGGAAGTACCCTCCGTTGAGGAGGAACACTCTAGGATAATGAATACCATGAGTGACTCATCAAGTAAGGATGTATTATCCGTTTGTTGAGCCCATTTAGGCGAAATGTTTCTGTTTGTTTTTACAGTTGCATGCATGATTTAAATATAATCAATCGCATGCTAAGACGACAATTAGTTGTGCGGGCCCGGTTAGCATGTGGGCGCGGGATACCATTACCAGCAAGGTGCTGAGCCCCTTGGGGGCCAACCCTTTCTCCTCCTTTTCTATTTCAGGTACCAGGAGCTGGAAGCCGTTGAGAGTAGGACGGGGTAGATGTTGATACATGGGTAGCCATTAAATGGCGTAAGCATTGTAGGCGTAGTAAGACCGAAGTTGTTATCGGCATTAGTTTGTAAATACTCGGTACGGTTGGAATGTATAGTATATGGGTTGTTGTTCGGGAAGCAAAGGTAACGTAGGTGCTCGGGAATCTAGTCCATCGACCGATACAAAGTACATGTATTAGCCTGTTAGCCACGTGGGTGGTTAACGGCATGTAACACCATTGAAATAAGTAATGTAATGAGTTGAATTTTCCGCTGCAGTTTGAGGTTATGTGTACGGTGGTAGTTGGGGTGTTACAATCACAATTAAGAAACCGGTACCTTTTCCGATATACAACTTGTTTGATCAGCTAGCTGGAGCTAGGGTGTTTTCCAAGATAGATTTAAGGTCTGGCTATCATCAGTTGAGGATTAAGGCATACGACGTGCCTAAGTCTAAGTCCGCCTGAGGACTCACTATGGACTTACGAGTTCCCAGTGAGTTCATTCAGTTTGACGAATGTGCCTCTAGATTCATTGGACATGATGAACCGAGTATTCACCGTTTCTGGACTAGTTCGTAGTGGTATTTATAGATGACATCTTGGTGTACTCCAAGAGTGTGCCTGAGGAGCACGAGGAGCATTTAAGGACCATGCTTCAGACTCTAGGGAGAGGGAGCTTTATGCAAGCTGAAGAAATGCGAGTTTTTGATTGGATCAAGTGTCTTCTGGGACATGTTTCTCCAAGCATGGCATCTTCGTGGACCCGAAAGAAAGATCAGGGTGATTACAAAATGGGCCAGGCCCACCAATGTTGGAGAATTCACAATTTTCTCAATATGGCGGGCGACTACCGTAAGCTTGTGGAGGGTTCTCTAAGATGGTGATTCCTCTGACTCGTTTGCTGCAGAAGGAAGTGAAGTTCGAGTGAAGCGATGCTTGTGACAATGTTTTCCAGGAGCTTAAGAAAGGTGACATCATGGCACACCTATCCTGACCCTTTCCAGAGGGTACTGAGGGATTGGAAGTTTTCTGTGATGCATCCCATAAGGGACTTGGGGTGTGTTGATGCAGCATGGGAAGGTGGTTGCATAGGCTCACGCCAGCTTAAGCCATATGAGAAGAACTATCCAACCCACGACTTGGAGCTAGCTGCGTTTGTGAGCCCGATTATGAACCCATCCTATGTTGATTCAAGTTGATTAGGATCCTGGTTGGGTTCTAGGTCCACTTAGTAATAACCTAAGTTTAATAACTATGTCATAACACATTAATTATTAAATCCTAAGTTAGCTCATTGGAAGCTAATTAGAGTCGCCACCCTAATTTTAACCTAGATTAAATTAGGAAAGGAGAGTTCAGGTTCGGGGGCTTTGGTATACGACTTATTAGGGTTCAATTACTTTCATTACCCCTCGAAGTCGTTTTCCTCTATTTAGTATAATTAAGGCTATTACGAGTCGTTTTAACCTAAGTGCGTAAACTTTCTAATTTTTTTTACTTTTTTAGCATTTTTTAACAGAAAATAAATTGAAAGTTAACATTACCTAAACTAGGGTTTCAGAGCTGAATTTAATCAAAAATTGTTTTTGTCCGTAGCCACGGACTGAATGTCCGAGGCCGCGGACCCTAATTTAACTATGTGATTTTGAAAGTCAAATAAAAATAATAACACAAACTTGAAAAGTGCGGGGCCACGGATAGGTTGTCCATGGGCCTGAACATTTTCTGTTAAAACCATAGAAATTTGAAAAATAAAATCCCGCCGCTGTCCATGGGTGTCCGTGGGCACGGACAACCCGTTCGTGGTCCCAGACCATAGGTCCGAGATCACACCCACGGACGGTGGGTTTTTGGTGGTTCCCGATGGCGTTTTTGGCTCAAAATTTATGGACGTGTAGACTGAAAGATGTACAAGATGTTAGTAATTTAAAGATTTCAATTCGAAGTTGAATTACTGATGTAACTTAAAGAACAAGTTAGCTGATAGAAACAAAAACAAACGCTGATTCAGGAGCCATAAAGAGTCGGTTTGATCAGGGATTTCGACAGAGAGCAATTGATGATAAAAGGAGTCGAATTATACGTCTACAAACCTTGTTTACCTTTCTGATGACGGTGATTCTTCACATCGGGATTCGTCAGGAGCCTCGTTGATGGTAGATTCGAAAGGACTTTAAACCGGGCTTCTGATCACTGGTCGTTCTTGATGTTCTCCACGTTTTGATGGTGTTTTAGTGGGGTTTTGATGATGATTGATGCTTTGGGAATTGGAAAAAGTGTTTAGAAGGTGATTTTGGTGAAAATTTTACAGAATTTCAGGGCTCGGGAGTTAAAAAACATGAGAGACTTAAAACGGCTGGGTATTCTGACTTGTTAGGGCTTGAGAGGTTCTCCTTTGATAAAGGGTTAAGGTTCTTTATATAGGTTTCCTTAAAGATATAAAAAATCTAGTAAAAACTAAGATTTATCGACACTTTAGCTCAAGGGCTTCCAAAAGGAATTAGACTATGATATTTTAACCAAGTGTAAAGGATGATATTTTTGATTTTTCCAAGGTGGAATCGAAATTTTTGGATATTGGAATATTTGTAAATTCAATTTCTCGTCACATTCAGTCAGAAATTACTATAAACTTATTGGAAATTAAAAAAAAATCAAAATTCCAAAGCCATTGTGCCTAAAATGTCATCCTCTATCATGGGATAAAATTTGAAATCATTTTGAGTTGATTTAAGCCATTTTCGGAGGAGAGAGAAAGCTTATAGGGGGCTTAGGGGCCTTGAAAAATTATGAAAATGCCCCTAAAGAGGACTAAGCTGTCCCTAGTACTCCAGAATGTGCCGATCGAACTGGAAATCCTTGCTACTTGACTAAGCCACCCTTTTAGTACCTGCGCCTCAAGAGACACTCTTCCGGGGGTTAAAATTTTGGGTATAACAGATTGCCCTCCGTCAACTTGTCTTTGTAATGAGAATGAAAACACTGGTTGACGCCTGAGTAATGCCCCAAAATTTTGACCAGTAGTAAGGAAGAAATAAAATTTCTGCTGAAAGTCTAATGATTGTGATGTGCTATTATGAGGCGCTAGCTACCTGGGGAATGAGTTGAAGTGAGAAAAGAGGTGTAATTAAGGTGTCAAGAGCCTATGAGTAGAATGCAGATATGAGAATTGTGTGTATGACATGCTAACAAAATGCGTATGACATGCAAATGAGGATGGTATTGAAATACCTCGAACTTAATTTTGGTGATTAAACAATTCTAATATGGTATTTGAGGGCCTAATAATGCCTAAAGAATTTTGGTAAAGAAAATAAAGCCAAAAGAAAAGAGAAAACGCTTAAAATGCATAAAACGCAAAAATGAGCATTACGTGACCATAGGAGGTATATGACCTCGGTTAGGGTCCTAGATGGATTCCTAAGGCTTAGTTAGGCCTAATTAATATACAGGAACAATTCCTGAAGAAAACAAATCCAAATAATGGGTTGAAACGCTAACGGAGTCTTAAAGCACGTTTTTCGAGAAAACCTGAAAACGTGACTTTAAGTGGTCAAACGGACCCGAAAAAATTATAGTTGACAATATAACTATAAGTAAATGTTAATGGAAGCTTAAAAACCATTAAAATTAAAGAAACGAGTACAATCCGGAAAACGGGCCCAGTTAGTGAATAGTGCTAAACCGGGTAAATTAACGAGCGTTTTCTATAAAAAGACGAAAAATTCCCCAGCTCATATAAATGGTGGGGGCCGGTTTTTAGTAATTAAATCAGCATCCCCCTCTCTATTACTAGAAACAAAAGAAAGAAAAGAAAAGAAAGAAAAGATAAAGCAGATTAAGTACCTTCCTCATCTCTTTCCTCTCATTTTTCTTTTCCCTCTTCTCTTTCCTTTCTACTTTCTCCTCCAGCCATTCTTCCTCCCCTCTCTGGTTCTGAATGATTTTGCAAGCCATCCATGGCTTCTCCATCTTCCTCACCTTTTACAAGCTACATCCATGCTCCAAATGGAAAATAAATCACATATTCTTGCTCCCCTCACCAAGCTCTACATTCCTCTTTTCAAAATCCAAAAATGGTGAATTTAATCTCCATGGGTGTTGTCCATTTGAAGAGAAAACTACATATTCTTGAAACTTGGAGTCCCCTCTTTCATTCAAGGTAAAAATATCCAAGAAAAAAAATTCATTCTCCTTCCTTGTTGGCCTTGGCGAGTTTTCCCCTTGGTAATGCCTTGTTTTCTCTCTCCTTGTCTGAGCATTTTTTCAACCTTCCAATGGTGGTGGAACCCTCCTCTTGATTCAAGGGTTAAAACCCCTCCTAGAAATTCAAAGGTAAAACCCTAGATTTTTGGTGTTTTAAGCCTTTCATTGAATTAGTGTTATTCCAAGGGTTTAGGAGTTTAATTATATCCATTTTGTGGTCCTTGGATTTTGGGATGGAGTTTAGAAACTCCATTGCCCCCTTGACCGAAAATGGGAAGAGGAAGAGAAGAGGAGGATTGAAATGAGGAGCTTGAGAATTTAAGGTAAGAAACCTACCTTAATGCTAATCTTATGTGTTTTAGGATATGGGATGGGTTAAATTAAATAATGAACCCAAGATATGTGATAAATGTGTTTGGTGAAAGTATGAGAGAAATTACGATTGAATTGTGAAATAAGGGCCTAAGAGCCTTGCATTTATGATTTATGCATTATGTTGTGTTTGGTGGATTTTGTATGGAACTATGTGTGTTGGTAGGACCCTTTATGGGTGTGGTTAGTTTTGGATTGGTTTAAGTGAAAATTGGTGAATTTGGGTATGCTAGAATTGTAGGCAAGTTATGGCCAAATTTGTAACACCCCAACCCGAAATCCAATAACCTGTACGGCGATCACTCCCAAATAAAATACAACTGCAGCGGAAATAAATACAACAACCGGGCGGTATTACAATGCCATTGGCCACCCTTGTGACCAACAAGGCTAACTCCAAATACAATCTCCAAAAGTCACGGTCTGAATACGAATACAATCCGAGATACTAGGAATCAAACTCAAATGTAAAATACTTAAGTAAAAACAAATATCTAGAAGAAGACTCCCATAGCTTGAATCTACCCCACCTACACTCGGTGTGGTAATCTTCTCAACTTCAGGTACCTAAAAAATGGGGGTGCCCCCAAAGGGGCTCAGCAAACAATACTGGTATGGAAAACGTGCAGCCCATCGTCTACCGGGCCACACCAACTACATTGTCGAATACATGCAGTTCATTTTTATATAGCTGTAAACAAGCATAGTATGAAAATAACAAGTATCCATACAAGGACAATAATGTCACATAGAACAAGACTGCAGAAGGTCAAGTTAGATGAACTGTAATCCTTTAATGATAGTCGGGTCCACACAATGGGACTGACATGTATAAATGAATATCTCAAATAGTGAAGGTATAGTGACCATGTTAAAATTGAAAGGTTGGGAAATTAGTCCCTCAGAAGAAAACGTAGTTAACTCCTGTACTGAGAAATGTAGGAATCGAACCCTCGAGAGGAATGAAGTCTCCCTCTCCACTGAACTGTTGGGAATTGAACCCTCGAGAGGAATAAAGTCTTCCTCTCCACTGAAATGTTCCATTGCGATGTATAACTGAATAGGAGACGACCTGAGACAGGTACAACTCCTGTAGCATGCATGGCCAGATCCAACTGGGCTCCTCGTTCTCGTAGTATAGAATTGTTAGGTGTCATAGAGGACGTTAAACAAGAACACAATGTGTATTGTCAATTATCACGTTTAGGATAATGACGTTTGTTATGAAGTGTAGTTAGTGAGAGACTTGAGTACAAGTTCTCGGTATAATAAAGCGCAGGTATTTAGTCCACTGGTATAGTAGTGTTTGTATGCGTGGGACATACACGTTGTAGTTAGCAACATTCACGCACATAAAATAATACAACAGTGCTCAAGAGTAAAACAACATTTTACATTAATTATCTTGGTCGTTATTTCAAACAACAGATAGCACACAAGCCGGTGTAATCCGGTAGAAAACAGGTTGCAAGAATCCCATACCGTTCACCGTAGACTGTACTTGTTTTAAATTCCCGGTCAACGTCTGATCAAACAAAGTCCTAGAATAGGATTAACTGAGAGGGTTAATTTATGTTACCCTTACATAATAATTTTATTGGATCATTCAACAAATTTGGTATTTGTTATTTCATGTGAGGTTTATTTCTTTTAATTACCTCATGATTTCATGTACAACTTATTTGTTATTCCTTTGATTTATTTATAAATCCTTTAATGTACATGTAAGTATTTATTTATTCATGTACTATATTTGTTGTTTATTTTGATTGTCCAGGTGACATAACAACTTATATTTCTTAACTATATTTATATGTCATACATGGACATAATATTCTTATAGTTTTTATTATTCCTCCTTTAACCATAAATTATAATTATTGGTTACCTTTAATTTCCTTATAACTATATAAGTCATAGTTTCATCTTCATAATTCCTTTAATCAAAATCCTTTCTTCTAATTCCTCCAAATATCCATATAGGACCTATATTTATTTAAATCTAAATTCTTACCCTTATATTTCGGTTATTTACAAAACAACCACATTAATTCATAAACTTTATTTTTAAATTCTAATCTCATCATATTATATAGTTTTAATTCCTTATTTAATTAAATTCCAAAACTACCATTAATATTTTGGTATATTACTTTTGGAATATTATAACTTTTCACAAATTACCATTTAGCCCCTTAAATTCTCGGCCTACATATATATATTTCCTATAATTACAATTTAACCACAAAATCTTATAATCTTTACATAATGCCTTATAAGCTATAGTTTTGATTTTAATTCTCCATAATTGCCGTATACATATATATAAATTCTTAAATTACAATTCTAACCCATAGTAATTCGGCTTTGTCACATACTTTCCATTAATTACATTTTCATTCCAAAACTTTATAATAGTTACTTAATAACTTATAAACTATAGTTTAAATATTTAATTCCTCAAAATTTCGAAAGTGAACTTAATAATTCCCTTAATTATGAATTCGCCCACTAATAAGTTCCAAACTTTCATAACAACTTTTATAAATTACATAATAGCCCAAAACTTTATAAAATGTCATAAACTTAATTCCTAACCTTATATTATATTATAATTACACCAAACAGACCCTTAACTCTCGGTTTTCACATTAAACTCACCAAACTTTGTAAAAATTACATTTAAGCCACATAACTTAATTAATTAGCCATTTAAGCTCTAATAAAATATTTTTAACTCACCAAACTTTATAGTATAAGTTTATATACATAAGTAGCTCATAAAAATCTATTTTTCACTTAGACAATTCGGCCATAATTAAATAGCTACCATATAGTATATAAAAGTGGATTTATATGTCATAATAAATATACATAAATTCATATGAGTCATATAACTCATGTAAAAATTATTGTAATGTCTTATATTGATTCTTAGCTCAAAATAAAGTATTTTTTCCCTTGACATTTCGGCTTGAATTTATATGTAACATAAATAAATTTTGTGACACAAAAATGTGTCTTAAGGTAAATATTTTCCATATATGTTATAGATTATATTTTTGGCATATAATACCATATAGTTTTGGTTTTAATTAACCTAGGAGATGTACATAATGTTTGTATAATTTTTAGAGGCTTAACAAAGCTTATAACATAAAGATTTACTTAGTAAACTTACTTCTTAACAAGGGTGGTTAAGTGCTTGAACTCTTCTTCAATCTCCAAGCTTTCTCCAATGAAATTTTGATGCTCCACTTCGGTTATATGCAAGTGGTGAAGGAGTTTAGGAGTTAGATCTTCAATAAAGATCTTAAATAGATTTGTAAGTAGTTTTACAAGAATTTACCTTAAGCTTTTCTCCTTATAATTTCGGCTCACTTAAGGTGGATGAAGAACAAGTTTTCCTTCATGAAAATGAAGAAGAAAAGAGCCTTATAAGAGATAGAAATCGGTTACACAATAAAATGTGCTTTAAGGATTTTCAAGCTTGAAAACTACCTTAAGATAACCTTGAGATGCTCCTTGGTTTAATGTTGGTTTGGACAACCTCCTTGGAACATTAGTTGATGCCGAAATGCTATGGTGTGCTAGGAAGAGTTTTGCTTCAAGGCTTGACAAGAAATGCTAGGAAATTACCTTAAAGATGAAGATAGAAGTTAAAACTCCATTAATGGACTTAAGAGCTTCAAAGGAAGAAGATGAAGCTAGAAGAGAGAGGAGAGAGCCTTACCAATTCGTGAGTGAAGTGTGCAAGGGGAAGAATGAGACTAAGCTCACGTAAGAAGAGAATGCAATTTGGAATTTGATTTTTGTTTTGTTAATTTTCAATGTCAAATGACTATTCTTTTTCCTTAGTTTATTACATGAGTTATTGGCTCAATAAATGCCCTTCTTTCCAGCATTTGTTCGGCCATAATGCAAGACAAGGCAATGTGGAGGGAAATAATTGTGAGCTAAGAGACAGGGTAAGAAAAGTAAGGTTTATTCTTTTGATTTTTCAATGTTTGTAACTTGTCTTCTTCTTCTTTGTAGGTGCACGATTTCAAGGGCCAAATGGAGCTCATCAATCGGCATTTAGGAGCTAAGAACAAGCTAGGAAGGTCACTTGAAGTTTAAGAATTGAAAAAGGTGGAATAAGAATCTACTTTTTGATTTTTGCATTTTGTTTTTGTCTAGCTCACATGGCCTTGTTCTATGGCATTATTTCGACAGCTTGGTGGTCAAATGAGACCTACATACTTTGACATTAAGTATTCTAACACATGGGAAGGTGAGTCATCATGTCTTATGCCTTTTATAAATTTTTAATGTAAGTTTTATACTAGTTTTTGGACATAAAATCGGCCCCTATAGAGCACCTTGTTTGACACTGCCATTGATTTATTTAGAGGTTCATTTTAACCCTATTTAAGATTATTAATTCGTGGCATGTCAAAAACTACAAGGTAATTGCGTAAAACGCGTTTTTGTGACACCCGAAGGTGTGTTTTTGTGCTCTAAGGATATTTTGTAAAATAAATTGTCTTTATGAGTTCCAAGTGTTTATAAACACTTATTATAGTAAATAAACATATATTAAGATGTTACATTGAGTTATATGGGGTTACATTAACCCGTGACATAATTTACGGGCCATCGGGACATTCCCGGGCAAAAAGGAGCGCTAAGAAATCCTCCTGTGGTTTTTGTTGAATTTTGAGAAACCACTTCGTGGGTTCTCTTTAGAATGGTTAATGATGATGTTAGGAACTCTAGGAATTAATTTTATAGGAGTTTGTGCCACCTCGGACTCCTCCGGTCTTTTCGTGCTTTAAGGGGCGTACGTGAGCACTCCCGAGCGTTTTGCGTTTTTGACTGAATATAGCCTAGAGAATATGTTTATATAATCATATAATGAGTGTGTGACCATTTGGTTTAAGTTTTAGAAGGTCATACAAGATCATGCTTGACCATATGTTTCTAAGGTGTTTTAGCGTTTATGGAGAAACGACTATTTTTACGTAACGTTCTCATGCATGGGTTTGCATGCGTACGTGAAATGATTTATATTTGGATTATTTTCCATTAAATAATGGTTTTATAATGTTAATTAGATTTGGGGTATTTCAATCTACCCCCCTTAAAAAGGACTTCGCCCCGAAGTCTCATATCTAAATTTATAAGGTTGTGGGGAATCAAGTTCCACTAAGTATCCACAACTCAATCTAGTTTTTAGGGATCAAGTCCCAAGTCTCTATATTCCTAAGTTCATAGTGTATATCAAACATAACAGGAATACTTTGGAAGGTCATATCATATACCTACCATGTGGTGCAAAGTAGTAAACACAATCATGTTTCATTTCAAATAGTGCAACGTAGTGCACATAATCTTTCCATTGTAGTGTAACGAAGTACACATCAGCAAGTAGAAGTACAAAGTACATTCAAATACAGTGTTACGCAAGAACACACACAAGATAATTGTCATAAAAATGCACAAAAGTGCAACAAAATGCATAATAAACTCACAAAAGAAAAAGGCTCTCCCCCCCCCCCCAAAAAAGAAAGGGGTACGCCCCCGTACCCTAGACTAAAGTGTCTAGTCAGTGAATAATGAGGGAAACTTCGCTCGCATATCAGCTTCTAGTTCCCATGTGGCCTCTTCCACATCGTGGTTCGACCAAAGAACCTTTACGAGGCTCACAGACTTGTTTCGAGTATCTCGTGTCTTTCTATCTAAGATTCGTTGCAGTGTTTCCACATACCGCATTGTTGGTTCTAATGAGAGTGTCTCTGGTTGTAGAACATGAGAAGGGTGAGGCATGTATTTCTTAAGCTGAGACACGTGAAAAACATTGTGTACTTTGCCCTACTCTGCTGGCAAATCAAGTCGATAAGCCACAAGGCCCACCCGCTCTGTGATAGCGTAGGGTCCTACAAATTTCGGGTTTAGCTTGCCCTTCTGTCCAAATCTGAATACACCCTTCATGGGTGATACTCGTAGAAATACCTGGTCGCCAACCGCGAACTCAAGGTCTCGTCGCCTCTCATCAGCATATGATTTCTGTCTGTCTTGTGCTGCTTTCATGTTATTTCTGATTTGTTGTACTTCTGCCTGAACTTGCTCCAAGTACTCAGGCCCAATGATGACGGTCTCACTAGACTCGTCCCAGCACAATGGTGTGTGACATGGTCTGCCATATAAGGCTTGAAAAGGTGACATCTGTATAGAGGCGTGATAGCTGTTATTGTATGCAAACTCGATGAGATGTAATCTATCTATCCAGCTGCCCTGGAAATCCAAGGCACATGCTCGTAGCATGTCCTCTAAGGTCTGAATAGTCCTCTCTGACTGACCATCTGTCTGAGGATGAAATGCTGTGCTAAGCTTCAATTCAGTGCCAAGTGCTTCGTGAGTAGCTCGCCAATATCGTGAGAGAAATCTAGTATCTCGATCTGAAACAATAGTCTTTGGTACTCCATGATGTCTGATAATCTCTTTCTCAAATAGTTCTGCCAACTTTGGCACTTTCCAAGTGTCTTTCATCGGAATAAACCTAGCAACTTTAGTCAGTTGGTCAACAACAACCCAAATCATGTTTAGTCCTCCTCTCGTAGGTGGTAGTCCCACCACGAAGTCCATAGAGATATCATAAAACTTCCATTCAGGAACTGGCATAGACTGTACCATACCTCCTGGTCGTCTATGTTCGAATTTCACTTTCTGACAAGTGAGACATCGAATCACATATTCTGTCACGTCGCCCTTCATACCACTCCACCAGAAATACCTCTTTAGGTCTTTGTACATCTTAGAAGCTCCTGGATGGACAGATGTGGCAGAAGTGTGGGACTCTCGAAGAATATGCTCTTTTATATTAGTGCTGTCTCTGGGAATACATAATCTGCCCCTTAACCTGATCAGTCCATCATCATGTAACTGAAACTCATACTTCCCACCTTCAAATGTACCGTCAGACAGCTTCTGACTGATCTCCATCATTCGCTGATCATTTTGCTGTGCACTACGTATGTCGTCTATAAGACTCGAGCTAGCCACAATGGCATTTAAGGAATGTGCTGTTGACTCAATGCGTCTGCTACTACATTAGCTTTTCCCTCCTTGTACTGCAAATCGATGTCGTAATCCTTGAGGAATTCAACCCATCTTCTCTGTCTCATGTTTAACTCCTTCTGGGTGAATACATATTTCAAACTTTTATGATCCGAGTATACGGTCATCTGGACACCATACAGGTAGTGGCGCCAGATCTTCAATGCAAAAACAATTGCTCCAAGCTCCAAGTCATGTGTGGGATAGTTTTCCTCATGTTTCTTCAACTGTCGGGAAGCGTAGGCAACTACCTTCCCATTCTGCATGAGTACACACCCTAATCCCCTGCCTAATGCATCACAGTAAACTTCATAACCCTTTGTGCCTTCAGGTATAGTCAAAACTGGTGCTGATGTCAAAGCATTCTTCAAATACTGGAATGAGGTCTCACATTCTGTAGTCCATGTGAATGGTGCGTCCTTCTTCATTAAACTGGTCATAGGTTTTGCTATTTTGGAGAAGTCTCTGACAAACCTCCTGTAGTAACCTGCTAACCCAAGGAAACTCCTGATGTCAGTCACTGTCTTTGGCCTAGGCCAGGTGCGAACTGCTTCTATTTTTGCTGGATACACTGCGATCCCGGCGTCGGAGATAACATGTCCTAGAAAGGAAACTCTGTCTAACCAAAACTCACATTTGGAGAACTTAGCATAAAGCTGGTTCTCCCTCAAGATCTCAAGTACATGTCGGAGGTGACTCTCATGCTCTTCTTTAGACTTTGAATAAATTAGGATGTCATCGATGAATACAACCACGGTCTTATCCAGCTGCTCTCTGAATAATCTGTTCATTAAATCCATGAAAACTGCTGGTGCATTTGACAAGCCAAAAGGCATAACTATAAACTCATAGTGGCCGTATCGTGTTCTGAACGCTGTCTTTTCTATGTCTTGCTCCCTGATAGGTATCGGATGGTATCTTGATCTCAAATCAATCTTCGAAAACACCTTTGCTCCTCTCAACTGATCAAACAAATCGTCAATTCGTGGTAGTGGATATTTGTTCTTCACTGACACTGCATTAAGCTCTCTGTAATCGATACATAACCGAAGGCTTCCATCCTTCTTCTTCACAAAAAGAACTGGTGCTCCCCAAGGAGATACGCTAGGTCGTATGTATCCCTTGTCCAACAAATCCTTCAACTGTTCCTTCAACTCAGCCATCTCTGCTGGTGCCATACGGTACGGTGCCTTAGCTATGGGACCGGTACCTGGTAGTAATTCAATGGAGAACTCTACCTCTCTGGGTGGCGGTAAGCCTGGAAGTTCCTTTGGAAAATATCTGGAAATTCTGACACCACTGGCATATCTGGATCAAAATCAGGGCCGTGCTCTACATCCTGAACATAGCATAAGTATACTTCCTTCTGCTTCCTGACGTGTTTGTACATGGACATAGCAGATATCACTTTTATTGATGGTGCTTTAGGGCTCTGGCGGTATGATACTGTCACTCCTGATGGGCTCTTAAGTAACAGTCTGCGCTCTGCACAAAGAATGCGGCCTCTGTGCCGCCCCAACCAGTCCATCCTGGCTATAACGTCGAATCCTAGACCTCTGAACTCAATAAGGTCAATGGGAAATTCCTCCTCCTTAATACGGATAGTGGCTCCTCTATAAAGACGAGTGCAACTGATCTTCTCCTTAGACGGGAGTGCCACCTTAAAATCAGGTAACTCTACAGCGTCTAGCCCCAACTTCCCCGCAAGCGAAGGCGAAACGAAAGTATGTGAGGCTCCGGAGTCGAACAGTACTAATGCATCCACTCCATTAACAGGAAAGGTACCAGTGAGGATCGCGCCGCCCTTGCTGGCCTCCTCCTCAGTAAGAATACTTAAGGCACCTTCCGTCTCCTTAGCACAACCTAACAACAGAATCTGGGTAAGTACTTTGATATATGATGGGGTCTAAAGACATTCACTTTCATAACAATAATGCTTCATTGATGAGATGATCTCCTTTCAGATGTCCAAAAACAATTACAACACTAGTACTTTCTAAAAGTCAAACTTAATCTTCCTGGTTTCATGTGAGTGGTGTTTATCACTGTCGAAGGTGTGTTTTTAATTTAATCCTTTTAATTCCATGGTATAGCAACCTTGACTTTCCACCCATTATTAAAACATCTCCTGAATTCAATATGATTTTCTTTGCAAGGTCCACACGCTTCTGCTCGCCATAAAGGAACTCTGCGTCATCTCCAATTGACAAAGACAATACTGGTATCCCCTGATCGAGGGACCCTTGTGTTTCATCCTTGTCTTGATGTAGCCCTAAGCGGCCTCCTTCTTCATAGAAGTTGATGATACATAGATCAGCCCTTAGATTGGGAACTGGATCTTCTTCTAGCTGTTGAGCTGTATTAACTGCTTGTTCCACAATTTGTAAAAATTCTTCTGGGATTTTTGGTACTTGTGCTCCATCTCCATTTCTTGTATCCTGGTAGGTCTTTGAGTAAGGATTCCAATCCTTTCCTAAGCACATCATTTTCAGCTTCATCTTTGATCCTCCTGGAAATTCTGGAGTGTAGAACCCTCCTGGTCCTGCTCCCAATTCTTGACATCTTCTGATGATTGCAATTTGTGTCTCCGGTGTTAGGTATCCTTTGAGTAATATCAAACCTGGTTGGATAACCTTACATTGTTCGTTCCCTGGTTCTTGTACTTTGATAATGTTTTCTTCCAGGGAGGGCGGTGAGGGGATAGGAAAGCATATCTTATAGCTTCCTACGTGTTTTAAAATTCTACTAGTGAGTCTTATTAGTTCTTTCCTATGCAACTAGGCAATCAAGGCATGCAAGCACTCATTCACATCATCCATTGCTCAATATGGTTCACATGGGTTTAGAAGTACCTGGGTTGGTAGAAGGACCAGCCTCATCTGAGCGGTCCATGACATGCAGGGCGGGTCCCGATGCTGGGCCTTTGCCCTTATTTCCCTGAGCCTGGTTTGTTGGTGGAGGGCGAGTATCGCTAGCTCCATTCTTAGGGCCGGTGTTTGCCTTTGCTCCCGGGCGGTAGTTCCTGCTCTCCGGGTTCTTAATGCACTCGAAGGCTCGGTGTCCCCATATCTGACAGTGGCGGCACTGGACTTTCTCCCCTTGGCAGTCTACGCCGGGGTGATCCTTTCCACACTGTCTACAGTTGAAGCGGCGGACATACCTCTGGCCCGTGTTTGAGCCATGTCCAGAACCTAATACAATCAAGGTCAATTATACATTCCAACGGTACTGAAGTAATCACAAAAGTTTCAAATTTAACTGCTTGGTTAGAGTGCCTACCCTTAGATGGGTAGGTTTTCTGTGAGTTTGCTGCTCCGTGGGTCCCTGACTGGGGGTTCCCAGTAGTTTGGTTCCCCTTCCCTTGATAGGACCCCTGGCCTTTGATAGGGTTTGTTCCTTCTGTTGGAGTTTCCCTGCTTGGCATCCTCACTGCCAGGTCCGTCCTTCTCTTTTGGGAGCTCAAAGCATCCCTTCTCTTGCATGTAATCTCCACAATGGAGGCAGCATGGTAACATTCCTGAAATCTCAAGGTATCAATCTCCAAATTCCCATGACGGGGTATAGTGGTAAAAAAATTCCAACTGGTTATGTCTCTCTCTGTTTTACCTGTAAGCTGGTGGGGATGATTGGTCCCATCCCAAACTGGAGTCGAGGGCTCAGTCCCCCGTAGAACCGGTCGACCAAAACCTGGTCCGAGTATCCTATTCCGGGTAGTAGTCGGAGTAGTGAAGTAAACTTTGCATAATACTCATCCACGTCATCTTTCCCGTCTGCTCCAGGGCGTCAAACTCCCTAGTCTTCACCATCCTGGTGTGGGCCGGGTAGTATTTGCCCCTTAGTGCAGTGTAGTGTCCCCAAGTAAAAGCTGGGTCATCCAGGTGGTCGGCCTTCACCATATTCCACCAATCTCTCGCTGCATCCTTCAGGTAAAAGGCAGCAAGCCTTACTTTTTCCCTAGCTGGGACTGCAGTGTCTCGAACGCTGTCTCCATCTCCATGATGTATGTCTCCAAGTGTGCAGGGTCAGTCTGTCCCTTGAATGCAGTTGGCCTCAGATCAGCCAAACTCTTCACCCAATCCCTCTCTGGGCGGTGGTGGTGGAGGTAGCTGCTGCTGTGCAACCCCCGCCTGTGCAAATGCCTGAGCTATTAAAGTAGCAATGTCTGCCAGCCTGACGGTTGGCTCCTCATCGGCCTGTCCACGGCGTCCTCCTCTTCCTGACATCTGCAGGATGTTGAGGTATATTAGATACTGTGGTCACAATCTTGGTCTTGGATAGTAGTCTAAGTAAACTAACTTAAACTCCTTTCAATACTATCTCTCAACCCGTAACCTAAGGCTTTAGAAATCCTAATCTCGGTGTATCCTTGTATCCAGAGCGTAACTACGCTCTGATACCACTTTTTGTAACACCCCAACCCGAAATCCAATAACCTGTACGGCGATCACTCCCAAATAAAATACAACTGCAGCGGAAATAAATACAACAACCGGGCGGTATTACAATGCCGTTGGCCACCCTTGTGACCAACAAGGCTAACTCCAAATACAATCTCCAAAAGTCACGGTCTGAATACGAATACAATCCGAGATACTAGGAATCAAACTCAAATGTAAAATACTTAAGTAAAAACAAATATAGAAGAAGACTCCCATAGCTTGAATCTACCCCACCTACACTCGGTGTGGTAATCTTCTCAACTTCAGGTACCTGAAAAATGGGGGTGCCCCCAAAGGGGCTCAGCAAACAATGCTGGTATGGAAAACGTGCAGCCCATCGTCTACCGGGCCACACCAACTACTTTGTCGAATACATGCAGTTCATTTTTATAAAGCTGTAAACAAGCATAGTATGATAATAACAAGTATCCATACAAGGACAATAATGTCACATAGAACAAGACTTCAGAAGGTCAAGTTAGATGAACTGTAATCTTTAATGATAGTCGGGTCCACACAATGGGACTGACAGGTATAATGAATATCTCAAATAGTGAAGGTATAGTGACCTTGTTAAATTGAAAGGTTGGGAATTAGTCCCTCAGAAGAAACGTAGTTAACTCCTGTACTGAGAAATGTGGGAATCGAACCCTCGAGAGGAATGAAGTCTCCTCTCCACTGAACTGTTGGGAATTGAACCCTCGAGAGGAATAAAGTCTTCCTCTCCACTGAAATGTTCCGTCGCGACGTATAACTGAATAGGAGACGACCTGAGACAGGTACAACTCCTGTAGCATGCATGGCCAGATCCAACTGGGCTCCTCGTTCTCGTAGTATAGAATTGTTAGGTGTCATAGAGACGTTAAACAAACACAATGTGTATTGTCAATTATCACGTTTAGGATAATGACGTTTGTTATAAAGTGAAGTTAGTGAGAGACTTGAGTACAAGTTCTCGGTATAATAAAGCGCAGGTATTTAATCCACTGGTATAGTAGTGTTTGTATGCGTGGGACATACACGTTGTAGTTAGCATCATTCACGCATAAAATAATACAACAGTGCACAAGAGTAAAACAACATTTTACATTAATTATCTTGGTCGTTATTTCAAACAACAGATAGCACACAAGCCGGTGTAATCCGGTAGAAAACAGGTTGCAAGAATCCCATACCGTTCACCGTAGACTGTACTTGTTTAATTCCCGGTCAACGTCTGGTCAAACAAAGTCCTAGAATAGGATTAACTGAGAGGGTTAATTTATGTTACCCTTATATAATAATTTTATTGGATCATTCAACAAATTTCGTATTTGTTATTTCATGTGAGGTTTATTTCTTTTAATTACCTCATGATTTCATGTACAACTTATTTGTTATTCCTTTGATTTATTTATAAATCCTTTAATGTACATGTATGTATTTATTTATTCATGTACTATATTTGTTGTTTATTTTGATTGTCTAGGTGACATAACAACTTATAATTTCTTAACTATATTTATATGTCATACATGGACATAATATTCTTATAGTTTTTATTATTCCTCCTTTAACCATAAATTATAATTATTGGTTACCTTTAATTTCCTTATAACTATATAAGTCATAGTTTCATCTTCATAATTCCTTTAATCAAAATTCCTTTCTTCTAATTCCTCCAAATATCCATAGGACCTATATTTATTTAAATCTAAATTTTACCCTTATATTTCGGTTATTTACAAAACAACCACATTAATTCATAAACTTTATTTAAATTCTAATCTCTATATTATATAGTTTTAATTCCTTATTTAATTAAATCACAAAACTACCATTAATATTTTGGTATACTTTTAATATTATAACTTTGAAAATTACAACTTAGCCCCTCAATTCTCGGCCTAATATATATATTTCTATAATTGCAATTTAGCCACAAAATCTTATAATCTTTACATAATGCCTTATAAACTATAGTTTTAATTTTAATTCTCCATAAATGCCGAATAATATATATAAATTCTTAAATTACCAAACTAACCCCAAAGTAATTCGGCTTTGTCATTTATTTTTCCTTAATTACATTTTCATCCCAAAACTTTATAATAGTTTTAATAACTTATAAACTATAGTTAAATATTTAATTCCTCAAAATTTCGAAGGTGAACCTAATAATTCTTAATTATGAATTCGCCCACTAATAAGTTCCAAACTTTCATAACAACTTTTATAAATTACATAATAGCCCAAAACTTTATAAAATGTTATTTTAACACTTGTTTAAATTATCTAAAATTCATAAACTTAATTCCTAACCTTATATTATATTATAATTACACCAAACAGACCCTTAACTCTCGGTTTTCACATTAAACTCACCAAACTTTGTAAAAATTACATTTAAGCCACATAACTTAATTAATTAGCCATTTAAGCTCTAATAAAATATTTTTAACTCACCAAACTTTATAGTATAAGTTTATATACATAAGTAGCTCATAAAAATCTATTTTTCACTTAGACAATTCGGCCATAATTAAATAGCTACCATATAGTATATAAAAGTGGATTTATATGTCATAATAAATATACATAAATTCATATGAGTCATATAACTCATGTAAAAATTATTGTAATGTCTTATATTGATTCTTAGCTCAAAATAAAGTATTTTTGCCCTTGACATTTCGGCTTGAATTTATATGTAACATAAATAAATTTTGTGACACAAAAATGTGTCTTAAGGTAAATATTTTCCATATATGTTATAGATTATATTTTTGGCATATAATACCATATAGTTTCGGTTTTAATTAACCTAGGAGATGTACATAATTTTTGTATAATTTTTAGAGCTTAAAAAGCTTATAACATAAAGATTTACTTAGTAAACTTACTTCTTAACAAAGGTGGTTAAGTGCTTGAACTCTTCTTGAATCTCCAAGCTTTCTCCAATGAAATTTTGATGCTCCACTTCGGTTATATGCAAGTGGTGAAGGAGTTTAGGAGTTAGATCTTCAATAAAGATCTTAAGTAGATTTGTAAGTAGTTTTACAAGAATTTACCTTAAGCTTTTCTCCTTATAATTTCGGCTCACTTAAGGTGGATGAAGAACAAGTTTTCCTTCATGAAAATGAAGAAGAAAAGAGCCTTAGAAGAGATAGAAATCGGTTACACAATAAATGTGCTTTAAGGATTTTCAAGCTTGAAAACTACCTTAAGATAACCTTGAGATGCTCCTTGGTTTAATGTTGGTTTGGACAACCTCCTTGGAACATTAGTTGATGCCGAAATGCTATGGTGTGCTAGGAAGAGTTTTGCTTCAAGGCTTGACAAGAAATGCTAGGAAATTACCTTAAAGATGAAGATAGAAGTTAAAACTCCATTAATGGACTTAAGAGCTTCAAAGGAAGAAGATGAAGCTAGAAGAAGAGGGAGAGCCTTACCAATTCGTGAGTGAAGTGTGCAAGGGGAATGAGACTAAGCTCACGTAAGAAGAGAATGCAATTTGGAATTTGATTTTTGTTTTGTTAATTTTTAATGTCAATGACTATTCTTTTTCCTTAGTTTATTATGAGTTATTGGCTCAATAAATGCCCTTTTTCCAGCATATGTTCGGCCATAATGCAAGACAAGGCAAGTGGAGGGAAATAATTGTGAGCTAAGAGACAAGGTAAGAAAAGTAAGGTTTATTCTTTGATTTTTCAATGTTTGTAACTTGTCTTCTTCTTCTTGTAGGTGCGATTTCAAGGCCAAATGGAGCTCATCAATCGGCATTAGAGCTAAGAACAAGTAGGAAGGTCACTTGAATTTAAGAAATGAAAAAGGTGGAATAGAATCTACTTTTTGCTTTTTGCATTTTGTTTTTGTCTAGCTCACATGGCCTTGTTCTATGGCATTATTTCGACAGCTTGGTGGTCAAATGAGACCTACATACTTTGATTAAGTATTCTAACATGGGAAGGTGAGTCACATGTTTATTTTTATAAATTTTTAATGTAAGTTTTATACTAGTTTTTGGACATAAAATCGGCCCCTATAGAGCACCTTTTGACACTGCCATGATTTATTTAGAGGGTCATTTTAACCCTATTTAAGATTCTTAATTCGTGGCATGTCAAAAACTACAAGGTAATTGCGTAAAACGCGTTTTGTGACACCCGAAGGTGTGTTTTTGTGCTCTAAGGAAATTTTGGGAAATAAATTGTTTTATGAGTTCCAAGTGTTTTAAACACTTATTATAGTAAATAATATTAATGTTACATTGAGTTATATGGGGTTACATCAACCTGTCATAATTTACGGGCCATCGGGACACTCCCGGGCAAAAAGGAGCGCTAAGAAATCCTCCTGTGGTTTTTGTTGAATTTTGAGAAACCACTTCGTGGGTTCTCTTTAGAATGGTTAATATGATTTAGGAACTCTAGGAATTAATTTTATAGGAGTTCGTGCCACCTCGGCACTCCTCCGGTCTTTTCGTGCTTTAAGGGGCGTGCGTGAGCACTCCCGAGCGTTTTGCGTTTTTGACTGAATATAGCCTAGAGAATATGTTATATCATATAATGAGTGTGTGACCATTTGGTTTAAGTTTTAGAAGGTCATACAAGGTCATGCTTGACCATATGTTTCTAAGGTGTTTAGCGTTTATGGAGAAACGACTATTTTTACGTAACGTTTTCATGCATGGGTTTGCATGCATACGTGAAATGATTTATATTTGGATTATTTTCCATTAAATATTGGTTTTATAATGTTAATTAGATTTGGGGTATTTCAAAATTTGAGTAGAAATTAAGCGCTTTAGGTGGCCTTGTAAATTGTAGAACCTAGGTGTTTATTAAGTTGAGTTGATTAATAACCTTGAAATGGTATTTGGAGAACTAGGAAGAGAAGGGTAAAAATTTGTAGCAAAATGGCTTATGTGGGTCTTAGAAATTCTAGAAAAGAGTTAGTGTACATAATCGTGAAAATGGAGGATGAACTTGGGTATAGATAATTCAGTTGTCTAGGAAGGAATTGGAATGGTCAAATGGAGTGAGTACAAAGTGCAAAGTGCTAAGAGAAAGTTAGAAATGCACAAGTGTGCAAAATGCAAAAATGTGAGAATTGGTATTTGTGAAATTGAACAAGAATTGGGTAGTGAATGTGACCAATGATTTAAGGTGGTTTAAGGAGTGTTTAGGGGTGTTTAAATATGTAGAAAACATGTGGAAGGATTAGGGAATGATTAGGTGTGGATTAATGATGGAATTGGGGCTGAAAAATGGAGTTGTAGCAGCTTTTTAGCAGGGTTCGGGACTTAGGGGCCGGACCAAGTCCCGAACCAAGCATAAAAATGCCCCGAAAGTTGAGAAAACTGGTGGTCCGGGACCCTAGTCCAGTACCAATACCCGGACCAAGGGAGAAAACAGCCCGAAAGTGAGGAAATGCATTGGTCTGGAAGGTGGGGGATTGATTGGTAATGGCTTTAGATGATGTTTAGGAGTTTTTTGGTGACTTGTAAAGGTCCTAAGAAGTATAAGCAAGTGCTAGAAGTGAGTGAGAAGTAAGAACTTAAATTGACAAGAGTAAAACTAAGGATAAAGGGACAACTGGGTAAGTACGGGAGTAATAAGTTTACGTACCGTATGAGCTTGATATTAATTGCAATGTTTGAAACATTATCAGAGGATCAAGTGTGAACCGAGCAATGTGAGGTGACACGGTAAAGTTAAACCATGGTGGTAAGGTATGATTTTCTCATGCCCTGTATGCTAACATGGCTACACTGATTTGTGTGCTTGTGTGCTTGTGTGCCGGCTTAATCAAGATAAAAGCATGAAATTGGTTTACTGCTTTGGTTGTATATCTTGTTGCACGTTGTGTGTACTAATCATCCTTGCATAAGTGTGCGGTCTAACCTAGCGTTATAGACCGACTCGTAGATGAGTATTGATTGGTTAGTGACTCGTAGAAAGAGACGTTTCACAAAATAACGAAAACGTGGAAATGCACGAAAACTGTCGAACCAAGAATAACGATAATGCAAACCGATGAACTCACTAGAACGTGAGAGAATTGTACGGGATTAGTAAACTCCCGATAACGGGTAGAGAACCGAAATGAACAATCCACGAAATAACCCATAGTGGAAAGAAATAATGAAACCTCAATTTAGAGATTGGTATAGCTCAAAGATATGAACTTTTGAGAGAAGTGAAAGAATAATAAGGGACCATCAAACTCCCTTAGAAAAATAGTCGATCTACAACAAGAGGATCCGACCTAATTTGAGAAAATGTCCGGAACATGAAAAGTATTCGATAAGTTGGGGTTACCCTTAAATCTGAGAATACTAGAAATTGAGAAAATTCCCTAACCTATTAGATGTTATCGAGAGAGATACTTCTAGGCTAATCTTTATGATTATAATATAACTCCGAGAGAGGAGTATTTGGGTAATTAAGTAGTCTGGTAGAGATACGGACGTTTGAGAAATTGAGGAGCTAAGTGTATAGTTCCGTTTGATAGTCGAACCTTCCCACTATGCTAGACCTAGAGTAGGGTCGAAACCGGGGAAGTAAGACTTGTATTTGAAAGCCCGGTGGTGAGTCTTGTGTATGACTCTGCCCGGAGGTCATGGGTAATGACTTAAAAGATATCCTTTGAGAATTTGATAATGAGATTTGAGAATTTGATAATGAGATTTGAGAAGTTGATATTGAGAATTGAGATTTGAGTTAGAAGCTTGAGAATTGAGCATTGAGTTGAGAATTGAGAACTTGAGAGTTGAGGATTGAGAATGAGTATTGTAGAACTTGAATTGAGATTGGGATAAGAGAGCTTGAGTAAGAGTAACCCAAGAGAGTGGGTAAGACAAGGTATAAGTGACTAAGGCATAGTGAGGTAGAAACCCTCAAGGCCTAAGACCTAGATGAAATAAACTAACTACCTTGATGTGTTAGTTTGTGTTTGTATTCTATGTTGAATAATGTTTGGAATACGGTACATGTATAATGTGTTGATACCTTGCATGATGATGGAATTAAAATGAATCCCATGCTCTCAAAAAAGTTGTCGGCGTACCCCCGTTAGCAGGCGGGGTATGCGAATTTCATGCCAGTAATTTGCTGAGCCCCTAGGGGCACCGTTTTTACCTTACAGGTCCTTGAAGCTGATTTCGTTCGTGTGTAGGACGGGGATGGCATTTGAACATTGGTAGTTTATTAGGAACATTTGTATATTGTAAAGATTGACTTGTAAGTCCGAATTGTTATCGGTGACTTGAGGATTGTAGTAGACTCGGTATAGAATTGATTGAGGTTTGTATTTGTAGTTGTATTTGAATTGGTTAAGGAATGAAAGGTATTTGTAATTGTTGAGTACTCGGTATTCAAGTTCATCAGACCGATACGGTAATTGGATTTTGTGTTTGGATTTGGCCATGTTAGTCACATGGGTGACTAACGGCATTGTATCACCCATCGTTGTAGTGAATTTCCGTTGCTTGGTATTGGTAAATGAGACGGTTTAAGTGGTAATGACTTGATTAGCGGTAGGGGTGTTACAAAAAGTGGTATCAGAGTGAAGTATCACTCTGATGGTTGAAATACCAGTTTTGGAAAATATCGAGTTAGGAATTAGAGACTTAGGGCTAAGGGTTGAGTGTTAGCGTGTGAGGTACACTAGTTAGGGACTTCCGAGTGAACCGGAAACCTACAATAATCATACCCGCCCTCCTTAACCCACGTTATAAAGTTGGGAAAAGAACGCCAGAGAGATGGAATGACCACCCATACTCGGGAAAACCCGATCTGGCAGTTGTAGGATATCTTTATAAAGAAAAAGAACCAGTTATACGGTAGATTCCGAGAATCAGAAATCCCGAAGACAGTTCCCGCTTGAACGACAACAACCGCACTTAATAGTGGTAGATTGAGAATCCTAACCATAGGATAAGTAAATTTACGGCACCATGGGGCGACGTGCTTCACAATCGCAAGAACCGTGTGTAGCCAGCAAGAAGAGAAGCACAACCGCGCAATGAAGCGAAAAAGGCGGAGTAACAAAACCTGAGACAAGAGAGTCTGCGGGCTGCAATGCTTGATAATACCAACAACGGTATACAAACCAACTAAGAAATTAGTCGAGGCTGGATTAACTCCAAACCTACAACGCCAAGAGGCAGTAATACCCGAATGATATAGCTCAGACAACTACGGGAGCATTCATAAAATATACGCCAGTAGGACTACGACGTAGTTCCTAAGGATATGTCAAACCTCAGTAACCATAGTAATGGTGTGGGAACGAGCAACGAGGAAAGATACAGAACTAAACAAACAGGGATCCCCAAGAATGGAAGAACACCCATATTAATGACAATCATGTCTAGAACACTGAGAAGCTACTCAGGAAATTGATCACTAAGATCAAAAGATCAAAGGAAGATCCAATAAAACCACTGAATACGGATGTGAACAATACAATAACCGATATAAGTTAACCTGAAAACCAACCTACCCGCGCACTTGCCAGGGCAAGTGCAGCAACAACAGGGGTATTTTGAAAACTTTTAATGACCAACAAGTACTTACTAAAAGTCCACCATGACGGTTGAAGACATTACAGGATTACCAATCCTAAGAACTTGAAGTACAGAACCATGGAAAGGCCTAACGGCCTGACCATTGTATTAAGAATATACCAGTCAGCGAGAAGCTAGACTTGGTCAAGGCCTTAGACATGACAACACCATGAAAATTTTCTTTCAAACCCAAAATTTTTTTTTCAAACACAAACTTTTCTTTTTAAACCTCAGATTTTAAACCAAAACCAGAGAACCACGGTAAGTTATCGTAGGACGATACAAGAGGAGTTGACAATAGAATACTTCACCTAGGCGTGTGACAAGCACTACGAGTGTACCTAAATACGGGATGTGGGACGACCGCACTCCAAAGGAGCTTGCGGGCCTGACAGACCATTTGTGAGTTACTCAGGTAAGTGGTAACGTACCAATAAGGTACCCCACGTATGTATACAAGTAATGTACAAAACACGGGAAGTAATCAACTCCGTTATATGGACATGAAGTAAATTTAAACCAAGACAGTTGGACACCTCGAACGATCGAAGGAACCCAGATAAGCTTTCAAAGCTAAGGGAGACAAGAACACACTCTAGGAAGATGATTAAGAATTAAGAATTAAGAAGTACGAGAAGCACTAACAATTGAGTAAAGACATTGGATATGTCTCAAGGATATTGAAGAAAAACATGTTAGCTGGAATGAATACCCAGCCTAAACACACTAAGGCAAATGCCTAACGTTAACGCATCAATGGTCAACTAACAGGATAAATACCCAAATGATCTTATAAGGTACCGAAGAATACCATTCATCACTGAAGAGGATGTCGACCCGGTCAAGACATAAGGAAAAGTATTTGTAGTCTACCCTAAGAACGGGAGACGTATAACCCTAAACGGGACAATTTGAAATCCAGAACCGCAAAGCGAGGTAATCAGTGGAACATACTCATAAGTTAGCCAAAGGTAATGGTATAACTTGATAACACCCAGGAGCAATCCTCGAAGGGTGTTGAACTAAATGTCGTGATAAAAACACAAGAATTTGAACGGACACTCGGTAAGAACACCGAAGGGATCCCACTTGACAGGGACACCCTAAATTGACAATTGGCATTGACAGTATCAAAACACCTGAAGGGCCATTAATAAACGGAAGCATGATGTGATGACCTTATCATGGAGCCCGATATTACCTCTAAACCATTTGATGGTATACGGGAAGTAATGCTTGTGAACAGCCTATAAAGAGCATAACTCTAGGCAAATGTGGCTAGTAAGCCAGGAATCCGCTACAATACGTAGATCCAATGGGTGCAAACCTACTTAGAAGCATAAGGAGAATTGTCGAAAATGGCACCAATAAAAATTGTTAAATAACCAACGAGCAAGGATACCCCTCGTTAATGTGAGACCGCGAGGGCGGGAGCACATAGATTCCAAGGAAGAGGATGCCATCAACGAATGTTGAAAATACATCTCCTTCAGAACTACTAATGTAGTGAAGCTTGAGCATACAATTATTGCCAAGTAATGTGGGAATAAGCTTTGATGAAATTGTCAAAAACGAAAGAGTAATCGGTCTAGAAGAAACACTGTATGTGTAAACGTAAAGTGTAAGTAAATGACGCTCAAGGAGCTCATAAACATAAAGAATAGTATATTATGTAATCAGCCAAGTAAATGGTGAACCATTGCCTAAATAGTAGAAATACATGAGCGAAAGCTAATGTAATAGCGGATTCCATGGAAACCACAGTCGTGGAAATACGAACATGGTGCGTAGCAAGTGACCAGTGTATGTGAATAACCACACAAGGGCATGGAGATGCTACATAATAGATGGTAGACGGATCGGGCAACAAGCCGGAAATCTGTACCAAGGGATAAAAGACCTCACAGAGGAGGCAATGTTCATTCCTAATGCAATTGCATAAGGAACCAAAAGCATATTGTTAAAGGATCAAACCGATAAGAGAAGTAATAAACTTCGGGACAAGAGTACCCAATTGCTAATGAATCAACCATATAGAATACGGAAGGTATATAAACACACCAATGAACACGGCACAAGCCAGTTAAGCGAAAACTTAGAAAAAAACCGTGCGGCCTAAGGCCGAAGAAGCACGAGGTGTGGAACACACCAACAATCACAAGAAGTGAATTCCACCAGAATAAAAGCGGTAGGAAACCCATGAACATTTAGAAGACTGATGCATAAAAAATGCAAGGTCATACAAGTAAAGAACACTTGTACAGAATCAGATAAGTGGGCATAATTCAGAATCCACTGACAACAGAGGAAGCACTACATATTAAGTGGTGGCTCAACCTCAACCGACAGCATGTGGGAAGAACCAAGTGAATAATTACAGAAGTACACAACAGTATGTACAATGGATTTCCAAGTGCCGGATAGAAAATCTGAAGCTCATTGAGTTCGCGTACAGTAAGAAATACCACGCTTGATTGAGAAACCTTAATCCTAAGATAAAAGGGATAGAAAGGCGATATGTAACACATTAAGCATAACGAGAAGGGCGAATAAACCCAAGTTATCAGGTCGCACAGCAGAAGCTAGTGGGCCCAAAGTTTTAAGGTGAAATATACCTAGTGAATAAATGGCTAATTATCAATGCCTTGAAGCCTCTAAGGCTAGAACCGAACCCGGTTAGAGTTAAATAAACTTCGATGAGAATTCTTGGTGCAGGGACTAAACTAGTAAATTAGTTAAGACCCTTTGACCAAAGAACATTGTATAATAGACCGCATAGAAGCTGAACCACTCCATGACGGCTGAACGCCTTAGACCAATGTCCAATTTTGACACATGGTATATTACGTGGGCGTAATCCCTTTTTAAGGGGGTGCGAAAACCGCAAAGTGTATGTTTTACATAATAAGTGCGTAAACTACAATGCGCATAGCGCAAAAGAATTTGTTTTGATGATTGGTACTTATGTTACATAAACATATGTATCCATTCATAGTGTAATTATGGTTAATTATGAGATTAAAAGTGGAAAGGAGTAGAGAAACTCCAGGGGAATGAGAACCCCGATGGTATATGTCTATTTAAGATTAGACATAGTATTTGATTTGAGATTAGACATGGTATTTGATGATTATAAATCGGTATGAAACCGATGTTGAACCTAGTGGGAATTGAGTCCCCTGGGTGACTTGATTTGATTTGATTTGTGAATGATTGGAGGATAGAGAATTAATGGGAATTATGCTATTGAATAGCTTAGGTAAATTAATTGGAGTTATGTTTTACAATTTCTTAGGTAAGCATTTGGTGATAAATGGAGTAATAATTAATGAGATAATTAATAAGCGAGTAATGAATTCTAGAAATTGGAAATGTATTGATGGGTGATTATGACTAGAAAGATTAAGAAGATAGAAAATTAAATAATGATTGACTATCTAATTGCGTGAATTGAGGTGGGAGGTGGAACTTGATTTGCTAGCGATCAAGGAAAACCGAACACAAATTGGGGTGGAAGGATAGTTCAACACCGATGCTGATCACATCGGGGTTGAATGACTCTTTAAGCTCCCTATAAATGGTTACAAGTAATAATGTTAGTACTAGGTGTAATTATGCAAACGGGAAATTGAAGACAAATAGAAATAACTAAGAAATTTATCCTAGAAAATCTATAAATCTAAAAACGCCTATGGGTTGCAAAATAAATACCGATTAATGAGTATAGTGAATTATAAGCTATCGGGGTCGCATCCACGGGGACTTTGTGATTAAATCTAATCCTAGGAAAACAGCAAAATGGAACTTCGGGTCAGGTTATCTTTTTCGACTGTCAGATTATGCAATTCCTGGATGTTAGTTTGAGATGTCGATTGGCAAAATTCCTAAAACTTTTCTAGAGACTAAATCCTAGCCTCAAGAACTCACCTAGCAGAACGTACTAGATCTAATCCAGATTTAGCACAACATGAATACACGGAATGAGCGCAAAGAATTAAAGTTTGCACTTGAGGGAAAATCTAACCTATCTAGTATAATTTTCCACAAGTTTACAGGTTAATCGACCATTCCATTTTATCACAAATCTTGCTCAAAACGGAATTCGCAAATCAGTCAACAAATTAGCTACTTTTATTGAAATCGCAAAAGATAACTTACCTGCAACGATCGAAAAAGATTCTCAAACTGACTAATGGTAGGAATTACAAAATCATTTCAGTCAGATAACCATCCCCGGAGTCTAACCCTCTTAGCCAAGCATAATCAAAGAAGAAATACAAGAAGAGAGAGTAAAATCATCTTGATATTAATTCTGAAATTTTCCAGATGAAAGGTTAAGCAGTTGAGCGAATCTGGAGCAGAAATATTCTTCTCCGGTGTTGAAATGGTGGCGGCAGGGCTTAAAGAATGAGAGAGACGCGGTGTTGAGTCCTGGCGTGAGTTGTGTCTGAATCTGAATGTCTTTTCTGTCTCGCGCACGCTCCTTTAAAAAGAAAATTTTGGACATAAAATACACACGTCCGGCTCACCTGTCCGGGTCACTTAGCCGGACGAGAGATAGAGTTGTCAGGCGAGTTTTCTGCCGTATGTGAGACGTCTGGCTTTACAACCGGGTCACTTAGCCGGACAGCCTGGCTGGACGTGTATATGTATCAAAATCTCCGTGATGCACTCGTGGTCGTAAATATTTCTGTTCTTCTAAGCACGTCTGGGTCACAGGGTCGGACAGGAGAGCCGGACATGTGAAAAATTTGAAAAAACATACTTTTGGCCTGTCCGGGGCAGTTTGCTGGACAGGTTACAACATGTCCGGGTCACTGGGCCGGACAGGTCAGCCAAACACTTGTATATTTGTGCCCTTTTTTTCTACAAACTTTGACAGGGTCCAGATTCTTCGTTTGAGCTCCGATTTGCTCCCCGTTTGCGGGTTGGAGAGCTCTTGAGGAGAACTATGCATTTTCACAATCATTTCCTGGTTTGAAAATATAAATTTGCATCAGATCTTGCCTAAAGTAAGAATCATGAAAAGCATACGATAAGTATGAGAAAGCGCCCAAAAGGTTGCATAAAATAAGAATTTTTCACCAATAAAACCATATCGATTTCACACTTATCAAATTATTATAAATTGGAATTTGGAGTTGTATAGAGTTTTCAAAATGAATTTCCAACTGATTTTGGCAAAAATGAATTTCTTCAACTTGAGAATGAGGACCGGTTTTGAAACCGCTCCCACGGGTGCTAGCTGAACCTTCCCACCATGCTAGACCCGGTATCGGGTCGAAACCGGAGAAGTAAGGCTAGTGTGTGAGCCGGTGGGGTGATGATTAGTTTTGAAACCACTACAATGGATGAGCAACAGTACTAAGTGACCGGTAGAACGTTTGTAGTGTGTGTTTTGTATTTTTTTTCAAGGGCAGTAGGATATGAGTAGTCCTGTGTTGGGAGAGTACCCAGAGTGCCTGAGGAACTCTAGATGTGCAAATGAATTTGATCATAACCAAAGGACCGTAGGGCCAAAGAGCGTCAGTGCACAAAGTCAGGACGGTCATGAACCAGAGAGCGTAAGTGTTCAAACGTGAGTGGTACGTGAGGGATCACTCGATATAGAGGAGGACTGAGTGCCTAATTGTCTTCGAATGGACCCCCTTGGAGAGTTTGACAAAGGATATTTTTGATTGCTATGCATGCAGTGGCATGTTGTTTAGATGTGTGGTATACATTGAGTCAGACTTTGGAGTCTGCCAGGTTATATAGAAGTTATAACCTTAGCATAGAATACCTATGTGAGTAACTATATTAGATTCACCAACTTTGAGGGTAAAGTTCTTTAAGAGGGGTAGATTGAAAAACCCCGAACTTAATTATGGTGATTAAATGATTCTAATATGGTATTTGAGGGCCTAAAAGTGCCTAAAGAATTTTGGTAAAGAAAATAAAGCCAAAAGAAAAGAGTAAACGCTTAAAAAGCATAAAATGCAAAAATGAGCGTTACGTGACCATAGGAGGTATACGACCTCGGTTAGGGTTCTAGATGGATTCCTAAGGCTTAGTTAGGCCTAATTAGTATACGGGAACGATTCCCGAAAAAACGGAACCAAATAATGGGTTGAAACGCAAACGGAGTCTTAAAGCACGTTTTTCGAGAAAACCCGAACACGTGACTTTAAGTGGTCAAACGGACCCGTAAAAATTATAGTTGACTATATAACTATAATTAAATGTTAATGGAAGCTTAATAACCATTAAAATTAAAGAAACGAGAACAATCCGGAAAACGGGCCCGGTTAGTGAATAGTACTAAATCGGGTAAATTAACGAGCGTTTTCTGTAAAAGACAAAAAATACCCCAGCTCATATACATGGTGAGGGCCAGTTTTTAGTAATTAAATCATCCTCCCCCTCTATATTATTAGCTAGCTAGAAAGAAAAGAAAAGAAAAAGTACCCCCCCTCCTCTCATTCCTCTCATTTTTCTTTTCCCTCTTCTCTTTCCTTTCTTATTTCTCCTCTAGCCTTTCTTCCTCCCCTCTCTGGTTCTGAACGATTTTGCAAGCCATCCATGGCTTCTCCATCTTTCTCACCTTGTACAATCTACATCCATGCACCAAATGGAAAATAAATCACATATTCTTGCTCCCCTCACCAGGCTCTACATTCCTCTCTTTTAAAAATCCAAAAATTATGAAGTTCATCTCCATGGGTGTTGGCAATTTGAAGAGAAAACTACATATTCTTGAAGCTTGGAGTCCCCTCTTTCATTCAAGGTAAAAATATCCAAGAAAAAAAAATTCATTCTCCTTCCTTGTTGGCCTTGGCCGATTTTTCCCCTTGGTGATGCCTTGTTTTCTATCTCCTTTTTTTAGTATTGTTTCAACCTTCCAATGGTGGTGGAACCCTCCTCTTGATTCAAGGGTTAAAACCCCTCCTAGAAATCCAAAGGTAAAACCCTAGATTTTTGGTGTTTTAAGCCTTTCATTGAATTAGTGTTATTCCAAGGGTTTAGGAGTTTAATTATATCCATTTTTTGTTCCTTGGATGTTGGGATGGAGTTTGGCAACTCCATTGCCCACTTGACCGAAAATGGGAAGAGGAAGAGAAGAGGAGGATTGAAAAGAGGAGCTTAAGAATTTAAGGTAAGAAACCTACCTCAATGCTAACCTTATATGTGTTAGGATTTGGGATGAGATAAATTAAATAATGAACCCAAGATATGTGAGAAATGTGTAAGGTGAAAGTATAAGAGAAATTACGATGGAATTGTGAACTAAGGGCCTAAGAGCCATGCATTTATGATTTATGTATTATGTTATGTTTGGTGGATTTTGGATGGAACTATGTGTGCTGGTAGGACCCTTTAAGGGTGTGGTTAGTTTTGGATTGGTTTAGGTGAAAATTGGTGAATTTGGGTATGCTAGAATTGTAGGCAAGTTATGGCCAAATTTGAGTAGAAATTAAGTGCTTTAGGTGGCCTTGTAAATTGTAGAACCTAGGTGTTTATTAAGTGTGTTGCGTTGATTAATAACCTTGTATGGTATTTGGAGAACTAGAAAGAGAAGGGTAAAATTCTGTAGCAAAATGGCTTATGAGGGTCTTAGAAATTCTAGAAAAGAGTTAGTGTACAAAATCATGGAAATGGAGGATGGACTTGGGTATAGATAATGAATTTGTCTAGGAAGGAATTGGAATGGTCAAATGGAGTGAGGACAAAGTGCAAAGTGCCAAGAGAAGTTTAGAAATGCACAAGTGTGCAAAATGCAAAAATGTGAGAATTGGTATTTATGAAATTGAACAAGAATTGGGTAGTAAATGTGACCAATGATTTAAGGTGGTTTAAGGAGTGTTTAGGGGTGTTTAAATATGTAGAAAACATGTGGAAGGATTAGGAATTATAAGGCGTGGATTAAGGATGGAACTAGGGCTGAAAAATGGAGTTGTAACAGCTTTTTAGCAGGGTTCGGGACTTAGGGACCGGACCAAGTCCCGGACCAAGCATAAAAATGCCCCGAAAGTTGAGAAAATAGGTGGTCCGGGACCCTAGTCCAGGACCTGGACCCGAACCAAGGGAGAAAACAGGCCGAAAGTGAGGAAATGCATTGGTCCGGGACTTTGGGTCCGGACCAAGTCCCGAACCACCCCCAGAATTGCACCAAAAGTGGTTTTAAGGCATTAGAAGGTGGGGGATTGATTGGTAATGGTTTTAGATGATGTTTAGGAGTTGTTTGGTGACTTGTAAAGGTCCTAAGAAGTATAAGCAAGTGCTAGAAGTGAGTGAGAAGTAAGAACTTAAATTGACAAGAGTAAAACTAAGGATACGGGACAACGGGGTAAGTACGGGAGTAATAAGTTTACGTACCGTATGAGCTTGATATTAATAGTAATGTTTGAAACATTATCAGAGGATCAAGGGAGAACCAAGCAATGTGAGGTGACACGAAAAAGTTAAACCATGGTGTAAGGTATGATTTTCTCATGCCCTGTATGCTAACGTGGCTACACTGATTTGTGTGCTTGTGTGCTTGTGTGTCGGCTTAATCAAGATAAAAGCATGAAATTGGTTTATTGCTTTGATTGTATATCTTGTTGCACGTAGTGTGCACTAACCATCCTTGCATAAGTGTGTGGTCTAACATAGCGTTATAGACCGACTCGTAGATGAGTATTGATTGGTTAGTGACTCGTAGAAAGAGTCATTTCGCAAAATAACGAAAACGTGGAAACACACGAAGACTATCGACCAAGAATAACGATAATGCAAACCTATGAACTCACTAGAACGTGAGAGAATTGTACGATATTTGTAAACTCCAGATAACAATTAAAGAACCGAAATGAAAAATCCACGATATAAACCATAGTGGAAAGAAATGATGAAACCTCGATTAAGAGATTGGTATAGTTCAAAGATATGAACTTTTAAGAGAAGTGAAAGAATAATAAGGGACCATCAAACTCCCTTAGAAAAATAGTCGATCTACAACAAGAGGATCCGACCTAATTTGAGAAAATGTCTCGAACATTAAAAGTATTCGATAAGTTGGGGTAACCCTTAAATCAGAGAATACTAGACATTGAGAAAATTCCCAAAGCTATTAGATGTTATCGAGAGAGATACTTCTAGGCTAATCTTTAGGATTATAATATAACTCCGAGAGAGGAGTATTTGGGAAATTGAGTAGTCCGGTAGAGATACGGACGTTTGAGAAATTGAGGAGCTAAGTGTATAGTTTCGTTTGATAGTCGAACCTTCCCACTATGCTAGACCCAGAGTAGGGTCGAACCGGGGAAGTAAGACTTGTATTTGATAGCCATGTGGTGAGTCTTGTGTATGACTCTGTCCGGAGGTCATGGGTAATGACTTAAAAGATATCCTTTGAGAATTTGATAATGAGATTTGAGAATTTGATAATGAGATTTGAGAAGTTGATATTGAGAATTGAGATTTGAGTTAGAAGCTTGAGAATTGAGCATTGAGTTGAGAATTGAGAACTTGAGAGTTGAGGATTAAGAATGAGTATTGTAGAACTTGAATTGAGATTGGGAATAAGAGAGCTTGAGTAAGAGTAACCCAAGAGAGTGGGTAAGACAAGGTATAAGTGACTAAGGCATAGTGAGGTAGAAACCCTCAAGGCCTAAGACCTAGATGAAATAAACTAACTACCTTGATGTGTTAGTTTGTGTTTGTATTCTATGTTGAATAATGTTTGGAATATGGTACATGTATAATGTGTTGATACCTTGCGTGATGATGGAATTAAAATGAATCCCATGCTCTCGACAAAGTAGTCGGCGTACCCCCGTTAGCACGCGGGGTATGCGAATTTCATGCCAGCAATTTGCTGCGCCCCTAGGGGCACCGTTTTTACCTTACAAGCACCTTGGAGCCGATTCCGTTCGAGTGTAGGACGGGGATGGCAGTTGAACATGGGTAGTTGATTAGGAACATTTGTATATTGTAAAGATTGAATTGTAAGTCCGAATTGTTATCGGCAACTTGAGGATTGTAGTATACTCGGTATAGAATTAATTGAGGTTTGTATTTGTAGTTGTATTTGAATTGGTTAAGGAATGAAAGGTATTTGTAATTGTTGAGTACTCGGTATTCAAGTTCATCAGACCGATACGGTAATTGGATTTTGTGTTTGGATTTGGCCTTGTTAGTCACGTGGGTGACTAACGGCATTGTATCACCCACCGTTGTAGTGAATTTCCGCTGTTTGGTATTGGTAAATGAGACGGTTTAAGTGGTAATGACTTGATTAGCGGTAGGGGTGTTACAGGTATGCAAATGATGCTCGGTGCCTTTAGGGATGAAAACCCGTGCTAATGCACCTGGTTGGACCCTATGTGGACTTATTGTCATTGCCCCCAAATCGGTGTGCAGGGATAACTCCTGGTATAAACCCTTGGGACTTATTGCCTTCGCCCACCATTCGTTGATCCCAAAATAAACTGACATAACTAAGGAGGATTTATTGTCATCACCTCGTCAACTTCTACAGCCAGGGCTTATGTGAGCCTGGGTTATGCAAATGGTATGGAATGTTTGGTGATGTAGTATGCAAGGTAGAGCTTATGTGTGCCTGAGGGTGATTCTGTGTAAGGTAGGAAATGCAAGGTAGGGCATATGTGTGCCTACGGGTGATTTTATGAAAGGTAGCAAATGCAAAGTAGGGCTTATGTGTGCCTAAGGGTGACTCTATGAAAGGTAGGAAATGCAAGGTAGGGCTTATGTGTGCCTAAGGGTGACTCTATCGAAGGTAGGAAATGCAAGGTAGGGCTTATGTGAGCCTAAATGGCTTCTATGTAAGGATGAAAGACAGGGCTTATGGGTGCCTAAATGGGAATGCTACGTAGGGCTTATGTGTGCCTAAGGATGTTTCTATGGTGGTAGGGCTTATGTGCGCCTAAGAAGGTAAGAGTGTATGGTAGGGCTCATGGGTGCCTGAGGTGTTTTTGTGGTGGTAGGGCTTATGTGTGCCTAGGGAAGTGTCTTTTGTGGTGGTAGGGCGTATGTGTGCCTGGGGAGGTTTCTTTTGTGGTGATAGGGCTTATGTGTGCCTGAGGAGGTGTCTTTGTGGATGAAGGGCTTATGTGTGCCTGTGGAGGTTTCTTTTGTGGTGGTAGGGCTTATGTGTGCCTGAGGAGGTGTTTTGTGGAGGAAGGGCTTATGTGTGCCTGGGGAGGTGTCTTTGTGGTGGTGGTGATTGAGCTTTTGGGTTTCAATTGGCATTATTCTTGCAATTGTTGGAACCAACAATTGCCCCCAGTATCTTTCCTTATGGCAATCTGAGTTCTAAGGTTCTGATTGATTTCCCCAGTATTTTCCTTGATTAATTACGCAAAAACAAGTCTCGTTCTCACGGGGTCGAGGTTTATTTTGATGTGGAGCTTTCTACCCTACTCAAATTATTTAGTGTTTGCGCTCATGCTCTCCTTTTGGTCAAAACGTCTCAACCATTGAATTTGACATTTGTTAGATTTACACGTTCAACCTATTACTTTCATGTGATTGGATACATAACTACTAAGTCAAAGTCTTTAAATCTTATAACGTGGCCATGGGGTGTGATGAATGACAATGGGACCATGGAGGAATGTTTGGGATATGTGGAGCTATAAGGGTAACCAAAGCTGCAACTTCCACCTTCTCTTGGATTTGCCTTCTTTGTTTTGAAGTCGTTTGGCTACTTCGCATTGATCTTGCTTTTGGACTTTGGACTTGGAACTTTGAAGTCATCATCTCTCTCTTCTTTTGGTTTTGGTTGGGATTTCTTTTAGGCTTTTCAAATTTGCCTTGCATCCTTTTCCTTTTTTGGGGTTCTTGTGGTTCCCGTTTTTGAACTTCGAGAGCTGTTTTTGATGTGAGCTCTTTGGATCCTGTGTCGCTTTGGAACCTTTTGCAGATCATTTTGATGTTTTGGTAGTGGCATTGCTTCTTCAGACTTTTGAAGTTGCTGTCCGGGAGTCGGGCTCCTCGCTTGCTTTGGTCACCGGGTCGGTTATTCATCATTGGCTGGCTTATTTTGTGGAGTTTGTAATGTTGCAAAATAAGATATATGTGAAGAGCTCAGTGGGGGTACCTAGGGTGTAATGTCAGGGTTCACAAGCTTTTGGCTATGTGGTGTTGTACCTAGGTGCTTCGTCATCCCTAGCAGTTGTGTATCCGTTCTTTGTTACTTTGCACAGGTTTAAGTGTAAATTTACAAAGTATCTCCTTCGGTCGGAGTTATGCCATTTACCTCAGCTTTGAATGTGACCTCTCTGGAGTCATGTAAAAATGACACGCTATTTCACTCTTGGTGTTACCGCTCAAGACACTCTCACGAAATGTTTACTTAGAGACTTGTTCGCGCGCTTTTAAACAAAAGAAATAAACGTTATCGATCCTTAACTCAGATTGCCCCCAGTATTGTTTTGGGGTCTTTTGACAAGCCTTTTGAATACCCGGGTTATTTATGGAGGGTGACTGTGTGTGTGATGGTAGATGATGATGACGGGGTGATCTTGTGAAGAGGTGATGGGTGATTTTGTGATAGCACTTTTTGTTTTTTTGGTTTTATGGTGGAAAGGTGGAGTGGTGGGACACGTGGGATGCATGCGATGAAAGTAGTGTATGCGGGAAGATGGTCTTGCACAGGATATCTTGTGAAGACAAAGGTTTTATCTTATGATGCGTATGGGCTTACTTTATGAGATGATCTTGCCATTATCTCTACTGACTTGAACTTTGATAGACAAATAAATGAAAAGTATATGTGAATAACTAATGACACAAAGACTTGAATAAGAATGAATCCAACTTGTATTCATAACTTAGGAAAACAATCAACAATGTTGAGTTACAAACCTAAAGACTCTAATGCAAGAAGTAAATGCAAAAGCAAAGATCTGAACAACACATTAACTGTCCCTAAACCGAAATCTATTCTTCATGGAACATCCAACCGGGCATCGCTTCCTCCTCCATTCTTGCCGTATCCTGTAAACATGGGGAACACGAGCACATGAGTAAAGATGATAACTCAATTGCTGAAACAAAAGGGGAATCCATTAACGCACCGAGTCCTTGACGACCAGGATTTGTCGCTGGGGACAAGATGTCTGGAGTTCCTTAGAGATCCTTGCCAAGGCTCTTGCCCTCTTGATAACCATATTTTTCCATGATAACCTTCCCTGGCCCGAGCTTGAGTTTCTGAAGAGAAGCTGGGTCGGATTGTTCCAGTAAAACATTGAACCTGTTCAAGTGGGATGAACCTTCTTCCTCGACCATGCATACTGGCAGCTCCTTCTGGTGTGGTTCGCCCTTGATGACATGAACCTTTCCATCCCTTTTTAACTTGAAACATTGGTGTACCGTAGAAGGCACGGCTTTCAAATCTTGAAGGAAGTCACATCCTAGAATCATGTTAAAGGAATGGGGAATTTGCAGGACCAGGAATTTTACCGGGTGAATAATCGTTCCAAACTTGAGCAGAAGATCCAAGAGACCAAAGACATGCCTTGGGTTGTCATCGTATCTTCGTAACACTATTTGAAAGGATTCAAACTTGTCATAGCCCATGATTTCTACCACTTTTAAATGACAAATGCTAACATCCGCTCCTGTATTAATGAGAACATTTGGTACCTTGAAGGCTCCACACTAAACAGTAATATAGAGTTCATTTCCCGAATCTTCAAAGATTTCACAATCGTGGAAACTGATCTCTTCTTCTTGCTTTTTCCAGAGGGCTGTGACCATCCTTTCCGGGGCCAAACTTTCCTCCGGCCCACATAAGTGCTTAGCAATAGCTCGCCGGTGCTCTGGAGAGATTGTAAGCAAAGACCAGATTGCCAAGGGGATGGTTGTTGATTTTAGTTCTTGAAGTAACTCTTGTTCACCAGGAACTTCTTCGGCTACTAGAGTAGGTAATACTGGCTCCTTCTCCCTCACAGGTACCTCAGAAGGTCCGTAGTGCCTCCTAACCTAGTGATATGGGCGTTTGCAGGAACGAAGCTGACTGGAGGTGTGGGTTTTCGTCCCATTATTCATGCTGGTTTCTCATCATCCCAGAAAATAGTAAAGGCAGCGCACCGGGCTTCAGACTCCGAACCCTCAAGGTCATCCATACGTTGATATCCATGGTTAATTAGATCCTGGATCCGATGCCTTAGAGCTTTACAATCATCGGTATCATGCCCTGCTAGCTGATGGTACCTGCAGAATTGACTCAGCTTATTCCCTTTTGAGTTTCTCCATGACAAGGAGTGAGTGGTTATATGAGCCCTCCGTCTTGTAATTCCTCGAGGAATTGACTTAAGGAACATCCAATGGGTATGAATTCTCTCTTGGTTTTCCAGGGAAGCTCTGGTATCAGGGTCGCAATCTGGATTTTTCCTTCTTGGGCCAGTGACAAAATCTTGGACCTTAGATTACGACAATCATCCGTAGAGTGACTTGTGAGTAGGTAGAATTGATAGAACTGCTTGGGATGTTTACCTAGACACCTTCTGCGGAGCCGCGGGACTTTGAGTTAGACTAGTTTCCGCCCCAAAAGCATCCTCAGAATCCGACTCTGCGGTTGCTGTAGATCTACAATAGGTACCTGTGCAGCCCGCTCTTATTGTGGTTCTAGGTCCCCTTGTGGTTTGATCTCGTCCATGTTGGGAGCAAGATCTAAAGGGATAATTTCCCGAGAGCATGGATAAGGGCTCTTTTGTCTCTCACAGCAGACATAAATCTTGAGCTTAGCTCCTCCAAAGCACTCATGTGGATGAATTCTAATTCAGTGAGCTTTCTAATTAGATCCACAAGCTCAGAAAGCTGAGTGCTTCTGTCGTTAGTTCCGGATGACATCCTGGCTGTAAGGGGTTTTGCCTGTTTTGAATAGAAGAAAATAAGTCAACGTAGTGGAGATGAAGCTGGAACTAAATTTAGAAAAACGGGCTGAGGGTTAGTGTGTTTGACCCAAAAAAGATTAGGTGTCTATGGTGGAAACTAGATTTAGAATTTCAAAGGGGTTCATTTTTGGGCTAGAAACCTGGGCCATGAGTACATCGGTCATGTGGGTGTATGATCTATTTGGGCAAAAGGACTAAGAACGCGGTTTGGGCCGATAGTTTCGAAGGAATCCATTTTGAACTGAGATTTCCAAACACATTTTGAGGAAGTGAAAGTGTTTAGGCCACAAGGGATTTTTAGATATCTCATTTGGGCTGAAGGTAATTGAAGACTTGATACAGACGTTGAGCCTGAGGTCTAGAAAAGATATACACAAATAGAGATCATACAAAGATGCAGATGTCCTTACGAAACGATTCAGTCCAGCAGGTATGGATCGACCCGGAGAGGTGCTTGGTGCGTGGGTCCAAGTTGCCACAAAGGAATAGGGCTTGCACGCTATTCTCTTTGGGCTTCCCCACTCTTTTCACATCACCTGAAGGTGTGCGTCTACGGTCAGGTCTCTGAATGACCAAACAAGGCTAGGTAAGGGCACTGCCAGGAAAATGCTTTCGGGCGAAAGCCCAGGCATTAAGGGGATGTGGTTAGACGACATCCTCTTCTTTCCCCCACTTATTCACATCACCTTAAAAGGTGTGAGTCCCTCAGGGACCCTAAAGCGGGTCCTGGAGTGAAATCGGTTTGCGTGGACCCTCGCTCTCATATGATGCATATACAGGAACTTAAACTGTGCACAAAAGTAAACAAACATCGTAATAAAAGCCGTAAATAAACCATTTTTAAGTTAAGCCCTCTTTCTTAAAATTAAACAAGTTAACATTAAGAGTTTGTCCCCAATAGAGTCGTCATTCTGTGAGCCTCAATTTTTGAACCCTATCCTATGTTGATTGAAGTTGAGTAGGATCTGATTGGATTCTAGGTCCACTTATAACCTAAGTTTAATAACAATGTCATAAACATTAATTATTAAATTCTAAGTTAGCTCAATGGAACCTAATTAGAGTCGCCATCTAATTTTAACCTAGATTAAATTACGAAAGAAGAGTTCCGGTTTGGGGGCTTGGTATTCAACTTATTTAGGGTTCAATTACTTTCATTATCCCTCGAAGTCGTTTTTCCTCTACTTAGTTTAATTATGGCTTAATACGAGTCGTTTTAACCTAAGTGCGCAAACTTCTGATTTTATTTTTATTTTTTTAGCATTTTTTGACAGAAAAATAAACTAAAAGTTAACATTACCTAAACTAGGGTTTCAGAGGAGAAAATTAATCAAAATTTGTTTGTGTCCGTAGCCACGGACTGAATGTCCAAGGCTAGGGCCCTAATTTAACTATGTGATTTTGAAAGTTGAATAAAAATAAAAACACAAACTTGAAAAGTCTGGGGCCACGGACAGGTAATCCGTGGGACCGGACATGTACTGTTAAAACCCTAGAAATTTGAAAAATAAAATCTCACCGCCGTCCGTGGGTGTCCGTGGTCCCGAACCGTTGGTCCGAGGTCACGGACCACCCACGGACGGTGGGTTTTTGGTGGCTCTTGATGGTGTTTTGGCTCAAAATTTATGGACGTGTAGCCTGAAATATGTACAAGATGTTAGTAATTTAAAGATTTCAATTTGAAGTTGAACTACGGACGAAACTTAAAGAACAAGTTAGCTGACAGAAACAAAAACAAATACGGATTCAGGAGCCGTAAGGAGTCGATTCGATCCGGGATTTCGATAGAGAGCAGTTGATGAGAAAAGGAGTTGAATTATCCATTTACAAACCTTGTTTACCTTTCTGATTACAGTGATCCTTCACGCCAGGATTCGTCGGGAGCCTCGTTAATGGCAGATTCGAAAGGACTTCGAAATGGGCTTATGATCACTGGTCTTTCTTGATGTTCTCCACGTTTTGATGGTGTTTTTAGTGGGGTTTTAATGATGATTGATGCTTTGGGAGTTGGAAAAAGTGTTTAAAAGGTGATTTTGGTGGAGATTTGACAGAATTTCGAGGCTCGGGAGTTGAAAAATGTGATCTCCTTTGATCAAGGGTTAAGGTTCCTTATATGGGTTTCCTTAAAGATAGAAAAAATCTAGTAAAAACTAAGATTTACCGACACTTTAGCTCAAGGGCTTCCAAACGAAATTTGACTATGAAATTTTAACCATGTCTAAAGGATGATATTTCTGATTTTTCCAAGGTGGAATCAATTTTTTTATACTGAAATATTTGTAAATTCAATTTCTCATCAGATTCAATCAGAAATTACTAGAACATTATTGGAAATTTAAAAAATCAAAATTCCAAATCCATTGTGCCCAAAATGTCATCCTCTATCATGGGTTAAAATTTAAAAGCATTTTGAGTTGATTTAAGCCATTTTGGGAGGAGAGAGAGAAAGCTTAAAGGGGGCTTAGAGGCCTTGAAAAATTACGAAAATGCCCCTGAAGATGACTAAGTTGTCCCTTGCACTATGGAATGTGTCGATTGTACTGGAAGTCCTTGCTAGTTGACCAAGCTACCCTTCTAGTACCTACGCCTCAAGAGACTCTCTTCCGAGGGGTTAAAATTTTGGGTATAACACTGTCGTGTTCGCTTTGAAGATCTTGAGGCACTATCTGTATGGAGCTTCGTGCAAGGTGTATACGGACCACAAGAGCCTCAAGTATTTGTTCACTCAAAAGGAGCTGAACTTGAGGTAGAGGAGGTGGCTTGAGTTGCTGCACGATTATGACCAGGAGATCCTCTACCACCCTGGTAGAGCGAATGTTGTAGCAGACACTCTTAGCAGGAGGGGACCTTCTGGAGCTGCTTGTGCATTGACGGGAGTGCAGTGATCTGCATTAGAGTTGCAGCGACTGGGTGTTTGGGTTGTTCGTCTAGAGAGTTCTAGGGTTTTGGCCGCCTTGCAGGTTCAGCCTACCTTGATCGACTGGATCAAATCCAGTCAGGAGCTTAACACCGGGTTGTGTAAGATCAGAGATGGGATCACTGCCGATTAGGATTCAGAGTTCAGGGTGTCTGAGGATGGTTGTCTGAGGTTCAGAGACAGAGTTTACGTGCCAGCTAATGACGCTTTGAGGCGAGAGATCATGCAGGAGGCTCATGGAGCCTTGTACTGGGTACACCCAAGTGGTGTGAAGATGTACCGAGACCTTCGGGAGACATTTTGGTGGAATAATATGAAGAGAGACATATCTGAGTTCGTATCCAGATGTCAGACCTGGCAGCAGGTCAAAGCAGAGCATCAAAGGCTTGTCAGTTTGCTTCAGCCTCTTCCACTTCCAAAGTGGAAATTGGAGAGTGTTGGTATGGATTTTATGATGGGACTTCCCCAGACTCCTAGAGGTTTTGACACAGTTTGGGTGATCGTGGATAGGCTTACGAAGAGCGCTCACTTCTTGCCAGTCAAGAAGACTTTCAGTCTGCACCGGCTTGCTCAGTTGTACTTGGATGAGAATGTGCGTCTTCATGGAGTTCCTGCTTCGATTGTGTCTGATAAAGACCCCAGATTTGTGTCCAGATTTTGGTAGAGTTTACATCAGGCTTTGGGGACGAAGTTGTCTTTCAGTTCAGCCTATCATCTCCAGTCTGACGGTAAGACAGAGAGGACTAATCGGGTTCTTGATGACATGCTCAGAGCATGTGTGCTTGACTTCGGGGGCAGTTGGGACCAGCATGTAGCATTGATCGAATTTGCCTACAACAACAACTTTCAGTCTAGCATCAGGATGACACCGTTTGAGGCACTATGTGGCAAGAGATGCAGATCACCCATATATTGGGGTGATCTGAAGGAGAGAGCTGTGGTTGGTCCAGATTTGGTTCAGGATGTTGAGGGCAAGATACAGACTATCAGAGAGCATCTGCTAGTCACTAAGAGTCGTCAGAAGAGCTATGCCGATCAGAGGAGACGACCGCTAGAATTCCAGATTGGGGACCACGTCTTCCTGAAGGTTTTTCCAGTTAGAGGAGTAGTGAGGTTTGGGAAGAGAGGCAAGCTCAGCCCTCGCTTCGTAGGTTCATTTGAGATCCAGGAGAGGATTGGACCGGTCGCCTACTATTTAGTGTTGCCTCCGATTAGCAGGAGTCCACAACGTATTTCATAAATCCATGCCGAGGAAGTATATCCCGGATCCATCTCACGTCGTAGAGTTTGGTCTGCTTTAGTTGAGAGAAAACTTCACTTATGAAGCAGTCCCTTCGAAGATTTTGGCTCGCGATGTGCGAAGACTCTAAAGTAAAACCATGCCCCTGGTTAAGATTCAGTGGTCGAGTCAGTCTGAGAAGGAGGCTACATAGGAGCTGGATAGTGAAGTGCGATCCAAGTTCCCCGCCCTCTCCGAACAGTAGGTATGTCAATTTCAAGGATGAATCCTTTTAAGGGGGAGGTGATGTTATAACCCAAAGTTTGATTTTAGAAGTGCAAAATTTATTTCGTTTCGTTGCGACTTAAGATGAGTTTGTTTTATGAATTCAGGACTTGGATGTCCTTTGAATTAAAGACGGGGGACGAGGAATTCATTTCTTTCTATCTAATTTTGGTAAGGAATTAATTAGTTTATTAATTCTTTTATAAGTAACCCCTTTTACCATGTTCTACAATCTCACGATCAGTCTCTCTCAATTGTTAGTTTCCCTGGAGCGTACTTCCTTCACTCCTTCTCTTTCCTTCCTTCCTTGGTGTGCGAGTTGCTGATTTCTGTTCTGCTGTGTTGCTTTGCAGTGGATCCATCTTTGCCTCATCCCCACCGTTGTAATCAGGTTTGGGTTTGTAGTTTCGTCACTCTCAATTTTCTGATTCTCTCTACGTTGCTAATTCCAGGGTTCTCTACAATATGTTGTGAATCAGTGTTTGTTCCCTGCGTTCCCATTCGATCTCCTGCTGTTGGTTTCCTCTATGTTTTCATCTGTCAGATTCAGGTGAGGGTTGTTATTACGCTTTTTACGGTTGCAGTTTTGATTTTGAAATTTTGTCATCTCTGATTTGAGGTATTTGTCTCTGTGATTGATGGCTCTTTCAGTGACTGTTTGATTTGTATTCTGGTCTGTGTTCGGTGGGTGATTGCTATTTCAGATTTGGGAACTCCTCTACGCATTATCGAGGTAGGTGGCTAATGGATTCAATTAGTATGTTCGGCTGTGGGGAGTTACAACCATCTGTTTGACTGAATTGAGTTACATTAGTGAGTGATTCTGCTTCTGTTTTATGTTGTTTTAAATCCGTTTGAACCCTCATAGTTTTTAGCCTTAAGTTCTGATTTTGTTTTGTGGAATCGGTAGTGTTTTGATGTTGCTGCTCGTGCGTTTGCGTTTCTGAAAATTCTGATTTCTTACGTGTCCGAACGTTTGTCCGAACTTGTAAGTTTGGACAGACTCTATTTTTCCCTTCTGTTCCTGCAATTTTATGAGTGTCCGAACTTCCACCCGAACATCGAAGTTCGGACAAAGTGCGAGGATGAATATGGCTTACAAGTCTCGGCATGTGTCTGAACTTGTATGTCCGGACATAAGTTTGGACACCCCTTCTGCATCCCTTCTGTTTTCAATTCGACTTGTGTCCGAACATTGATGTTCGGACACATGTTCAGACAATTTATAAAGTTTTCTCCTGATTTCAGTTCGACCTGTGTCCGAACATTGATGTCCGGACACATGTTAGAACGCCACAACATATATTTTTCTTGGGATTTGTCCGAACTTCCAATGTCCGGACACATGTTCGGACATCTCTGTTTCTGACGCTTGACTTGTGTCTGAACATTGATGTTCAGACACATGTTTGGACGTGCTGATCTTCTCCTTCTGTTTTGAGTCTCAACTTGTGTCCGAACATTAATGTTCAGACACATGTTCGGACATACCATCTGTTTTGCCAAAGATTGCTCATTTGAGCTCCGTTTTGGCTTCCGTTTGCGGGGTTGTATTCCCCTAATGTTAGTTAAGCTTTCTAACCTCTTTGTCGTGCCTTCGACACACTTATGCTTATCATTATTTAAGCTTCTATTTTGGGACCTAGTTATCTTTGTGTCTTAGCCATGGATAGCTGGGTCTAGCTATCCCGTAGCGCGCTGCGTAGGACGTCCTTATGTTATTTGCCACGGGTGTCTCCCTCGTTCTGTTCACGAGTGAGGTTTCCTCATTCTTTTCACGGATTCTATCCGTTCTGTCTGTATGCTTTGATATCTAGTGTCCCACTCTGTTTGTGATTTCGTTTGCTTGGAATTTTGTTTTAGTCCTAATATGTTGGACTTCTGCTGCTGGTATTTGATATGGAAAGTACCTGTCCCTTCTGTTTAACTTCTGGATTTATAATCATATCTGCAAATGTTTTGAGCATGCAGGTTGATGAAGTTAGTCATCTGCTGAGCATGGTTGTTTGCTCACTCCCCTACTTTCACTAACATTGTAGACACTGGTGGAACGCGACCCATTAATTACGGTCCAAAACCGTGTATAATTACGGTTCTGGACCGTAATCTATGCGGGCGTCAATAAAGATGGCGTTTCTTTAATTACGTTTAAAACCGTAATTAAAGTCCCTTTCCGGCCCGCGTGTCATTGACTTTACATTACGGTTATTTGTAAAACCGTGATCTAAAGTCCTTTGGCGCGCGCGAACCAAAGGACTTTAGATCACGGTTTTACAAATAACCGTAATGTAAAGTCGACACTTTAGATGACGGTTTTGGCAATAACCGTCATCTAAAGTCTTTGGCGCGCGCGCCCAAAGGACTTTAGATTACGGTTATTGTTAGAACCGTAATCTAAAGTGTAATTTTTTTTTTTTTTTTACAAATCTATACAATTGCAACAGAGACAGAATTGTAACAGATAAGCAACAGAGGGCAGAAACTGCACAATTGAACCACCTGAATCAAATACCAACAACACAAATTCATTCTCTGCGCACAATTGCAACAGAGATAACATCTAATAAAGCACCAGATCGAAAATCTGTAACATATTCAATCTGTTACACAATTGCAACAGAGATAACATCTAATAAAGCACCAGATCGAAAATCTGTAACATATTCAATCTGTTACACAATTGCAACAGAGATAACAATTGCAAATTCATTTCTGCGCACAATTGCAACAGAAACATTCAATACAACAGCTAGAATCTGTTACAGCAGCAGCTAGCATAATTCATTACAAACAGAATCAGAGCAACTAACAAAAATATAATTTGTTACACAATATAATCTGTTGCAGCAGCAACTAACAGAATCAGAGCAGCAACTAACAAAAAATATATGTTACAGCAGCAGCTAGCTAGTCTACCACCTCCATTCTCATAAACATGGCTGCCATGCTCTCTCTGACATGCAACAAGTCGGCAGGAGCATAAGTCTTGAATCTGGCATAATGCTCTTTAATCTGCAACAAGAAAAGGAATGGAACACATAATGAGATTAAGATAAAGACACAAAAAATCTGCCGAAAGAATTAAATACAAGACAGCGTTCGTATTACCTTGTCAATATCATTCTTAAAACTTGGGAAGTACCCGCAGAACTCGTACATATACCGCATCACGTAGTACCCGCAACTCTTAGAATCCTTTTGGGTAGGGCACTAAATCACCAAAATTCACAAATGTAAAACAATTGTACAAAGATAATAGCAGCATGAATGAAATACATGAATTACCAAACCTTGATGTAATTGACGGTCAAATCACCAAACTCTCCCTGAGGGGTTTTTTTGTAACAACTGTTACATATATTAACAAAAGCGTTTAGCAAAATGAACAAGTACATTAATTTTGGTTCAAAAAACTTACAAACAATTAAATAGTAATAAAACTTACTCTTTGATTAAGTCTTCAGTGTTGAATTCTGTCCACTGCCCTAGTGGATCTAGAACGAGCAGAGTAGCGGTGGCAGCGCAGAATATAAACAAAGCCCAGTGGTGGCTACAATGTCAAATACAAAATGAAATGAGAAATGAAGGTAAAAGTTAGCTAATTAGTATGTAATTTTTTTATTAGAACTCACGTTTGTGTGATACGGCATTAGAATGAATAATTTATTCTGTTGATCAACAACATTGAAGCAATGAATCATGTATTCACAAAACCTCCCGGGTCCCTAGTGACTGAGTCGTACGATAAACGCTCCGGGCACACCGCAGTAATGGAGGTCATGTCCTTCTCAGCACATCTCTCAAGCAGACATCTATTATATCACATGTACTATAAAAAGTTAGCCAATGCAACTTCATAGATACTTATTCTATATGTTTTTACAGTATGAGGAAAGAACACTTACTTTAGATAAGCTTGAATAATGTTAATGTTCAGATAATCTCCACACATCATCTCTCTGATGTCCTCAAAGTTGATTGTCGTCATCATATCTTCTTCGTAGTGAAACATCGACTTTGGAAGCGTCATCATGAAGTTGTTAGTTTGAGATGACTTCAACATGATCTTGTCATAGAGATTCATCTGCTTGGCCCCCAAAACATTAACAAGTTTTTGTGGCAGTGCGAGCTTATTTTTAGGCGCCTCAGAAGTCCTGGTGCGACCCCGACGGGCGCTGGATTCTTACCTTTCGCACCCCGACTCACTGGATTCTTACCCTTCACACACAAACAGTAAAGCATCAATGTAAAGATAATTACTAATTGATTATTATAGTAACATTAAACAATTATCTAGAACATACCCTTGTACTTCTGACAGGATTCGCCGGCGCGCAGATCTCTTCTTCTCTGGGCCGGGATACGCGGCGAGGAAGCTCAGGGAGATCAGGATTCGCCGGCGCGCTGGTCTCTTCTAGTCTGGGCCGGGTTACGCGGCGAGGAAGCTTAGGGATCTATAATAGATTAGATTAGACACTTAATGCTAAATAATGCATTTTATTAGATACTAAATGGTTGTCAAACAGTCTTACCTCATCGGTGACAACAATATAACATGCTGGCCAGGGCAATATGTCTCCCTTCGCTTCGATCAGCGTGCATTTGTTGTCAAACGCCATCGGAAGGTATGCATGCTCAAATCCATCAACTATCAGGTCCAAGGTCACACACGCGTAGAATGGGGGTAGACGTACGAAACTGATGAGCGTGAGTGGACCTGATGGCAACACCGTCCCGTAGGCCGCATCTACAGGGTGCCCGTCTAATGGTATTTGGAGACGACATTTTTTTTGCTCCTTTAATAAACAGAGATAATACGTGAAATAAATAAGTGAGTCCAATCTAATACTATTTAAATAACTTTATTTTAGGAGAAAAATAGTTAAACAAAGTTAACCTGGATGTTGGCAAACGGGTACGGGTCAGCGGCCGGAGCACAACTAGACGAGGAAGACAGTCGAGGAGGATCTAGCTGCTGCTGCTGAGTAGTCGCATGTGCAATCGCATTCAACGCTTCCTGCAGCCTCTCCTCGATAGCCCGGCGCTCAGCAGCCTGTTTCTCGTCATTAGCTTGGCGCTCAGCAGCGAACTTACGCTCTACCATCGCCTCGACTTCAGCAGCACTCATCTGACCCTTCCTAGCAGATGGCGGGAATACGTTCTTCTGACGTACTTCTCCCCCAAATCCTCTAACACGCCCCGGGATCCTTCTTCCCAAGCATTTGATTGAGCGCGTCGTCTTGAGAAGGAGGAGCGTGTAAGTCTACTTCTCCTCTCTGTGCCGCTTCGTACTGTCCAATTTTCAAAGAAGTTAACACTAAATTTAAGATCAACCAACACTTGAGTATATAAGTAAATTATTTTAACAGCTACTTTCAAATACTTACAATTTGGTTAGCCAGTTGTTCCATCGCAGCATTAGGAAATATCCTCTGACCTTCGCTGGTCGTTTTCTGGCGTCCCAGTATGTACATCTGCACCCTCCTCGCCTCAGAGACATCCTCGATCGGGCATTCACTTCCATCCTCGTTCCTCCGTGTCAGCAAACCAGCTTCTTTCCATCCCTCGAGGCTGCCCACATATCCCCTTCGTCCCATGGTGTGGGGTAGAGATTAGCTTCACGGTTTTGCCGTGCTTGTTCTTGTACTTGTTGTTAAGAAAGTACAACAGGAATTAATTAGAAAATCAGGGATAAAGCATTATGAGCATTAATTAAGAAAAGAGTACACACAAACATACCCTGAACTCGGGGTGGCGTGCCGCTCAACGAACTCCTTCCACTCCTCTTCAGTGATCATGCCGTTGTACACAACATACGCGGAGGCTCACGTGGGGGCACCCTGTTGATCCAATGCTCAACCAAGTAGTGGCGGAATGATTTAGCTTTGCCGGCCACCAAAGAAAGAACGGTCTTCTTCACTTCTTCTGGGATCTTGTACCGTTCTTGCACCTTCTTCCAGATGGTCTCCTTTACTTCTTGCGGGACTTGTTTCCATGTGTGGTTGATGCAGCAATGTGATCTGGCCAGAGTCCCTAGCATACTACCGAACTCTGACCTGCTGCCCCCACCATACCTCCCATACTGGTCCCACAGAAGACTAATCTGATCCTCTTTCTGCAGTTTCAACCCACGGGTCGGACCTCTACCTCTGGGTCTCTGAGTAGCACTCGTAGAAGGTGCACTCATGGAAGGGCCAACAGCATCAGCGGCAGATGTGGATGGGACAACAGTAGCAGCGGTAGATGTGGATGGGGCAACAGCAGCAGCGGCAGATGTAGATGGGACCGGTACCATTCGCTGCTCATTTTCCTCCTCCTCTCGACAAAATAAATCGAACTCTGCATCAGCCATGTCCTGATCAGCCATGCCTGCAAGGATTGAAATACAATTTGAATTAAATTAAGCATTTCATAATGGTCATAAACAAGCAATAAATAAAAGAGTGGTAATTTCATATAAATTTTTATAGTAATAACTTACATACACCATATCTCTCAACCCACATTCCCTCGTTATGGTCTGATCGTATATACTCATGATGACCTGTGACCTCAGCCTCTTCCAATGAAATAGGAACAGTTGGAGGTTCATCTTCTGCATCATACTCATCCTCATCAACCACACCATCCACACCAACTATTCCTCTTCTCCCTTTAAGCACAACAGACCATCTAGGATTACAGGGATCAGTTACATAAAATATCTGCTTAACCTTCGTCCCAACAACGAATGGCTCAACCGTGGGAGTAGCTCTAGACAGATCAACCAGTTTCATACCATGCTCCTCCTCACGGTAGCCATGAATGTTGTTAACCCAGTTACAGCGGAAAACACCATTTCGTAGCTGTTGTAGTCCAATACCCAGATGTCTTGTATAACACCGAAATATGATTGTTGTACTGAGACAGGACTATGACCCACGACACCGACGTCATATAAGTTTTGATAAGCTTCAAGCTCTACACCACTGTTTTGATTCGTTGACTTCTGATCCTGACGTTCTGTGAAAAAGGTGAATCCGTTGACATCGTACCCCTCATAAGAAATTACATCCAGATTTGGTCCAAATGCAACTACTTTAATCAGTTCAGGCACATTCGTGGACTGATCGGACAACACTCTCTCTTTAAACCATTGGACAAATGTCCTATTCTGCTCATTTTGTAGTCTGACATCACTCATGTTTGGATATTGTGCTCTTAAATACACAAGTGTTCATCAAAGTATGGTTCAACATCTTCAAGATGACTTAGCACAACTAAATGAGCTTTATTAAGAGTGTCTATGTCAATTCTTTTCAGTTTCCTTCCAACCGTGCCAACACCCTTCAATCTGCCCTCGTGTCTAGAACGTGGAAGTCCAATGGTATCGACACCTTCTAGGTAATTGGTGCAGAAGTCTACAACTTCCTCTGTGATAGTGCCCTCTATAATACTACCCTCTGGGTGACAACGGTTCTTCATTTTCTTCTTCAGGACACCCATGTACCTTTCGAACGGATACATGTAGCGAAGGTACAAAGGACCACACATCATAATCTCTCTTACAAGATGCACGAGGAGATGTATCATTATGTCGAAGAACGATGGAGGAAAATACATCTCCAGCTGGCACATTGTCACAATAAGATCCTTTTGTAATTTAGACAGAGTGTCCACATCAAGAACCTTAGACGAAATGGATTTGAGGAAGACACTGACGTTTGTGATTGTGTGTCTGACAGCATCCGGCAAGATCCCACGTAGTGCAATTGGCAAAAATTCTTGAAGTAGGACATGATAATCGTGAGATTTCATTCCTACTAATTTGAAATCTGTCATGGACACTAGGTTTCTTATGTTTGAGGAGTAACCTGATGGCACCTTGATGTTGTAAAGGGTACTGCATAGACTATGTTTCTCTTCTTTAGACAGAGTGTGACAGGCAGGAGGCAAGAATGTGTGTTTTCCACGTTCTTGCGGGCCAAGCTCTGTGCGTATGCCCAACTTAATTAAATCTTTTCTTCCTTTCAAATGATCCTTTGTCTTTCCTTTTATGTTCAAAAGGGTGCTAGTGAAACTTTCACCCACGTTCTTCTCGACATGCATCCCATCGATACAATGTCTAACCTCCAGATGCTGCCAGTACTGTAGTTCCCAAAATATTGATTTCTTTTTCCAGACACTTTTTTCACCACTTTTGGTTGGCGGCCCGAAGTTGTTCACAATATTATCCAACTTTTTGTAAATCTCTGTACCTGTCAAAGGCTGGCGCGCCATGCTGTGATCAGTTTTCCATCGAACTCTTTCGCCATCTTTCGATACTTATGTCCTTTTGGAAGCATTTTTCGGTGGCCCATATACACGGTTTTCCCACTATGTTTCAAGCGAATGCTACAAGTGTTTTCACCACAAATCGGACACGCCAACGCCCCCTTGATTGAATAGCCTGAAAGATTACCATAGGCGGGGAAATCATTGATTGTGCAGTACAACATAGCACGCAAATTGAAGTCCTCTTTACTGAATGAGTCGTAAACCGTAGCCCCTTCATTCCACAAGAGTTGTAGATCCTCTATCAAAGGTTGTAGGAATACATCAATTTTGTTGCCCGGTTGCTTTGGACCAGATATTAACAAAGACAACAAGATGTGTCTTGGTTTCATGCATAACCACGGCGGTAGATTGTAAATAACCAAAAGCACAGGCCAGGTACTGTGTATGCTACTCAAAGTACCGTAAGGGTTCATCCCACCAAAGATTCTCTGCGTCTTTCTCAATGGAGAACAAACGTCTGAACCTTGGAATGATGGGCAGGTACCACAATACCTTAGCTGGTGAACCTTTCTTACTACCGCTGATGTGAGTTTGTTGTTTCTTATACCGTGACGCTCCACATGCTGAACAGCTTTCAGCAAATTCATCCGATTTCCAAAACAGCATGCAACCATTTGGACAAGCATGAATTTTCTAGTACCCCATACCCATTGGGCACATCATTTTTTTGGCTGAGTACGTAGTCGTTGGTAAAACGTTGTCCACCGGAAGAACGTATTTCAATAGTTCCAGGAGGTCAGTGAAACTTACGTCGCTCCAGCCATGTTTCGCTTTCAAGTTGAATAGCTTAAGGACGACACTCAACTTGCTTAACTTTGTAGGGTCACACCCGGGGTACAACGGTGTTTTGGATGAATCCAACAAATTTTCATGCTTGTCTGGCGTGTTAGAGTAATGTCGTTCCACATCTTCAAGCATAGTCTCAATGTCATCATCCCAGAAATCTGGCACAACGTTCGCTGTAACGTCTTCTGGATCACCAGCAACTGTATCATCTCCAAGTTCTGTTTCTGTGTTTGCCTGACCATTATCCCCTTCGTCAGGCTTAAAACATCGAACGCACTCTGACCATGCCATCGGATTATGTCTTGGAAATCTTTTGTAAAACCGCGGCGGATCAGATGTTCCTTAATTGTTTCAACGCCGCGATATCTCAGATTGTTTTGGCAGTCGATACACGGACAAAATATGTATCCCTTGTCTGTAGGTTTCAGATTGTTCGCCAACACCGTGCATAACTTATCAACTCCTTCTAAAAACTTGTCGTCCAAATTTCCGCTGTAAATCCACGAACGTTCCATCTCCTTCTAGCTATTTATATGAAGGCAGCCATTTCATACCGTCACCCGTGGCAGAGTCTTTACACTTTTGTATCTTATCAACCTAAATCCATCCATGAGTATTAAATCCCACCGGTGAACGTGTTTTTAATATGTAATTTATTGAAATTTCGGCAGCATCTCCCTACAGTTCTTCAAATGCACGATATTATGATATTAATCAATATATATGCATTCGAAGAACAATAAAGAGATACTACTGAAATAATCAATAAAGTACATATTAAAAGCACATTCACACCCTAGGTGTGTGATTTAACAATCGTGGACAGTCCCGACAGGGACTGCCGAAGATATACCTCTATTAGGTATATCTTGGGCGGATAACTTTGTTTGGTAGTTTGTCAAATATTATATGTATATATATAAATCTTACCTCTGGTAGACGATTAGCCGATGCTAAGACGGTTGAGGTCGGAAGCCTAAATAAAGTCGTAGTCCTGATGCATAAATGAAAACGACAACATTAGAATTCATCAAAAAATCAAGGTTAAATGCTAGCTAAACCGCGGAAAAAACGACAGCATCTCCCCTATATTTCTAACGTCTCCAAATCAGTTTTATCAAAGTCAAATTCGCACGCACCATCTAGAACTGGTAACATACATAAACTTATCTTCACTGATGTATTTAGTTTACAGAAACAGAAAAACGACAACATCTTTCTGTTGCCTCTACTGAACAGATTCACACAGAACTCAAACAGAAATAGAAACTGAAAGAAAAGAAACAGACAGACAGAGACTGGTGTATGACTCCTCTCTGTTTGTTCACGTGTTTGAATTCTCAAACCTTTCTAAATTGTCGATCCTGTCAATTTGGTGTGTTATAAAGTTTCTAACTCAACTAAACCCAAGGCAACTTTGTTACAGATGCAGAATTAGTCAGAACCTGATCTGATACGAAACTGAAGCTGAAATCCAAACTGAAATCAAAACAGAAACTGAGTTGTGTTCTTGCTTTCTTCCCTGTCTGTTTTTTTTTCTTTCAACTGGTTATACTTCTCCTAACTCCTTACCCAGTTACTTAAATATTCCATTAAGCTTTTAAATCCAGACCAAAACTCAACAACTTGTTACAGTTCTGTTCCATTCATGAAACTGAGATATGCTACAGTTCTGTACCATTCATTTTTCAGGAATCGGTAATATACTTGAACTTACTTTCTTTCCTGTGGCAGTTTTAAGTAGTAGCATTTTTAAAAATACACTATTATGTATTAATTGTAATACTAAATGCTAAGAAAAAATAAATACAGCAGTTTACAGATTGGTTTGCAAAGTTACCGTAACTAAGCACCGAAGTGGGCAAGTAGTGTAGAAATCAGCCCACGAACTAGGTCGCAATTAACTGTGAATCTGGGCACAAATATATGAACAAGGTTAGAACATTTGCCATTACACTCTCAGGATTCGATACAAACGAGGTTAGAACTTGCAATCGAAATGCATGTATATGAACAAAGTTAGAAAAAAACGACAATCAATCGCGATCGCATACCCAATACGCGATAGAGACGTCGACGGTGAGACCAGTGGTAGATGGGTGTGACCGGCGGCGATGGGAGTGACAAAGGTGGTGGGAGCGACGGCGGCGATGGCCGTTAGCAAGGTGACGGGAGAGAGGAGGCAATTTCAGTGAGGAAGATAGCGCGAAAGAGAAGAAGAGTTACTGTGAGTAGAGTGTGCAGAGTGTAGGCAAATGTTTAAATGGACTTTAGATTACGGTTTACATGTAAACCGTAAACTAAAGTCACACTTTACATGACGGTTCTCACAAAAACCGTAATCTAAAGTGTAACGAAATTAAAAAAAAAGCGCGATAATTATTTGGCATATGTTGGGTTTCAAACATAGGTAACACATTAATATAAAGTTTTTATTAATCTAAATACACTGGTAAAACGACGTCGTTAAATGTAATCTAAAGTGTAACGAAATTAAAAAAATAGCGCGATAATTATTTGCCATATGTTGGGTTTCAAACATAGGTAACACATTAATATAAAGTTTTTATTAATCTAAAATACACTGCTAAAACGACGTCGTTAACTGTAATTTAGATTACGCGCGGAGTCGAATAAATCAAATAATACGGGAAATTTTTTTCGTCAGGTGCAGACTGTTATTTCTGAGTGGTTGAAATGGTGTAAAATTAAAAGAAAGGAAATTAAAAACTCAAATTATAAACGTCGGGCTGCAAACAAATCCCGGTCGTAGTTAGTAAAACAAGTGTCGTATCCATAGGGAGATTGTTCATTTATCCTAGTCTTGGTAGTTACTTACAAACTGTAAAAAGGGGTTTAGCCGGAGGCAAGCTTGATTTGTTGTTGGATTAATCAGAAATAATAAAAACAGTAAAAAGGTGAATTAATTGATGTGAATGGAAAAATGTATCCTAGGATAGCGGGGAATTTCCTAAATTACTTAACCATATTTATAACCATGTCTCAATTATTTATTGCCTATTAGAGTTAATAATTGTCAGTTACGAACTCTTAATAAAAGCCTTAATATTTTCCTGCTCAGTCCGGAGTGTAAATACTAAGATTAATTCCTTTTGTGGTACCTAGACTATCTCAAAATCATATGTTGATAATTACCAAATAAATGCAGTCGTTTGTCGCGCAAAGCATTTAGCAATATTAGTTGAAAGGAATAAAACAAGTTAAATGAGAGAAACAGGTGATAAATATTAATTACGTAATATTAGAAATCAAACCCCCATCCTAGGATACAAAAGAAAATTACTCAGACATTAACGGAGATAAGAAGATTACACAGATAGATTTTGACATTAATTCAGAGGAAGAACTGGTCTGTTCTCGCTCTCACTGCTGCTCTTCTATTTCTTTTGTTACTGCGTGAGTGTGGACTGATGTGGTGTTACGGGAGGAAATATAAGTGGAAG
>CM041781.1:159623869-159640642 GCA_023374045.1 Limonium bicolor
CGTAATATGTCACAAATTATGGTTAATATAGTCATATCTGAAAGATATTAAAGCAGGGCAAGATCGTAAAGTTTTTTAAAATTCCGACTGTGCGAAGTGAAAACACGACTGAGCGTATGAATTCAGCAAATTTATGAGCTGCCTGTCCGCATCCACGTAATAAAACTTGGTGCTCATTGGTGTGATTCAAGTAAGGAGTAACTCATTTTCCCCCTTTTTTAATTATTTGGATACCCTATTAATTTAGAGGGTTAAAGTATCTTACTATTTAGAATAATTATATTTTAACAAGTCTAAAATTGGGAGTTAGAATTGTAATATTTTATTTTGAATATAATCTCCTCTATTACTCAACCTTAACTACAATAACTCAATATTTTAAACATAAACACTTACATAGTTTAGTTAGATGAAAAATCTATTTTATTTTTTTATAGGGTTACACTTTTTTTCTTTCTACAATTTTTTTATCTGACTTAACTATTCAAAAAAAAATTCAAATAAATGAATTCATTCGTTTTCTAAAATGAATTAATTTACATTGAAAAACCGATAGACATCATTGTCCAATTATTATTGCTTTAATTCAAATAATATGATATAAAGTAATGAATTCTATAATTTCGAATATAATTTTAAATGTAAGTAAAACTATTTGATTATATATTTTACTATTCTATCCACCTATTTTATTCCTTTTTGCTATGTTAATAATAAAAATTTAATAGCAAATTCATATATCAATAAATATAGTACTCAAAAAATTATAGATAAACAATAATAATAGCTAATATAATTTAACTTGATGAAATATTAGGTTTTGCCGTAATAAATTGACGAATTTAAATATTATCTTGAAAAAAATGATTGAATTAAACAGTATACAAAGTGAATATTAAAAGTGAAAGTGATACTGGAAAATATGATTATGACTAATCGGTAACTACAAAAGAAGACATTGTACCATGAAATCAAATAATGCACAAAATATAATTACAAATATGACAATATGAAATAGAGAAAACTTATGGAAGGGCAATGATATGAGATAAGAAAAATATAAAGGGTGCGTTATAATTTTACTATATAATAGAATGAACTCAATTTTTATTTTAGAGCTCGTAATACCACAAAAAAAAAACGTAAGTCCTGATCTCACTCGGGTTCCATGACTATTAATGGAAAAAATAAAATAGGGGATACAATTTTAAAAAATAGAGTACTTGCTTATATTAAGCTAAAGTACATTTGTTTATAAGAAAAGTAAAGTATTTACACGCACATAGCAAATTTAATAGAAAATAGTGTTCTATTACAAAACAAAATAGTATGGATAGTGTAAAGTAGTGCATCTTGATGTTGGTTAAAAAAATGTTTGTAGGATTAATATTATTTGGGCTCGAGAGGGTCGATACTAAAAAGGTAGTAGAAATAGGACCAGTAAGACTATGTCTTTGAGTACAATGGACTAGATCATTTAGGTTATACCAGTACAACTTTCCTCCCTAATTATATTTTTTTTTATTGTCATGCTAAATTATTATTAGTATTGGGCCTAACTAAAGAATTGAGGAGGGAGATAAACGAGAGAAGTTTATGAGAGATGACATTAGAAACAACATAGAGGAAGAAATAGATCAGGATTCTCTATAGTAACAGAATGTTAACCAAGTACAATATTTATAGTAGACCATACACTCATTTACAGTTGGCATAATATTATTAATATCCTAACTAACTTAAAGTGACGACTTTGAATATGAGTGATTTGCTTCACACCCGATGACATTCGTTGTTTTAATGTAGGGCTAGAAAAGATTATTAGGTTGGTATAATTTCTTTTTTCTCCTTCATGTGGAAAAGAGGTTACATTTTCACGTTATTCTTAATCAAAGGGCTATTTTATAGTATTTAGGTTTCTAAAAGTTTTATAGTATACCACTTTATGTAATGAAGTTTTATTCCTTATCATTAGTTAGATTGGTCAAACTACTAAATCCTAAAGTTTAAAATTTAATATTTCATTCTTTCATCCATGAATCCTAAACCCTCAAATCATATATCCTTTAAATTTAAAGCCATTAAAATCTAAGCCCTAGACTTTAAGCATAAAACCCTCATTATATACCTTAAACCTTAAATCTTCAAGGTAAGAAATTGAATCTTCAATCATAAGTCTTTGAAGTAAGGTTGATATTGGGAATCTCGGTGATATATTATGAAGTATCCATTTATTAAAATTGAAAGTGATGATAAAGTATTACAATGAACGAGACCAATTGAAATGTAAAATACACGAGTGGTGTCCACGATAGCCCAAATGATGGTGCTAGGTGGTTAATGTTAAAGAAAATCAACAACAACTACATCTAGAATATTTAGGGAGGCATCGTACATCACTGTTTAAGCTCACCATTGTTAAATAAGTAAGCAACCATGTAAATCATGTGTTGTTGTAGTAGTTTTTCAGAGCCCCTTATTTTAACTACGAAGAAACTCTTGATGACGAAACTCTGTAAATAGGTTTTGTATAAGATGAATGAAATCATCCTTTCCATATCCAGAACCCCTTGCATACACAACAAACTCCAAAACTCAGCCACCAGTAAATTTTAAAGCCTGCTCATTTGTACTTCATACTGAAGTTTGCGCCTACTTTGATTTTCAATCTGGTCTATGTCCTTCACTTTGGGTGTTTGAAAAAAAAAACAGAGAGAGAGGAAAGATAAGAGAATGAGGGAGATGAGTGTTGAAGAAAAAGTAGCTTAAGAAACTGAAAGTGTGCTGAGTGGAAAAAGAAAGTGAGAGTAGAGTGGTGTATCTTGTCGGCAGTCTACAACCTATGAATACCCCAACTTCACGTGAATTGTAACACAGTCAAAAGAAAAAAAGAAAAAAAGAGTGTCTATTACTCCCTTCTATTCAATATATATGTCGTTTCAGAGATAAATCTGGACAGATTTAAGTCCAGATACAACTAGAAAACGACAGATAATTTGAATATGAGGGAGTATCATTTAGTGAGTGGTGATAAAAAAAGAAAAAAGGAAATAAAGAACAATGCTCACCTGAAGTCAGAATCAGAAGTGAAGTGATTTAAGGGAGTTGCTGTTGGAGTGTGAGAAATAGAGAATATAAAAAAATGTGGGCATCTTTTAGTAAATATTGAGATATGACAAATTTTCAAGTTAGCGGTGGAATTAAAAAGCTTAGCAATAACAATTATAATTCTTGGTCTACTTGCATAATGTCATATATACAAGGACAAGATTTATGGGAAGTAATGGCACCGAAGTAAAGCCACCAACGGGAGAAGACGCGCTGCGGAAATGGAAGATTAAAGCAGACAAAACCATGTTCACCCTCAAAACGACTGTCGAAGAAGAAATTCTCGAGCACATCCGAGACACGAAGACTCCCAAAGGCCCTTGGGATACACTCGTGGAGTTATTCTTGAAAAAAATGACACGAAGCTGCAACTTTTGGAGAATGAGCTATTGTCAATTTCACAACGTGACATGACGGTTGTGCAATACTTTCATAAAGTAAAGTCGTTGTGCCGAGAAATCTTTGAGTTGGATCCGGAAGCCCGAATAGAAGATACTAGGATGAAGCGAATCATTATCTATGGCTTAAAACCGGAATTTAGGAGGTTTATTGCTACAGTACAAGGATGGCAAAATCAATCATCGCTTGTGGAATTTGAGAAATTGCTAGTCGGCCAAGAACCTTTGGCCAAGCAAATGGGAGGAGCCTCGGTGAAGAAAGAAGAAGAGGCACTCTACGCCAAGAAAGGAAAGTGGAGTTCAAAGCAGCATGATGATGGTGGATTCAAGAGGAATGGTGACAAAGAGAAGAGTCATCAAGGCGCAGGGAGCAGTCGTTGGAAGAAGCGTGGCAATAACCAAAAGTTTGAAGGGAAGTGTTATAACTGTGACAAGATAGGTCACATGGCGAAAGATTGCTGGGCCAAGAAGAAGGGTGTGGAGAGTAACACTGTTACATCGAAAAGTGAAGACAAATGGGATGTGGAGAGCAACACTGTTACATCGAAAAGTGAAGACGAATGGGATGTGGAGGCCCACTTTGCAATGGATGAAGCATAACTAGCTCTCCCGACAACAACACCAAATCAAATCGACTATGATAATGATTGGATTGTTGATTCGGGTTGTTTAAATCATATGATGGGTAACAAAGAGAAGTTAGAGAGCTTGACAAACTACAAGGGAAGTTGAGTTGTGGCGACAACCAACAACTTAAAATTGCCGATAACTCACATTGGTAATATTGTAGTGTCCCCTCAATTTGGTGATGATGAGATGGTATTTCAAAACATCTACCATGTTCCTGGTATGAATAAAAATCTCCTTTCAGTATCATAGTTAACATCAGCGAGTCACTTTGTCCTGTTTGGACCAGATGATGTGAAGGTATATCGAGATCTTGAGGTCATTGAAAAGCCCATCATGAAAGGGGTAGTAGGTAGAGTCGATCTATGTGATGTCAGCAGAGGTGGCATACATAGACAAGACAAGAAGAAACGAGACAGCAGATTTGTGGCACATGCGGCTAGACCATGTCAGCTACTCCAAGTTAGATGTGATGATGAAGAGGCTGATGTTGAAAGGGCTTCCTCGGCTTGAGGTAAAGACCGATACAACATGTGCAGGCTATCAGTATGGAAAAGCACACCAGCTACCATACAAAGAATCTAGTTTTAAAGCAAAGGAGCCACTAGAGTTGGTTCACTCTAACGTGTTTGGTCCATTCAAGCAAACTTCCATCAGTGGGATGAAGTATATGGTGACCTTCATTGATGATTTCTTGAGGTATGTGTGGATCTACTTCATGAAAGAAAAGTATCAAGTCTTTGAAAAGTTTAAATATTTCAAGAAGACAGTGGAGTCAGATGTTGGTAAACAGATTCGTTGTCTACACAAATACAGCGGAGGAGAGTACACCTCAGAGGAGTACTTAAGCTTTCTGAAGGACTACAAGATACAACACCAATTTACATGTCCAAACACTCCACAACAAAATGGTGTAGCAGAAAGAAAGAACAGGCACTGGTGGAGATATATTGAAGTATGATCCATGCAAAGAATGTTCCAAGAAGATTTTGGGCAGAGGCGATGCATTACTGCAGCCTTTGTAATCAATGGGCTTCCTCAACAAGGGTTAGACTTTTTATCACCATTTGAAAAATTATGGAAGATAAAACCCGCTGTCGGTCATCTTAGAGGGTTTGGATGTGTATGCTATGTATTTGTACCTGATCACTTACGTAGCAAGATGGAAAAGAAGGCCACCAAGTGCATCTTTGTAGGATATGACAGCCAGAGGAAAGGATGGAGGTGTTGTAATCCATCAACTTGGAAGTGCTACACATCTAGGAACATGGTGGTCCTCAGATAATGAAGTGTTACCTAGGGATGAGTTGCAAGATCCACCAAAGACAGATGAACTTGAAGACGGTGGTACTGAAGAAGGCTTAGATCAAAATCCCTGAAGAACTGGTATTCACCAACTACCAGATGAAGAAGGTGATTATGAAAGAGTCACATCACCTATAAGATCATGTAAAATCAAGAAGCCAAATCCTAAGTATGCAAATGCGGTCATTGCTGAAGAAGTAGGTGTGAAAGAACCAGAGACGTTCGAGGAAGCATCTAATGATCTAGATTGGATCAAAGTAATGGAAGAGGAAGTGGTTGCACTAGAGCGCAATCAAACATGGGAGCTAGTACCCAAGCCAAGAGAGGTGAAGCCGATCTCTTATAATTGGCTGTACAAGCTAAAGCGTAACATAGATGGGTCAATCGAAAGATATAAAGCTCATTTAGTAGCTCATGGATTTTCTCAACAATATGGGTTAGACTATGATGAGGCATTTAGTCCAGTTGAAAAACTTACTACAGTGAGAGTTCTACTAGCACTAGCAACCAACAAAAATTAGAACTTGTGGCAAATGGATGTGAAAAACGCTTTCTTGCATGAAGAGTTGGATCAAGCAATCTATATGAACCAACCAACAGGATTTCAGAGCCAATATCATCCTGAGTATGTGCGCAAACTTATGAAGGCACTTTATGGCCTAAAGCAAGCACCAAGGGCGTGGTATGGTAAGATTGTTGAATTTCTTACTCACAATGGCTATTCGATGACGTCTGCAGATTCTAGCTTGTTTGTCAAAGCAAAAGAAGGAAAACTAGCTATAGTGCTAGTGTATGTGGATGATTTCATCATCACTGGTGATGATGAAAAAGAAGTTTCTCATACTAGAGAAAATCTGTCAGTTTGGTTTTAGATGAAAGAACTTGGACAATTGAAGCATTTTCTTGATCTCGAGATTGATCGCACCAAAAGAGGAATCTGTCTTCATCAACTCTAGTATTCCAAGGATTTGTTGAAAAAGTTTGGAATGCTTAATTGCAAGCCAATCTCAACACCGATAGAGCCAAATGCTAGAATGTGTGTTCATGAAGGGAAAGGTTTGGAGGAAGCTACGATGTATATCAACAACTGGTGGGTAGTATCATGTACTTAACCTTAACACGACCTGATATCTCATTTGTAGTCGGTGTATTAAGTCAATATATGCAGAATCCAAAGAAACCTCATTTGGAAGCAGCCCGACAAGTTCTACAATATGTGAAGAGTACACTAGGACATAGTATACTCTATAAGAGTGGTGAAGAATGTGAGCTAGTTGGCTAATGTGATGTTGACTATTCAGGTGATCCAGACACACAACGTTCGACCACTGGCTATGTATTTATGGATGGGTCTGGAGCAGTGTCTTGGTGTAGCAAGAGACAATCAACAGTGTCCTTGTCAACTACTGAAGCAGAGTACCAAGCAGCAGCTATGGCAGCTCAAGAAAGCACTTGGTTAATGCAGTTATTAAAGAACTTGTATCAGCCAACTAAGTACAATATCGTGCTATATTGTGACAATTTGTTAGCAATACGGTTAGTGGAGAATCCAAAATTCCATGCTAGAACCAAGCACGTAGAGGTGCACTATCATTTCCTAAGGGAGAAGGTCTTGCATGAAGAGATTCAGTTGATGTACATCAACACTAAGAACCAAATTGCAAATCTGTTTACTAAAGGCTTGAGTGACAACAAGCTCATAAGTTTCTATAATCAGCTAGAAATAATAAAAAGAGATGAAGCTGGTATTGAGAGGGAGTGTTAAAGAAAATGAACAACATTTTCATCTACAAGATTTAGGGAGGCACCGTCCATCACTGTTTTAGCTCACCATTGTTGAATAAGTAAGCAACCATGTAAATCATGTGTTGCTGTACTAGTTTTTCAGAGCCTCTTATTTTGACTACGAAGAATCTCTTGATGAGGAAACTCTATAAATAGGTTTTGTAATTTAATGAATGAAATCATCCCTTCCATATCCAAAACACTTACCTTCTAATTGAGAGCTTTTGGTTTTCTAACTTCAACAGTTAAGACCTCATGATCCATACAAGGTGGACGAAGGAGAATGCATAAGAGTCATTAAGAATTATAAATGAGTAAAACTAACTAAACCAAAGATTACAAGAGAGCTGGAGGACTAGAATTATTGACAGACTCTTGATATGTATGTAGACCCTAAAGAGTTCCTAATAACTTTGATTTAATTATTTTCATCACTCATCAACTTACATACAGTCTTTAGTTTAGTTATCATATGGTCATTGAATAGTATAAATTTGGTTTAGTGACAATTAAAAATATCATTAATTGGATCTTATTCTGCTATCACTTACTTCATGTTGTAGGTAGGAGTTTCATATTTATTTTCTATGTCATAACCAAAATACCATATATAGTCATTTACATGACATAAATTAGCAAAAAAAATAATAATACAAAATCACCTTATAAAAATCTCTTAATATTGTTATACAAAATAATTATGATTTTATGAGTTGGGCTGTTGAACCCTGGGTTTTGCTGATAATGGCATCAAAGTAATTCTGGATGACAGAAGCAGTCGTGCTACGACATAAGATTCTCTTGGAAAGTTCCAGAAGCTAGAAAGTGAACCTCTAATGATATAACATGGAGAAATACAAGAAAATAAATTATATACACGTTCACACATGACTAGCTCTGATAATCAAGGTTGAAGAAGGCCAGTATGAGTCCCAATGCAAAGAAAAGTCCGAATAACCAAATTAGCAGCGAGAAAATGCACACTTTAAGCTGGAACGTGGTGAACTCAAAGGAAATAACTGCCCATCACTCTCAAGGTCAACCAACAAAGTGGATTGCGGTTGAGGCACGTCAGAGTGAGTCAATCTGTGACAGTTGAGTCAAAATGAGTCAACCTACAACAGTTGAGATATTTCCCGCCCAATGCTTAGTGGAAGGTCATGGAAACATCAATTTACATGTTATTGGAGCAGTTACTTCGGGTTTTATCAGTATTTAACCAGTTATAAGTCATTTGCAATAGTTGGGGATTTCACTTACACATTTCTAGAGAGCTTTCACTTTGAGAGATTAATTTCGAGACTAAGTTCGTTCTATGCGCACATATATTCATCTAGCTTATAGAGCTATTACACCCAAACACTTCATACGTTGTATTGATCTATAGTTAGAGTGTAGGAGTTAGACATAGTCATTTTTTCTAAAACCAAGAGTATAAGACTAGGTTGTAAATTAATCTTTGAGTTTTCAATGCAAGTTTTCTGCTCTTGTAAATTTCAACAAAAGTTTCTGCATCCATCATTTGTCTCAGAATGAGTCTGCCTGAGTCCAACACCTCGGACATACTCGGTCAGCACTTTTGGTCCTATCACGTGGTATCAAAGCCTACGTGGGCTGACAAATCTCTCAAGATGGAAGAAATTACAAATTTAGAGGAGTCTAAGTCAAGCATCACCAGTCTGATATGCTTAATGGCTCACAATGGTGAGAAAACGCTCGTAATCAGGTAAGTAAGTCTCCATTTGCATTTGCTTTATCTAATCTTGCTGCTAGTGCAAATTCTATATCTTTTTTAGATCTTTCCATGTACTTTATAGATCCAAATCATCCCGAGTTTGATCTAACCGAGGAACAAGAAGAAATTGCCTAACTCTGTGAGGAAATCCATATTTTAAAAGGTCATATTAATAGAGACCGACTTAAGCTTCGTGAATCAGCTAATATTATTCCAAATTTATGGAGATAATAGAGTGATTCTAGAACTCTCATTGGAATTTTACTCTCAAACAATCACTTTACATCAAAAGCTTAAAAATAAAAAGTCCAAAGCCACTTCCAAAAGCTCTCTTAAAGCCACTTACTTTCATCCGTGAAATTGCAGCAGTTGAAAAACCAAAGTGGTGTGAGGAAAAACTTACTGATTCAAAGTCTATTCAAACAAAACTTGAAAAGGAAGTTGAAACTCTCACCTCTGCTCTCAAGAAGGCGCATAGCGACTCTTTCAAATCAATGACTGCCCCATCATGGTTAAAAAGTAAAAACAAAGTGAATTTTGCAGAAATGGCATCAAGGCCAAATAATCTTTCTCGTCGTAAGCTTCAAAGGTAAAAATTTGCAAATAAATTTAGGTGGAAAAAGAAGTATGTTAGACTCCCTCTGATGAAAATTTATGGATATTGTTGGTCATACACTCTTCTTGTAATAAACTTTGTGGTGATTTGTCATTTAACATATCTCGTGTCTCTATAATTCTCAAAGCTCATGACTTTTACTATAATATTTCTTCATCATCGTCTAAGAGGGGACCCAAGTACATCTGGATTCCCAAAACTAGCCAGTAGCTTTTAGCTGGCAGAGAAGCTTAGAGACAATGACTCTTAGTTTCTGGACAGTGGTTGTTGAAGATATATGACAAGAAACCAAGATACGTTTACGACTCTCTCTGACCATCAAGGGGGAAAGGTTACTTTGGAGACAACATGCACAGTAAAATAATAGGAATTGGCTCCGTTGGTAACCCCTCTTTATTTAAACTTGACAATGTTAACTTAGTTGCTGGTTTAGGGCATAGTCTCTTAAGTGTCTCTTAGATTTGTGATTTCTCTAATCTAGTGTTATTCTCTACGACTAACTGTAAAATGTTTGATGCTACTACTGGTAACTTGGAGGTAATTAGTTACCTATTTTGTTAACACTTCAATTCTTTAAGTGATACTGAATAACTCTGCCTAAGTGTGCAACATAAAATTCAAATATTTGGCACGCCAGGCAAAGTCATGCTTGTTGTTGGGTTTGTTGATATGCGAACTCCAGTGTAATTATCCAAGCAGACCCTGTTTATGAATCTTGTACAGAAAGTAAGCAGACTCCGTCTATGAATCATGTGCAGAAAGCAAGCAGACTCTGTCTACGAATCTTGTGCAGAAAGCAAGCAGAATCATTCCAGCTTCAAGCACTCTGAAATCTACGGTATTTTTGATCAAAATGTTATCATTCTGTATTATAATACCAGCTAAGGTAATCAAATTCTCTAAATTTTGTGCTCACACTATATTTATAAACTTGAGCTCTCAAATTTTATGAGATTATGTAGAGATGAACTTAATCTAATTATACTATGCTCCCACAGACTCCAGCTTGCTGATATCATCACCAAGGCATCACCAATGGTTGCATTTGAGCTCTTTCTCTCACACCTTAGCATGACTTATTCTGGCTGAGGGTTGTTGTATCTCCTCTCCCTCTTGGAGGCAGAGACTGGGTACTCAGGTATAGTCTCTTTGGCACCAGACTTTCCGTGGTTAACTAGTTCAACTAAACATTGTCTGCAAAATAATATTTATTGAAAACCTGCCAGTTTATCCTTACCAATTCAACCAAAGCACCAACATCAACCATCCCACAATTCCAGAGCCCAACTCTTGTAAACCCTAAATCCATCAAAATAACCATTTACCTTCAAAACCCCACAACACCGTCTCTGAAACCATTGCAGATTTGCCTTCACAATCACCCACAAAATCTCCCAACCCCTAAAACCGCTCCTACTCACTCACCAAATCAAAGCCAAAAATCCTCCCAATAGGGCACTCTTGTTATCCCCACACCTGAAACCATCTGGTTCCATAATTGACCTCCTAGCAGCCCAGTGTCCCAATCACATTCGCTCACCAGCTGCACTGGGTTATGGCCTCTCTTGTCACCTGAGTCCATCACAACCCCTTGTCTTCAGTCGACCCAAGAATACTGCCAGAGTTACTCTGCCCAAAAATACTGGCAGAGTCAGTTTGACCAAAAGTACCCATGAAGTTGAAGTGGATTTAAAAAAAAGGAAGGAAAAGAAAAGAAAGACTGAAATCCCACGAGAAGGCTAAAATCAAGAAAAGTAGCATCGTCTCTCAAACTTATAATTAGTCAGAAGAAGACTCTTGCTCCGACCACCACTTCCAAGAGTGGAAGTCATGTGACTCATGTTCATGCTCAATAAGGCTGACTTATGCATATGGGTATGAGTACTTTGATCAATAAGCTTCTCTACCATGATTAGCCACATCTAGCACTCTCTTGAGATTCAAAATGAATAGGTCAATACCAAGGTACAAACCAGGTCCCAAACTTCATTCTCTAGCTTACACCTTTGACCATACTTTTAACCTATTTCAGACTTTGCTTATCTTGCCGGTGTTTATATCAAACTTTGACAGACCCTGTCGGTTGGCTATTTATCCATGTGATTGCTTCTGGATGCCAGAAAGACTTACCATGTTCTCCCAGATGATGTCAAAAAGGGAAAGCGGCGAATCCCACTCTCAGTAAGACGAATTAAAGTTTTTGGTGGTAGGAAGACTTGAATTGTAATTATGGATTTTGCCCTGTTTGATGGTTATACAGACTGTATATGTTTGAGCTTAGTTTAATTTTAGTATGCTCTTATTTTATTGGTCTTGTCTTAAATGATGTGCTCAAACTTAGGGGGAATATTGGACTAAAGGGGAATCAATCAACGAGGTTGGTTCTTCCAAGCTTGTTTGCTTGTATATCTTTTTTGCAGGTTAACTCTTGCTACGGGATTCACTCGAGTAATTTTGGCATCATCAGCAAAAGGGGGAAATATGTGAGAGTTTGTGTGCCTCCCCCTTAAAAGAATTTCGTCCTCGAAATTGACATACCTTACTGATCGAAGAGGGCGGGAAACTTGGATCGCACTTCACTCTCCATCTCCCAAGTCGCCTCCTCCTCAGACTGACCTGGCCATTGAACCTTAACCAGAGGCATGGTTTTACTTCGGAGTCTTCGCACATCGCGAGCCAAAATCCTCGAAGGAACTGCTGCATAAGTGAAGTCTTCTCTCAACTGAAGCGGACCAAACTCTATGACGTGGGACGGATCCGGGATATACTTCCTCAGCATGGATACATGAAAAATGTTGTAGACTCCTGCTAAAGCCAGCGGCAAAGCTAAACGGTAGGCAACCGGTCCAATCCTCTCTAGGATCTCAAATGGACCAATGAAGCGAGGGCTGAGCTTGCCTCTCTTCTCAAACCTCACTACTCCTCGGACTGGGGAGACCTTCAGGAAGATGTGATCTCCAACCTGAAACTCTAATGATTGTCCCCTCTAATCGGCATAGCTCTTCTAACGACTCTGGGTCACAAACAGACGCTCTCTGATAGTCTGTATCTTGCCCACAGCATCCCGAACCAAATCTGGACCAATCACAGCTCTCTCCTTCAGATCATCCCAACAGATGGGTGATCTGCATCTCCTACCATAAAGTGCCTCGAACAGGGCCATCCCGATGCTAGACTGAAAGCTGTTGTTGTAGGAGAATTCGATTGATGCTACATGCTGGTCCCAACTGCCCCCAAAGTCGAGCACACATGCCCTGAGCATGTCCTCAAGGACTTGGTTAGTCCTCTCAGTCTGACCATCTGACTGGGGATGATAGGCAGAAATGAAAGACAACTTCGTCCCCAAAGCCTGGTGCAAACTCTGCCAGAATCTGGACACAAAACTCGGGTCTCTGTCAGATACAATCTATGCAGGTACTCCGTGAAGACACACAATCTCATCCATGTACAATTGAGCAAGTCGGTGCGGATTGAAAGTCTTCCCGACTGGCAAGAAGTGGGCGCTCTTCGTGAGCCTATCCACGATCACCCAAACTGCATCAAAACCTCTCAGAGTCTAGGGAAGGCCGATCACGAAATCCATACCGACTCTCTCCCATTCCACTCTAGAACTGGAAGAGGCTGAAGCAATCCGCCAAGTATCTGGTGCTCTACTTTGACCTGCTGACAGGTCTGACATTAGGAGACGAACTCAGAGATGTTCCTCTTCATATTACTCCACCAAAATGTCTCCCGAAGATCCTGGTACATCTTCACACCACCTAGGTGTACCGAGTACGGGGCTTCATGGGCCTACTGCATGATCTCTCACCTCAAAGCGTCATCAGCTGGCACACAAACTCTGTCCCTGAACCTCAGACAATCGTCCTCAGATACCCTGAACTCTGAATCCTGACCGGCAGTGATCCCATCTCTTATCTTACACAACCCGGTGTCGAGCTCTTGACTGGCCTTGATCCGGTCGATCAAGGTAGGCTAAATCTACAAGGCAGCCAAAACCCCAGAACTCTCTGGACGAACAACCCATACACCCAGACACTGCAACTCTAATGCAGATCTCTACACTTCTGTCAACGCACAGGTGACCCCCAAAGGTCCTCTCCTACTAAGGGCATCAGCTACGACATTCACTCTACCAGGATGGTAGAGGATCTCCAGGTCATAGTCTTGTAATAACTCAAGCCACCTCCTCTGCCTCAAGTTCAGCTCATTCTGAGTAAACAAATACTTGAGGCTCATGTGGTCCGTATACACCTTGCACGAAGCTCCATACAGATAGTGCCTCCAGATCTTCAGAGCGAACATGACAACAACTAGCTCCAAATCATGGGTTAGATAGTTCTTCTCATATGGCTTTAACTGACGTGAGCCATATGCAACCACCTTCCTATGCTGCATCAACACACACCCGAGTCCCTTATGGGATGCATCACAGAAAACCTTCAATCCCTCAGTACCCTCTGGAAGGGTCAGAATAGGCGTAGATGTCAACCTCTTCTTAAGCTCCTGAAAACACTGCTCACACGCTTCACTCCACTCGAACTTCACTTCGTTCTGCAGCAGACGAGTTAGAGGAATCACTAGCTTAGAGAAGCCCTTTACAAACTTACGGTAGTAGCCCGCCAGACCAAGGAAACTACGAATCTCTCCAACATTGGTGGGTCTAGCCCACTCTGTAATCGCCCTGATCTTCTCCAGGTCCACGGAGATGCCATCCTTGGAGACAGCATGTCCCAAGAAGATAACCTGATCCAACCAGAATTCGTACTTCTTCAGCTTCGCATACAGCTCTCTCTCCCTCAGAGTCTGAAGTACAGTCCTCAAATGCTCCTCGTGCTCTTCAGCACTCTTGGAATACATCAAGATGTCGTCTATAAACACCACTACGAACTGGTCCAAAAACGGCTGGAACACTCGGTTCATCATGTCCATGAATACAGAAAGCGCATTCGTCAGACCGAATGGCATCACCAAGAACTCGTAATGTCCATAGCGAGTCTTGAAGACGGATTTAGGCACGTCATCTGCCTCAATCCTCAACTGATGATAAACAAACCTCAAATCTATCTTCGAGAGCACCCTAGCTCCTGCTAGCTGATCAAACAAGTCGTCTATGCGCGGAAGAGGGTACCAGTTCTTAATCATGACCTTATTAAGCTCCGATAGTCGATACACAAATGTAGGCTACCGTCCTTCTTCTTGACGAACAGAACTGGCGCTCCCCAAGGTGACACACTAGGGCATATGAAGCCCTTATCCAACAGCTCCTGTAGCTGGATCTTCAACTCCTTGAGCTCAGTAGGACGGTATGGGGCCTTAGATATGGGCTGAGTCTCAGGTGCGAGCTCGATCGAGAACTCCACCTCTCTGACAGGGGGAAGCCCAGACACGTCATCTTGGAACACATCTGGAAAGTCTCTAACCACAGGGATGTCTTCCAACTTCGCATCCTTGTGAACCTCGGGGATGTAGCACAGAAATCCTTGACATCCCTTCCTCAAGTGGTGGAACGCCTGCATCGCTGAGATAACCGGTGGCGAACAAGGGATTCCATTCCCTACTACAGAAATAAGGGATCTACCCGGCTCCTCAAATGTCACTCTCATAGCAGCACAGTCAATATGGGCATGGTGGGCAGCCAGCCAATCCATGTCTAGAATCACATCAAAGCTCGTCATCTTCCTGGGGATGAGGTTAGTACACAAAATCCTATCTTGTACTACTACAAAACAATATTTGCAAACAGAATTCAGAAGCATAGAAGAATTTCTAACTAACGGGCTATGCACACATAACTCCACACCCAGAGGCACAACAGGCAAACTGAGCTCACCCACCAACTCAGTAGACATAAAAGAGTGGGTGGCTCTAGAGTCAAACAAACAGAATACAGAACGAGATGACAGCTGGAGAATACCTGTGACCATACGGTCTGTAGATCGGTCTCTCGCAATAGCCATCGCGTAAACTCTGGCCTGGCCCTGGGGCTTCTTCTGCTCAAATCGGTCTCTAGTCTCTGAGGCAGACCCTCTAGTCCTACCCCTTGAACTACCCCTGCTCCTCTCAGCCTAAGGGCAATCCATGATCCGATGGTCGAGGGTTCCACATTTGAAACATGCTCCCGACTTCTTGTAGCACTCACGTCCCCGATGGAACTTGCCACAGGCCTCACACTTCGGAGCAGCTGAAGAAGAAGATGAACCACTTTGAACTCTCGAACCTTGGTGGTCTTTAGTACGATCACCAGCAAACGACTTCTTCTGAGAAGCACCCTGGTCTCTCCTATTAGTATCCTCGGACCTCTGTTTCCTCTTCTGGTCCTTCCCACCAGACTGGCGGCCCTTCAGATCGGCCTCCACCAACAGGGCTACATCAGCAACGTCCCTGAAGATTCTGTGACGGAGCAGTGTCATAGCAGATCGGATGTCTGGCCTGAGGCCGCTCTCGAACTTCCTAGCCTTCCTATGCTCGTCTGGCTCAGGTGCAAATTTGGACAAGGAGATGAACTTCCGGACGTAGTCCTCCACACTCATATCCCGACCTTGATGTAGTCGGTTATACTCCAGGATCCTTTGGTTCTTGTAGACGTCGGGGTAGAATTGTTTGTTAAACTCCCCGGTGAACTGTTTCCACGTCCAGGGCTGTGGGAACTTCCCAATCACCGACCTCTACCATTGGCTTCGGCCTTGAACAGGAAGGTCACGAAGTCCACCTTCTACTCCTCCTCAAATCCCATCACACGGAGTAGATCCTCTACCTCCGATAGCCAGTGGCTGGCCTCCCGGGGATCTCCACTCCCATCGAATGCCAGAGGTGAAATACCCCATAAATTAATCTAAATTAATTTAGGGGATTTCTTTTATTAAACCATAAATAATATAATTAAAACTAAATTATTATATGGTATTATGAATTTAATAATAAGATTTATAAGTCAATAAATCTTGGGAAAATTTTGAGACACTCCAATTATATTATAAAGATTTTAGAAATATTTGGAACATTGATTTGGATCATAAAAGTCAAAATAAAATCATAGAAACCTTAAAGCTTCTAAAGCCTTGCTAGGGTTGACTTTTTGAGAATGGTCAAACCAGGCCATGAAACCTATATCAATAAAAAGTTTATGGAAAACCAAGAAGATTGATAAAAAGAACGTTAAAAACGGATCATCCTAGCCAAAGTTATGATAAATTGAA